>OZ026619.1:13788308-13965808 GCA_964020975.1 Hermodice carunculata | reverse complement strand
GTTTACAATGTTTTTCTTGCTCTTGTCAGTGTAGACTCTCCTAATCGTGCCTAGTGTTCTGTTTGACTCTTTTACTACATGGTGACTACATGATAAATCTTTATTTTTTAAGACTCCCAGGTCTTTTTCTTCTGTGGTGGTGGATATGAGTTCATCTCCTATAAAATAATCACATCTAGGATTGTTTCTACCAAAGTGGATGCATTTGCATTTGTCAACATTAAACAGCATCTGCCAATCTATTGACCACTTATACATGTAGAGCGAGTTTAGATCTTCCTGTATGGCTAGCACACTAGCTAGGTTGGGTATTCTCCCCAAAACCTTTGTATCATCAGCAAATTTGGGAAGCATGCTCAATATATCGTCATCAATGTCATTTGTGTATACCAAGAAAAGCATTGGACCCAATACCGACCCTCGCGGAACACCACTTTTTACACCACTCCAGTCTGACGCATTTCCATTACCACTACTCTTTGTTTTCGATCTTTCAGCCACGCTTCTATCCACCTCGTGATATCGCATCCCAGTCCATGAGCCTCCAACTTCCTTAGCAATCTCTCAGGGGGAACTTTGTCAAAGGCTTACTGAAGTCAAGGTAAATCAGATCCACTCGGTCATTTTCATCCACACCTTTTGTAACTTCCTCTAGAAATTCAAGCAAATTCGTTAGACATGACTTTCCTTGGGTGAACCCATGTTGGCTTCTAATGATAAGCTCATGGTCATGGAGAAATGCTGTTATTTCATCTTTTATAATTTTTTCCAGTACTTTGCATACTTGTGATGTCAAACTCACAGGTCTGTAGTTACTTGCTTTACTTTTGCATCCTTTCTTAAAGATCGAGGTTATATTTGCATTTTTCCAACCATTCGGGACTTCTGAGTAGTCTAAACTTGTTTTAAATATTGAAGCAAGCAGTTTAGATATTACATCTGCCATTTCCCTTAGGACTCTCGGATTTATACCATCCTCTCCTGGAGCTTTTTTTGGATTCAATGATAATAATTTGTGTTTCACTTTTTCTTCAGTAATTTCGATTTCCAGCAATTTATGATGTCCAGATTTCAGCTTTGGTATAGCAGTAGGAATATATTTAGATTATCCTCTGTAAATACTGAAGTAAAGAACTCATTTAGTACTTCAACGGTATTTTCAGAGCTCGCCATAATACAGAATTACACTGTATATATTTGGATGTTGTGAACGCAAAACATGCGTGATGAACCAACTTGAACAAAATAACTGGAGTCATTAGGTTATCGATTAGGTTATCGCAGTCACATTAAATGTGCTCACCGGAATGAGGGGGGGGGGCAGACTGGGGATAGTAGAAATTTTGAAGCACTTGCCCTGCCATGCTGTAAAAAGTTTGGAACTTTTCTAACCCTGTATGCCAAACCCCGAAAGGAAATATGAACACTAACGGGAAAGCCCAGTTCATTGAATTTTGTGCGTCTCAGATATCAAATTGTCCATGTGAGAATAAAGCCTCAAATGCTAGGAAAACGCGTCTGAGAATATCGATTTAAAAAAAAAAAATCCAGGGCAGGCCCCCTATGCAACCATTGTGCCTTCGGCACTCGCAACTCGAACCGGATTTTAGAAAGTCTGGATCTGACCATGCCGGGTAAAAAATTACCCTGAAGACTGATACCCGGGTAGTAAAAATCAACACAAGTCAATGCCCTGGTAATCACAGAGAAAACATTGTGAAGTTACTACCGTAGATGAGTTAATTAATCTTTATTAATCTTTATTGGTTTGTTATACAAAGGCGAGTCATTTAGCCTGGACAACACAACACAACAAAACACGACACAATACATATACACATATACATGTATAAAAAAAAGTAGAAAAAATGTGTCATCATATATATAGTGGTACATATGCAATAAACATATCATGTCCTGAACTTACTTTTTTCTTGTGAAAATATTATAAAGATCCTGGAATTCAACTGTGTAGTTTGTTAATTTGTTGACAAGTATTTCGTAATCTTCACACTTCATTGACATAGTACATTTACAGTTTTGAAATGATAACAAATTTTGGACGTTTCCGTCATCAAAATTTCTTTCCAGTTTGAGAATTTCTCCAAATAATAAATGACTGTAAATCTCTAGTAACAACTGTGAAACTCTTCAGTTTCAATCCCAAAACCACATACTAGCTTAAGTTGAAGGATTGTAAAATCCGCTGTACAACTTTGTACATGGTTGTTTAATTAATTTTGTGAACAAGTTGTTAAAGTGGCAACTGAGGTATGTAAATAGTCACTGTCAAATTATAAACTTTTTCTTTTCTTCAGAAAGGACCGAAATCTTATTTAAATGGAATCTAAATATATCAATAGGATAAGAGTGAGCAGATATAATAATGATCAGAAATCATTATTTCACACTCTTTCTTTGCTTGCCATTTTCCAAATTCGATCCAGTAAACTTCAAACTTGATTCTGCAATCAATTTTAGAATCACGCAAAAAAATACAATATACAATACGAAATATACCCGTCAACTTAATCACCTGTATGAATACAGAGGTCAGTATTAACACTTTCATGGATACATGTGGTCATTCCCTCCTTTGTTTGGCGAGAAGAGAGTATAATAGCACTTATAGTTGTATGCCCAGTTATTTTTACAAGAAAAATTTCAACACACATTTCAAAATTTGAATATAAAAGTAATTGATGCAGATATGTCTCACTTTAGATGTACCAGGTATACTTTGAGACTTGCACCCGTCAACTGGCGATCCATAAACATTTCCTTCCTAAAACATAAATACAATACCTCCCATACGAATGACTTCACAATCTTACCAAACATTATGAACCTATGTGAAAATCAAAATGTTTGTTGCTTGTTTACAATATTTTATCCAGGGTATCCCCGGACAGCCTTTAGTGGCTAATTTCTACAGAATAACATGCAGAAAAAAAATTAAGTCCTCTATTCCGCCATTATTTCAGTTACCCTTAAGCACATAGGTTTGTTTCTCCCATTGTTAATGGCAGGTTTAATCAGGATTTGCAGATGTACACTAAACTAACCTCGAATATGGATGTGCCCTGTTTGACAATGCAAACCTGTGACAATCTATAGAAGCTATGCAGTATGAGACAACCAGGATATGCCTTTCCGCGACTCCACACACTCCACGTGTCTCATCTCTTGAATAGCTTGGATGAAAATCTTTCTCAAACTGAAGGAATTGCTTTAAACTTACTCTTTTCCTTAAAATATATAATAGGTTGACTCCACAATATCTTCATGATCTGGTTCCCTGCGATGTTGCATTCATTACACGACGTCTATTGAGAAATCACACTAAATTACGCTATATTCGGTTTACCAACGATCGCATTGGCGAGTCATTTCTCCTCTGTAATATCAACTTATAGAACTTAAACCAACTTATAGAACAACGTCCGGCTTGAGGCTCGCTTCACTGATTCCCTGCCGCACTTTAAATCTAAATTAAATTTACTAATCTTACATGTCGACAAAAAGCCCTCATACTTCATACATGGTAGTCGTTTCTTAAACTTGTGCCACACGCAGCTTTGTCTGAACTTCTCCGTTTTAAATGCCCATCTATATCATGTCAATATCCTTCCAGCCTCAACGTGTGCATGCTTTCATCCTTCTGAAGATACAAACATTACTTTTTGTTCTGTGCTAAGTTCATGGTGCAAAGGGTCCGGCTACTGAACACTGTGTGTCACTCACTGGCTCCAAGTATAAATCCAAGGCTTATAGTTCAGTGTTCAAGTGATGTTATACTAAATATTCTCGTGAAAGGTAGTGATTAATTGTCTGACACTGATGATACACTGAAAAGATCTTTGAGAATGTTCAGACATTCATACCAGAGTCTAGACGTTTCATCCTCTAATTTGACCTACAATTTACTTATAAGTTTTCATCATTTGGCATCAGTTGTGTCACTCTTGTACAAGCTGTGTATTTAGTCTTCTGTTTCGTCTAATGTGTATTGTATTATACTACTGATTGTTTTTATATGTACTTGAGAGCCTCCAGATTAGTTTACTATAACTATTAGGCAATCCAGTTGAAATAAACATGTTCATAATAAATCTTCAAAACTTTTGTGATACCAGTGAAACACACAAACAGCATCACAAATGCTTAGTTATGAAATATTCTGCACCAAACTACATACTAATCACGTACGTATACACACATTTACAAGTGTACAATATCGTTCCTATTGGGTTTTAATCAAAACCGGTGAAGTGAAGCCTAACCAACATGTACACCTGCTTGAGATACCATTTTGTCAGAACTCGAGCTACAAATTATTGATACAAAGCATATAACTGTAACATACAACTGTTGTTCTTGTATTCATGGATGTACCTGACCCATCATTATGCACACAAGGAGCTCACCAGTTCAAGAGACTATGCTACAAACTGCTTTCTATCGGGTAATTCCCTGCGGTTTGTTTTGTTTTACTACCAATTAGGTTGATGTTTATTTAATTGGTGCCATGATGATAAGATCTAATGTCCATCAAGAGTGAGAGATCATATTGCACTTGGCGTGGCCGGCGAACGACCATATGATTGCCTATACTTAGGATTCAGCCCAGAGCCTGGACAGGGGCTAGCGGTCAAGCCATGCACACAGCACAGTGTTATCACACATCGTGTGGTCCAGCCACATCAGCCCTGAATAAAACTAAAAAATAATTCAACTGTCAAGGGGAGAATGATCCCGCATTCATTACGTCGGCATATTTTCTAATTGTTTCGTGCACCATCAGGATCATCAAGTTTGCCAACTCTAACCCAGCCGAAAAATATTAATTGTGGGCCCATCAACATGGTAAAATTACTCTTACTGCATAAGCATTCCCGCTGATGACCCGAACTTAAATTCATTGTGCTGTTAAAGCCATGGATTTTCTACATTATGTATTGATCGGGCCAATATTGTCTCATTAAAGTTGCAGATATAGACAGGGACAGGAACGAAAATGGAGAGTAGAGAGATTGAACAGTGATGTTTTTTTTGTGATTAGAGCTGTGCTGAAGGTGTCTGGAGGTTCAACCTCTTTGAATCATTGAATAGAATCAAGATGCACAGGGTGTCTAACAACATTAGCCATCCTTCAGCTTTATTTGGCCATTACTATAATTGCTTTAGGAGATCCATTTGTGACGAAAAACACAGAGATATTGCTGTAGATAACCATGGACTTCCTGTCTCAATGTGGTACATCTCTAAAATGTAAACCTCGATACTGAACAATAATATAAACTCTGTCTACAATGGGTATTCAATATATATATATATATATATATATATATATATATATATATATATATATATATATATATATATATATATATATATATATATATATATATATATATATATATATATATATATATATATATATATATATATATATATATATATATATACATACATATATATATATCATCAATGTGAAGTAAAGTACAATTCAACATTCATTTTGCTTCTTTTTCATTAAATCTAGGAATACTCATAAACGTGAATGCCTTTTAAAGTATCACGTAAATTCATTAATTCATAGTAGCAGCAGAAAACATCACATGCCTCACAGTACAATATAAGGATATGTATTAACCTGTTGTGTGACAATTAAAATTAATTCCGTCAATACTTTTCCTCAGCAGGTGCAGCACGGTTCAAAATTTTAGCTCGCAAATTGACGAAAACCAAGAGCACTGTCACAGCTAATACACCTATCGTCTTAGGTCTTTTATTCTGACTTCAGTAGCCTCGCACAACTTTGCCCGATCATAATTACACTTCTGCTTGCTCATTACTGCTATAACCACAGCCTCCTTCAGCATCACTTCCCTCACATAATTGTATGGTATCCTAAAACGAGAATGGGGCATCAATGTAAGTCTTTGTATTCTGAAGTCACCATTAAAACATTTTAAACACTTTCCATAGCATCTGTGCAAGTCTTTCATTGTCCAACAGCCAGTTTACCTTTCAGTATGTTTTGTGCAGAACCTTTCACACTTTAGTCTTTCATCTTGAAAGTACCTGAGATACCCAGCATGTGAAAACGTACTTTTGGTCAAGATTCCAGGAAATTTATGAAATTTACACCCCTTATCTGGTAATTGTTACTTTTGAATGTTTTTGGTCGATTACACTTCTTTGTAAACCGTTCATGTTACTTGGTTTTATGTCGTCTTTATGAAATGTTCATCACCCTATTTCACAATTACCTGTTAACAGAACAAAAATACAGAAATGATGAACTGATTACAATACATCGGTGCTCGATATTGGTAAGTGTAAGCCAATAAGAACAGCGAAAAAAGTGTAAAGGGGGAATAGAATGTCTTGCCAGTGGTGCTAAGCTGCTGTTTTGATAAGTTAGTTTTAATCTGTAATCCAAGTGCTAAAAGCTTTTTGGATCTCTAAGAGTAAATAGTTCAGCTTGTTCAAAGGAAACATACATACCAACAATGTTTTTCATTCAACCTCTTCAAGCTTTGTAAAACTGCTGGTCCTTTGAAGAAAGTCCATCCTGAGAAGATTGGTTTGCTTCAATTATACGCAAAATTTTATATATTACAGATACTGTCATGAATGACATACAATATATAAATAACTGACAAGAAGTGAGCCTTTTCTTATTTATTAGGGGCCTATTTATCATCATCATCATCTGCAAATGTTTATTATCATAAATTTCCCATGGTGTCAATGTAGCCGTAACCACTCACCAGAGCAACAAATTAAAACTTTTTCCCGGTGAAAAGCTCTCGGTCCATATTGTGCAACGCTTTGCTCCATCAATAATCGCTCATTTCATCTGCCATGTGCCTTTTCTCATTCATGTGCCTTTTCTCATTCTTATGGAGAGTATGTCCCACATTTTTCCTTGGCAACTTCAAATCTCGAACAATCTTATCTTCCTTTGGCTACCTTGCAATATCTTAATTATAACATGTTTTCGTACTGCTTAATAGAGCTCTGAAGAGGTTACCAGTACATCATCTTTAAAGATAGCTACGTGGCATACATTTTGTGATGGGCTTCAATCGTGCTGGTGTTTTCTTGTTGTGCTTTGAATTTTTCAAGTTCCAACAAATATATATATATATGTATATTAACATATTAAGAGGCACTTAATATCTAATACTAATTATGTCTGGGTGCCAACCCAGACATATTGTCTTTCTTTCTTTCTTTCTTTCGTTCTCTCTTTCTTTCTTTCTTTCTTTCTTTCTTTCTTTCTTTCTTTCTTTCTTTCTTTCTTTCTTTCTTTCTTTCTTTCCGTCTGTTTCTTTCCGTTCAATCGACACTGTTTCAACTTGGCATGGTAAAACACCTAGTAGGGAAGTTGTCTCTCTGATTTGGAATAGCCATGATGTTCAAAATTATGCTAATTAGGGGCAACTGAAATTTTAAAAGCTCCATATCTTCAAAACTATTATAGATAGATACAAACTCAAAGTTCAGCATATTGGTTTGTGACATCTGCCAATCTAATGGATAGTAAACAAAAGCTGTAAAATTTCAAATTATGCCAATTAAGGCACGTTGTAAAATTTAAATCTTGAATATCTAACAAAATATTGCCCGTAGCTTTACCAAATTGATGTCAGAGATGGTCCCTATAGTGGACCAGATACCTATCGAAAACCAGCTACCTTGGACAATTTTTCGATTTATGATTTTTTTTTAGTATTTTCCAAATCTGGGCAGGTACAACTGTATAAATGATATAAGCTTGTATGTCGAAAACTGTGTATTTTTGAGCCACAGTTACTATTAAACATGAAAAGGAAATGGCATATGGGCTTTTATCTGGTACTGTCCTTTTTGACCTTGAGTGACCTTGAAAGGTCAAATCAAGGTCACACACCATGAAAATCTTTGTATATGGAAAACGGTGCACTTAAGGGCCATAGTTACTATCGAACATGAGGAGAAAATGACATATAAGCTTTCATCTGGTGTTGTCTTTTTTTATCTAGAGTGACCTTGAAAGGTCAAAGCTAGACATGTCTACCTATATCATTCTGCAACACTTTTCACCAACTTGGCCATAGTGTTAACATACCATTACACATTTGGAGCTTATGTCACAGCTGCATACATTGCATTGCAGTTTCTCCGGGCACATGCTGGGAGCAGTCATTATTTTAATTTTTAACTTTTTTGTGAATCAGAGGTTGAGGACAAAAATTACACAGAAAAGGGTTAATAGGCAACTGTTTATGGCCATCTGTCGTATCATTAGTTTATATTCATATATACTACATATGTATGTCTAGTAGTAGTCAATCGGCTTAGGTAAAAATGCTGGGAGCAGTCATTATTTGAATTTTTAACCTTTTTGTGAATCAAGGGTTGAGGACAAAAATGACACCTAAAAGGGTTAATCGGGAACTGTTCATGGCCGTCTAATGTATCATTAGTTTATATTCATATATACTTCATATGTATATCTAGAAGTTGTCAATCGGCTCAGGCAAATATGCTGGGAGCAGTCATTATTTGATTTATTGACCGTTTTGCAAATCAAGGGTTGAGTACAATAATGACTCAGAAAAAGGTTAATCGGGAACTGTTTATGGCTGTCCGTCGTATCATTAGCATATATTCATATATGCTACATATGGATATCTAGTGCTAGTCAATCGGCTCAGGCAAACGTGCTGGGAACATTCATTATCTAAATTATAAACCATTTTGCAAATGTAAGGATGAGTACAATAATGACTCATAAGAGGGGTAATCGGTAACTGTTTATGGTCGGCTCTAATATCATTAGAATGTATTCATATATACTACTTATTTATCTCCAATAGTAGTTAATCGGCGTAGGGAAACATGCTGGGAGCGGTCATTATTTAAATTTTAACCATTTTGTGAATCAGGGGTTGAAGTTAAAAATGACACAGAAAAGCGTTAATCGGCATATGTTTATGGCCGTCTGTCGTATCATTAGTTTATATTCATATATACTACATATGTATATCTAGAAGTTGTCAATCGGCTCAGGCAAACATGCTGGGAGCAGTCATTATTTGATTTATTGACCGTTTTGCAAATCAAGGGTTGAGTACAATAATGACTCAGAAAAGGGTTAATCGGCAACTGTTTATGGCTGTCTGTCGTATCATTAGCCTATTTTCATACATACAACATATGGATATCTAGTGCTAGTCACTCGGCTCAGGCAAACGTGCTGGGAGCAGTCATTATTTGATTTATTGACCGTTTTGCAAATCAAGGGTTGAGTACAATAATGACTCAGAAAAGGGTTAATCGGAAACTGTTTATGGCTGTCTGTCGCATCATTAGCCTATTTTCATACATACTACATATAGATATCTAGTGCTAGTCAATCGGCTCAGGCAAACGTGCTGGGAACATTCATTATCTAAATTATTAACCATTTTGCAAATGTAAGGATGAGTACAATAATGACTCATGAGAGGGGTAATCGGTAACTGTTTATGATCGGCTCTCATATCATTAGAATATATTCATATATACTACATATTTATCTCCAATAGTAGTCAATCGGGTCAGGCAAACATGCTGGGAGCAGTCATTATTTAAATTTTTAACCATTTTGAGAATCAGGGGTTGAGGACAAAAATGACACAGAAAAGGGTTAATCGGCAACTGTTTATGGCCGTCTGTCGTATCATTAGTTTATATTCATATATACTAAATATGCATATCTAGTAGTAGTCAATCGGCTCAGGGAAACATGCTGGGAGCTATCATTACTTGATTTATTGACCGTTTTGCAACTTAAGGATTGAGTACAATAATGACTCAGAAAAGGGTTAATCGGTAACTGTTTATGGCCGTCTGTCGCATCATTAGTTTATATTCATATATACTACATATGCATATCTAGTGCTAGTCAATCGGCTCAGGCAAACGTGCTGGGAACATTCATTATCTAAACTATCAACCATTTTGCAAATGTAAGGATGAGTACAATAATGACTCATAAGAGGGGTAATCGGTAACTGTTTATGGTCGGTTCTCATACCATTAAAATATATTCATATATACCACATATTTATCTCAAGTAGTAGTCAATCGGTTCATGGAAATATGCTGGGAGCAGTCATTATTTGAATTTTTAAACATTTTGCAAATCAAGGGTTGAGTACAATAATGACTCAGAAAAGGGTTAATCGGCTACTGTTTCAGGCTGTCCGTCCGTCATTAGCATATATTCATTTATACTACATATGCATATCTAGTGCTAGTCAATCGGCTCAGGCAAACGTGCTGGGAACATTCATTATCTAAATTATTAACCATTTTGCAAATGTAAGGATGAGTACAATAATGACCCATAAGAGGGGTAATCGGTAACTGTTTATGGTCGGCTCTAATATCATTAGAATATATTCATATATACTACATATTTATCTCCAGTAGTAGTCACTCGGCGTAGGTAATCGTCCTGGGAGCAGTCATTATTTAAATTTTTAACCATTTTGAGAATCAGGGGTTGAGGACAAAAATGACACAGAAAAGGGCTAATCAGCAATTGTTTATGGCCGTCTATCGTATCATTAGTATATATTCATATGTACTACATATGTATATCTAGTAGTTGTCAATCGGCTCGGGGAAACATGCTGGGAGCGGTCATTATTTGAATTTTTAACCTTTTTGTGAATCAAGGGTTGAGGAAACAAATGACACAGAAAAGGGTTAATCAGCAACTCTTTATGGCCGTGTATCGTATCATTAGTTTATATACATATATACTACATACGTATATCTAGAAGTTGTCAATCGGCTCAGGCAAACATGCTGGGAGCAATCATTATTTGATTTATTGACCGTTTTGCAAATTAAGGGTTGAGTACAATAATGACTCAGAAAAGGGTTAATCGGTAACTGTTTATGGTCGGCTCTCACATCATTAAAATATATTCATGTATACTACATATTTATCACCAGTAGTAGTCAATCGGCTGAGGCAAATATGCTGGGAGCAGTCATTATTTAAATTTTTAACCATTTTGTGAATCAGGGGTTGAGGACAAAAATAACACAGAGAATGGTTAATCGGGAACTGTTTATGGCCGTCTGTCGTATCATTACTTTATTTCATATATTTACTACATATGTTTATCTAGTACTAGTCAATCGGCTCAGAGAAACATGCTGGGAGCAGTCATTATTTGAATTTTTAACCATTTATTGAATCAAGGGTTGAGGACAATAATGACTCAGAAAAGGGTGAATCGGTAACTGTTTATGGCCGTCTGTCGAATCAGTAGTTTATATTCATATATACTACATATGCATATCTAGTGCTAGTCAATCGGCTCAGGCAAACGTGCTGGGAACATTCATTATCTAAATTATCAACCATTTTGCAAATGCAAGGATGAGTACAATAATGACTCATAAGAGGGGTAATCGGTAACTGTTTATGGTTGGCTATCATATCATTAGAATATATTCATATATACTACATATTTATCTCCAGTAGAAGTCAATCAGCTCAGGCAAACATGCTGTGAGCAGTCATTATTTAAATTTTCAATCATTTTGAGAATCAGGGGTTGAGGACAAAAATGACACAGAAAAGGGTTAATCGGCAACTGTTTATGGCCGTCTGTCCTATCATTAGTTTACATCCATATTAACTACATATGTATATCTAGTAGTAGTCAATCGGGTCAGGCAAACATGCTGGGAGTTATCATTATTTGATTTATTGACCGTTTTGCAAATTAACAGTTGAGTACAATAATGACTCAGAAAAGGGTTAATCGGCAACTGTTTATGGTCGGCTCTCATACCACTAAAATATATTCATATATACTACATGTTTATCTCTAGTAGTAGTCAATCGGCTCAGGGAAATATGCTGGGAGCAGTCATTATTTGAATTTTTAACCATTTTGCAAATAAAGGGTTGAGTACAATAATGACTCAGAAAAAGGTTAATCGGTAACTGTTTATGGCCGTCTGTCGCATCATTAGTTTATATTCATATATACTACATATGCATATCTAGTGCTAGTCAATCGGCTCAGGCAAACGTGCTGGGAACATTCATTATCTAAATTATCAACCATTTTGCAAATGTAAGGATGGGTACAATAATGACTCAGAAAAGGGTTAATCGGCAACTGTTTATGGCCGTCTGTCGTATCATTACTTTATTTCATATATTTACTACATATGTTTATCTAGTACTAGTCAATCGGCTCAGAGAAACATGCTAGGAGCAGTCATTATTTGAATTTTTAACCATTTATTGAATCAAGGGTTGAGGACAATAATGACTCAGAAAAGGGTTAATCGGTAACTGTTTATCGCCGTCTGTCGAATCAGTAGTTTATATTCATATATACTACATATGCATATCTAGTGCTAGTCAATCGGCTCAGGCAAACGTGCTGGGAACATTCATTATCTAAATTATCAACCATTTTGCAAATGTAAGGATGAGTACAATAATGACTCATAAGAGGGGTAATCGGTAACTGTTTATGATCGGCTCTCATATCATTAGAATATATTCATATATACTACATATTTATCTCCAGTAGATGTCAATCTGCTCAGGGAAACAGGCTGGGAGTAGACATTATTTAAATTTTTAACCATTTTGAGAATCAGGGGTTGAGGACAAAAATGACACAGAAAAGGGTTAATCGGGAACTGTTTATGGCCGTCTGTCGTATCATTAGTCTATATTAATATGTACTACATATGTTTATCTAGTACTAGTCAATCGGCTCAGGGAAACATGCTGGGAGCAGTCATTATTTGATTTATTGTCCGTTTTGCAAATCAAGGGTCGAGTACAATAATGACTCAGAAAAGGGTGATTCGGTAACTGTTTATGGTCGGCTCTCATATCATAAGAATATATTCATATATACTACATATTTATCTCCAATAGTAGTCAATCGGGTCAGGCAAACATGCTGGGAGCGGTCATTATTTAAATTTTTAATCATTTTGAGAATCAGGGGTTGAGGACAAAAATGACACAGAAAAGGGTTAATCGGCAACTGTTTATGGCCGTCTGTCGCATCATTTTTTTATATTCATATATTCTACATATGTATATCTAGTAGTAGTCAATCGGGTCAGGCAAACATGCTGGGAGCTATCATTATTTGATTTATTGACCGTTTTGCAACTTAAGGATTGAGTACAATAATGACTCAGAAAAGGGTTAATCGGTAACTGCTTATGGTCGGCTCTCATACCATTAAAATATATTCATATATACTACATACTTATCTCTAGTAGTAGTCAATCGGCTCAGGGAAATATGCTGGGAGCAGTCATTATTTGAATTTTTAACCATTTTGCAAATCAAGGGTTGAGTACAATAATGACTCAGGAAAGGGTTAATCGGTAACTGTTTATGGCCGTCTGTCGTATCATTAGTTTATTTAAGAATTAACCTTCCTCTCTAGTGTAATTACGGGCGCTGCCGCGCGTCATCAGAAATGCCTGTCACACAAACTGCAACCATGCGCCCGTAATTACACTAGAGAGGAAGTTTAATTCTTATATTTACATTTAACATCAATTTCTATTGACATAAGAGTAAGTTTTATTATTGATACTTGATTTAAAATCGTTTTTAGCTTGTTAATTTACAAAAAATCGCCTTTTTGTTTACTAGTGGGAGGAGCCAAGTAGGCGGGGCTACTACATTAGCCATCAGTTGTCAAGGCAACTCATGGAACACAAAACTAGGAAAAAAATAGTTCCGAATAACACAACAACTTTATTTCAATAAAGATTGCAAAACCGGTAAAAGAAAACATTTAGGCAAGTTTTGACGAGTAGATATGCAATTCTTGATCATCTGATACCGTCTTCCCATTATGCTTAGGCCTATGAATCAAACGCTTCGGCAGTACTTTCGGCGGAAGCTTAAATAATGACAAAGTGCGTTAAGAGGATATTATTGCGCAGCACGTTGGTTGCACGAGATGCTCTAGTGTAACCATTGCCTCATGAACTACACTACCGTTCCTATTCTTTCAATGCTAACAAAAATAACAAATGTAAATATATTAATATATACTACATATGCATATCTAGTGCTAGTCAATCGGCTCAGGCAAACGTGCTGGGAACATTCATTATCTAAATTATCAACCATTTTGCAAATGTAAGGATGAGTACAATAATGACTCATGAGAGGGGTAATCAGTAACTGTTTATGGTCAGCTCTCATATCATTAGAATATATTCATATATACTACATATTTATCTCCAGTAGTAGTCAATCTGCTTAGGGAAACATGCTGGGAGTAGACATTATTTAAATTTTTAACCATTTTGAGAATCAGGGGTTGAGGACAAAAATGACACAGAAAAGGGTTAATCGGGAACTGTTTATGGCCGTCTGTCGTATCATTAGTTTATATTCATATATACTACATATGTATATCTAGTACTAGTCAATCGGCTCAGGGAAACATGCTGGGAGCAGTCATTATTTGATTTATTGACCGTTTTGCAAATCAAGGGTTGAGTACAATAATGACTCAGAAAAGGTTAATCGGCAACTGTTTATGGCCGTCTGTCGTATCATTAGCATATATTCATATATACCACATATGCATATGACGTACTAGTCAATCGGCTCAGGGAAACATGCTGGGAGCGGTCATTATTTGATTTATTGACTGTTTTGCAAATCAAGGGTTGAATACAATAATGACTCAGAAAAGGGTGATTCGGTAACTGTTTATGGTCGGCTCTCATATCATTAAAATATATTTATATATACTACATCTTTATCTCTAGTAGTAGTCAATAGGCTCATGGAAATATGCTTGGAGTAGTCATTATTTGAATTTTTAACCTTTTTGTGAATCAAGGGTTGACGACAAAAATGACACAGGAAAGGGTTAATCGGCAACTGTTTATGGCCGTCTGTCGTATCATTAGCATATATTCATATATACTACATATGCATATATTCAATTGGCTCAGGCAAACGTGCTGGGAACATTCATTATCAAAATTATCAACCATTTTGCAAATGTAAGTACTATAATGACTCATAAGAGGGGTAATCGGTAACTGTTTATGGTTGGTTCTCATATCATAAGAATATATTCATATATACTACATATTTATCTCCAGTAGTAGTCAATCGGCTCAGGCAAACATGCTGGGAGCGGTCATTATTTAAATTTTTAATCATTTTGAGACTCAGGGGTTGAGGACAAAAATGACACAGAAAAGGGTTAATCGGCAACTGTTTATGGCCGTCTGTCGCATCATTTTTTTTATATTCATATATACTACATATGTATATCTAGTACTAGTCAATCGGGTCAGGCAAACATGCTGAGAGGAATCATTATTTGATTTATTGACCGTTTTGCAAATTAACAGTTGGGTATCAATCCAACCGGGCATAGTGTGATGGGCGATAATACATGCATTTGAATTGTTCTACACAGAGTATATCATTATATGGGAATCTTTTGTTCATAAAAACAGCTGGGATGACTCGTCCTAGAAAGTTCTGCACTTGCTTAAAAAGGTTAAGATTAATCTGAAAAAAGTTCATATCTGTGGTCTCTATTGTTGTATGTGTCACTTGGAAAAATTTTGACACTCTTTGCCTCTATCCGCCGCAAAAACCCCCCAGAAATTCTGGAGCTCTGAATCTCCGTGTCTCCAAGGCTCAGCCTCATTTTCAGTCCCTTTCATTCACACTGGGGTCTTTCATGATGTTGTAACTTACCACCACTAAATGAGTATATTAGACAAAACAAATGACTTGAACCTGAACTTTATTGCAGACTTCCATGGCACTTTGTATCCTTCTTGACCCGTATAACATATTTGTAACTTGACAGCACCTTTGCGTTATAATACACAAATGACCACATGGAGACTATGTAATAATTCCTTTCTAATCTATACATGAGGACAAAAGGAACAAGCACAAAGCATTTTTTTAATTAACATTTTATTTTTGGCCAAACACAGGAAGTGTAGACAAGAACCAAAAGGTAAAAGAAACCAATACAAAACAAGAAACAAACAAACCAAAACATGTCTACACTAGCTCGCCAAAAACACGGCCAAAAATAAAACAAAAGGAAAAAACGCAAACACAGGAAAAGAAAAAGAAAAAGAAAAAGAACAACATAATTCCTTATAACACAACTCTAAAACAAAGAAAAACACAACACTAAAGCCATATTAAACACTAATAACTCGAGTTACATGATATAAAATTAAACCAGAGGAACAATATAAGGCGTTTTTTTAGCGGGAATATGGTGGAAATATGATGGAATGGCGGATTCGTGGTGGACAATCCGAAAAAATGGCGTATTTAGGGCGGAAATTGGGTGGACAATGGCGTAAAATTGACGGACGTTTCTTACACCATGGTGGGAATATGGTGGCTATGTGGCAACGGTGGGCAGAAAAGGGCTGGATTTGGGCGGTCATGATGGGAATTTCATGGATCAATCCGGGAACAGGGCGGATTGTTGTACAATAACCAAAGTTCCAAGGTGGGAACTTGACGGCATCTGCTTCTTTCCTCACACAAAATGCCGGGAGTATGACGGCTTGTTCTTTAACTATAAAGAACATTAGCAGGCAGTTGTAAAAATGTCTAACTCTATGATGGAAATTTACTGGCACAACATTTTTGGTCAAACACATTGGCGGAAATATGGTGGCACATGTAGAGATGTCAAGAGTCCAAAGGCGGATCTTTACTGGTATAACATTTTTGGTCAAACACAATGGTGGAAATATGGTGGCTTTTTTTGCGACTGAAAAAAAAGTTTGCTTCTATATGCCAAATTCCCAAGTCCTATAGCGGGAATTTACCAGCATTGCATTTTTGGTCAAAGCCAGTGGCGGAAATATGGCGGTTTGTGAACCTATAATTGGGGGCACCTCAGAAAATTTCTTAAGTCCTATGGTGGAAATTTACTGGTATCATGTTTTTGGTCAAACACTATGGCAGTTATATGGCGGCTTTTTTGAGTGAAGAAAGTTTGTTCAAACACATTGGCAGAAATATGACAGCCGTTTTATGAATTAAGATTTGGCAATGTACATTGTCAAAATATTATATACAATGGCAGAAATCCAAAATCATGCTATTTTTTTTTGTCTTCATAGTGACAGAAATATGGCAGTGGCACAATCTTGGTGACCTCCCCCCCCCCCCCCCCCAAAAAAAATAGCAAAGTCTTGGAGCAGTAATGTAAATGAATGAATCAACTTTACTGAAATACACCATAACATTTACCATGGTGTATTCATACAACAAATAACCTATACAATAATAAAACAAAACAAAACAACCCCCCCCCCAAAAAAAACTAAAACAAAAACAAAAACAAAACAAAACAAAAACAAAGCCAAACATAATAATACATACAAAAATGTCCACTGGGTTGCATTCTTATAAATATTAGAGATATCAATTGCAAATAGTCATAATTGACAAAATAATTGATATCATTCTGGGAAAATATTTATCATCTGTATTTCCATGAGTTTAAATAACCCTGTATCCCTTTTAAATTAATAATTTGGGTAGATTTGCATAGAAAAGAGCAATTTTGACAGCCCGTTAAATACTATACAGATGATGTAAAAAGGAAAAAATATATACTGTTTTATTTCTCACTGAATACTAGACTCCAAGGGACCTCCCCCACTATTTAGGGTTCGACATAGTGGATGGAGGTCCCTTGGGGCTGACAGAATGCACTTCAATTTTACACATAATATGAATTTGTTCATGTACTTTTGTTGTTTTGTTGTATTTCAGTTGTTTTACCAAAATCTATGACCATAGTCCATACCCCCTTTAGTCCATAGAGTAGGGACCTGCACACAAAATTTTAAAATTGGAATATCATGAAGAAAATGTCATCTTGTAGATCCTGACAAAAATACATTATCTTTTAAAATTTTGTCTTTTTGACAAATATTAGTGAAAATATTGCAATTTAACTGCACTCCTGATATGCCCACACCCTCCCATTAAGTAGCTGCATTATGTACCACCTATGAAAGCGGTGACCCACTGGGTGTGATAAGCCACGCGTGACATCGGCTGGTCAGGTATACAGAGCATGGGCAATTTCTCCAGACCTGTTCACTTCTGAACTCATATAATTCAGTTACTCTCATTTTTGTTTACAAACATAAATACAGTTGCATAATACAATTTTTCTGTATTTTATAATTTTCTTCTTTGCATATTGGTAAATATGGATTTATGGCTTGCATTAGTGATCACTAGAACAATCTAGTTTCAAACACTAAAATGATTATATTTTACCAACAAGAGTAAAGTTACACATGCTTTTACATCATTTTACCAGCATTTATCAATGTCTGTAATTAAATTACCTTATCTTACAGGGCAGATTGGTTGAACAAGGCAGAGATTCAGCAAGAGTAGCATCACTTGCAAGAGCAACTCTCCTTCTGTAAATGTCACGGACAATGCATTCTGTGTTCACTTCTTTTGCACAAACTTCTGAAATTTTGAATTGTTGAATATTTCAGAGGGTTTATCAGGAACATAGTAGGTAGAAAAATGTCCTAGAAAGGGGAATAAAAAAATCATTCTTGCTGTAGTTGTACAATGTGTTTGTTTTATTGGGGGGGGGGGGGTGTCCTGTATTTCTCAGATAACAATTTTCTTCTATACACATGTGTAAAGTATCCTAAGCAAAAACGTGTTTATATCTTCTGCACTGTTAATCATATTTTTCATCTCAGTTACAATAAAATTAGAGTGCTGACTGAACAGCCCATGCTCAGCTGACCAAAGCTTGTTCACAAAATTAAAGCTGTGACTCAGTAGACCTGTACTGAGTTCTACCTGAGTGCATATGACATTTAGAATTATTTGTAAGATTTGCCTGAAGAAAAATTCATAAATTCATAAAAATATGAATTAGTCTTAGAATGCCGATTGACTTGCATAGTAATCAATAATGATGTATTTACTGACAAGTACTCAAGTTGAAAAATCGTTAAAAATCAAGAATCCACTGTTGTGTCATCTAGTTAACAAGTCAGTGTCACCCTTTCACCAAGTTTCAGCGTAATCTGAGTGACTGTTCTGGAGAAATTGAAATAGCGAAACACAAAAAATCAGTAAAAAATTGAAAAAAATCCAATCTTTAAAACTCCAAAAATCACAGGAGCGTAACCATTTGAACAAACTTGGTAGAGATCCATACCAGGTATACTGCCACCAAGTTTGAAGTGAATCTGGCCCACGGTTTTGGAGAAGTTGAAAATGTAATTGTGAATGGACTGAAGACTGAGCCTCCAAAAAGCTCAGCCTGACTAGCAAGTCAGCCGAGCTAAAAAACACTTGATAGTACATTGGTCAAACTAACTTTAATCTTTCAAGTTTATAAAACAAGTGGGCTGTGTGAACAGTCCAAAGCTCAGCTGACCTAGAGATTCATCACACTTGTGGTTCTGTGAACTTGGGATAGGACAAAAAAGGTAGACAATTATCAAAGGTACATCCCTGACCAAGTTTCACACAAATCTGGTCAAAATTATTCAAGTTATAACCATTACAAGAAATTCTCATGCTAAACTTTCCTATAAAAACTTTTTTAAAGATTTCCCGCAAAAAAATCCAAAAACCACTGGAGCATGAGCATTTGAACAAACTTGTTAGAGACCCACCCAAGGTACATTGCCTCCAAGTTTGAAGTCAATCTGACCGACGGTTTTGGAGAAAAAGTCAAAAATTGGAATTTTCATTGGAATGCCCATTGACTTGCATAGTAATAAATAGGTTAGGTGCATTTACCAACAAGTACCCGAATTGAAAAAAAATCATTAAAAATCAGGAATCCACAGCAGTGCTACCTAGTGAACAACTGTGTTTGGTCCTTCCACAAGGAACATATCCACCTCGTTTCAGCTTAATGTGAGTGACGGTTCTGGAGAAGAAGTCGAAAATAGCTATACCACACAAAAATTCATAAAAAATTTAGAAAAAAATTGCAGTGCCACCTGGTGAACAAATTAAGAACTAGGTGTCCCAGGGAGTATTTCTGTGTGATATCAAAGTAATTGGGTGAGCGGTTTGAGAGAAGAAGATTTTTTAAGATTTGCCCCAAAAAGAACAAAAAAATTCATTCAAAATCCAAAAATCACTGGAGCATGACCATTTGAACAAACTTGGTAGACACCTACCCAAGGCACATCCCCACCAAGTTTGAAGTGGATCTGGCTGACGGTTTCGGAGAAGAAGTCGAAAATGTGAATTGTGGACGGACGACGGACGGACGGAGGACCATAAGATAAGCTCAGCTGACTGACAAGTCAGCTGAGCTAAAAAATTAGCACCAAAAAAAAAAAAAAGAGGCACCACCTGGTAAACAAATTAAGAAGTAAAGAGTCCCTAGGAGTGTACCTGTGTGATATCGAAGTAGTTGGGTGAGCGGTTTCAGAGATTTTTTTTAGGATTTGTCCCCAAAAGAACCGAAAAAAAATCATAAAAAATTCAAAAATTACTGTAACATGACCACTTGAACAATCTTTCTAGAGACCCACCAAAGGTACATCCCTGCCAAGTTTGAAGTCAATCTGGCTGACGGTTTTGGAGAAGTGGAAAATGTGAATTGTGGATGGACAGACGACGGATGACTGACCATCCTCAATAAACTAGGCTGACTGATAAATCAGCTGAGCTAGTAATCAAAATCTAAACTGGAAGCACATGAGTTATCATTCTCACATCTTTTTATACAAAGATGTTAATTTTCAGTCATTTATTTGCACAATTAACAAATAAATTAAACTTAAAAGTTACCAAATAATAGATCTATTAATAATTACATATACTAAATGTATAAAATACATAAATGAACAAATTGCATTGTAACTATAATAGTGCATGATTTCAAATATACTTATTTTTGCCTTTAAGAACACACACACAAACTTACACTTTTGACATTTTGTTTATTTATGTACTACCCTCCCCTGTTTAAAATTTTAAGTAACAGAGTTCTGAAAGCTTGGAGAGGAAGTTTCAACCTCCACCAAAGCTTGAAGAAATTACACAAAGAAAAATGTGACAAAGAAAATTTTTGTTATGGCATTTTGAAGGGGAAGGGGGGCGGGGCAGAGACACACATCGACTGAATCAACAACTCAAGCTGCTGCAAGTGACGCTGCTCATGCAGACTGCTTATGTATAAACGCTCTGTGTGCATGACCTAGTTTACACTGGGGTCTGACCTGAGGCACACTCAACGGGTCACAGTTTCTGTCTTGCCACTTGCACGTGTGGAGGTACCTACACTGCACACACGGCTTCAAATGGTAGTTCTATGTTTAAATATGAGGCTAAGTTACTGAACCGTTCCGTCAGAAACTTGGTACTCAAATCCAACCATGAAAGTCCAGCTTTTATTTCACCAGCAAAGTACAGGTTTGTTGTTGTATAGCTATAGTTACTCCCCACATCGAAAACTTGCATTGTTCAGAGTTGTTATCGATCAGCTGTTCTTACAGGTTTCCTAAAACAACCATTTATCGCCCATTAGCGTATACACACTGTGCTACATACTGTAAAACAACAGAGTATACGTTCAACTAACCTGGCGAATTCTAGTCTATTCTGTAAACATATGCCTTCCATTAAAACAACAGCAAGGATGAGCAATGGATCCAGAGCACTCAGGTATTAACAACTGATCAACAGAAAACTGTAATGCAAGTTTCGGTATGAATACACCGTTGCGGCCAATCAGGTGCAGGTCACCGCACTAAATAGTTCTTGGTTGTCGTGTGCGGACACCTTTGGGGGCCATTTACCTGTAATTAACCCACTGTTTCAGCTAGACTATTACATGAGCTTATCAGCCTGTTTGTGTTGTATGGTTTGACAGATATTTTTTCCATGATGAATTTTATAAACAGAGGGCAAATCACATATTCATACACAGTGACGTAATGCTGGCAAGCCGTGCTCGGAGCACGCGTTTCCTGGCTATGACAGGTAAACACTGGCATAACTTTTGATTCTATCTATAGACTCGCCTTTTTTATTTTGAATGTTTTCAATGAAAGGTGTCTGCACAACACCAACTGCATACTTTATTTTAAAAAGTGACGCAACAAAAGTTATACGCCTTTATGCTAATATGAGAATATACAGTAAATATAATGGTGGTTTCATCCCTGAAGGAAAACTGATGCTGACAGATGAAATTTTAAAATTTCACCTTCATGTCAAATTTATTTGCTCTAAATGTTGCCTTACCACTTATATTTGTCAGATCAAACCATTTGAGATGGCTATCTTTATTTGTTTATGTAAAATAAAACAATTAAATTGTGTCAATGGTTTACAATAGGGTACATTGCTGAATTTTCATGTATTAACCAAAACGCCAATGATATTTGCATATTTTGGGGAAAAATGAAGAAAGAGTGACTTTTAAATTGATATTCAGGTTAAATTCTCCATTTTAAAAGCAGATTGAATGGGGATGAATGATATTTCAAAGGAAAATATGTTGAAATTGACTTTAATCTTTGCATATTTAAAAACAGCTGAAAAAGCCCCCAACTACTTGATAAATGAAGATGGAAACTAGGAAGGATTACAAAGTGATCATGATGGCCTTGTAACCACTTGATGGTAGAAATAAGACTGATAAATATGTGTAAAAACAAGTGTGTATCATCAATAGTTAAAATTTTTATCAGAGCATCAACGAGGCAGTTTGTACCACTCAGCAGCCATCATTGTTAAAGGGGGGGGTGGTATCAAGGTCAATGTAGGTTCACTGACCAGGTTTTTTCTGGCAGGCTGTATTATTTTGTTACAAACAGATAATAATAATGTAACTCAAGTGAAAAAAATTAAGATGAAATCAAATCTTTGAAAAAAAAATAATGAATTTTATTGATTGGTGGGGTCAGATCAAAACACTTAAAATTGCATTGGGAATCCATTGTGATAGTGCATAGAAAAGGTGTTATATTTCCAAAAGTATACCAGTTAGCTGAATTTTCTTTTCACAGTAGTACACTTGTATGGGTCAGTATTGCATATGCATAATTAACATGAATATTAATTGTCATTTGCATAATGAAGGTATGAATACACCATTGCGGCCAATCAGGTGCAGGTCACCGCACTAAATAGTTCTTGGTTGTCGTGTGCTGACACCTTTGGGGGCCATTTACCTGTAATTAACCCACTGTTTCAGCTAGACTATTACATGAGCTTATCAGCCTGTTTGTGTTGTACGGTTTGACAGATATTTTTTCCATGATGAGTTTTATTAACAGAGGGCAAATCACATATTCATACACAGTGACGTAATGCTGGCAAGCCGTGCTCGGAGCACGTGTTTCCTGGCTATGACAGGTAAACACTGGCATAACTTTTGATTCTATCTATAGACTCGCCTTTTTTATTTTGAATGTTTTCAATGAAAGGTGTTTGCACAACACCAACTGCATACTTTATTTTAAAAAGTGACGCAACAAAAGTTATACGCCTTTATGCTAATATGAGAATATACAGTAAATATAATGGTGGTTTCATCCCTTTCGATGATGTATCACGTGAGGAAGAGACTTGATACAAACCTCCGCAAGCAGTTTTAGTTTTAGGGTCGCTGATGGCGTCACAACCGGATATGACGAGCTGTTTGGGGATTCCCTAATGTGACTAGGCAAAGGCGTACAACTTGGCGAACCGTAAACATCTGCTAAATTGGATAATATCATCACAGAAAATTGTACCCATGTTCATTTTCCGTAAACAGGACCATAATATAGGCTGTGTAGCGGGCCGAGCTATTTTTTTTTACCCAATATTATAATAATCATCCATTCAATCTCAAACAGTGTGGCCTGTGGTGTAGCGCTGAAGCTGATGCAGAGTTGAAGTTATTGTTGACATGTTGTGAATCACTGAATGTTGGTGTGGCTGTCATTTTCACTCACAGAAATGGTCACTTTGGTCACTTTGGTTACTTTGGTCACTTTCTTGTAACAGTATGCCTACAGCATTTTGTGTTGACATTGATGTAGTTGTCTTTATTTTGTGGGAGTGAGTGTTTAAGTTCTTTCGTTTGCAAAGTTTCATTCACTTGAAGAGCTGACCTGTATAAAACGAATCTGTAACACTAACAGTTCGTCGCTTTCAGCTTGGTTGCCAATCAACTCTGTCGCTGTGTCATACCGTAGCAAGTGGTCACCTAGCTAGTAGCTATATCACTTCGCTGTGTTACATTAATTTGGTCGCATTCAGCGAGAAAAAATATCTATTTTGTAGGGTAACACAAGAAACATCTTGTTTATCGGAACAAATGGAAACTAAATAGAACTTCTTAACCTGGGATTTCTTTATATTTGTGTACATAAACTAATCAAAGAAGACCCCCACCCCCAAAAAGGTTTGTAACTTTTTTCTGCAAAACCTTGGGGAGCAGGTAGACTCTTCCCTTATAATAAAAGTGAGTGTGTCAACACACACTTTTCTTTCTTTCTTTCTTTCTTTCTTTCTTTCTTTCTTTCTTTCTTTCTTTCTTTCTTTCTTTATTTCTTTCTTTCTTTCTTTCTTTCTTTCTCTCTTTACCAGCAAATTTGTCAGACACATTCTTGGACACTATTATACATACAAACTCCAAACTTGGCATGATTGTACCTCCATACAAGGAGTTTGACCGTTTTATACAGAGGAATGAAGATGTTTAAAATCATGCACATTAGAGACATTTGAAATTTTAAATCTCGAATATCTTCAAAAGTATGATAGATAGAGATGTCATTCTAACTTCTACTAGGGGGTTATTGACCAGTGCACATCTAATGGACTTTTAAAAAAGTTGTAGCAATTTAAATTATGCTAATTAGTAGCATTGGACATTTTAAAACTTGAATATCTTCAAAACTACCCTAGATATACATGTCATTTTAACTTCTATTAGGGGATTATTGACCGTTGCGCATGAAATGAATCTAAAGCAAAAGATGTTGCAATTTAAATTATGCTCAATAGCACCATTACAAATTTTAAATCTTAAATAATTTCGAAGCTATAATAGATAGAGATGCCATTCCAACTTCTATCCCTGTGTTATGGAATAGTTGTACATTGCCATACCAATATGATTTGAAGACGCACTCACTTATATGCTATGCAGCAAATCATCTTTCCTAGTTCTGTATTAGTTTTCCATATATTTCAACTGATTATATCATTGAAGTGTGATACCTGACCCGCAAGGTTTGTATCTTTTTCTACAAACCATGGTAAGCAGGTAGAATATTCTTTTTAAAAAATTTCTGTATCAGTGTGTCACCTACTTTGCGTGAGAATGCTTTTGTACTGTGATACCTGACTCTCAAGGTTTGTACCTTCTTTCAACAAACCATGGGAAGCAGGTATAGTCTTCCCTTACATTTCTGTATTAGTATTTCACCTAATTCACCAGAGAGTACACTTATATTTCGATACCTGGCTCACAAGGTTTGTATTATTTTTCTACAAACCACGGAGAGTAGGTAGCATCTCCGTTTTTATTTCTGTGTTAGTATGTCCCCTATTTCAACTGAGAATGCAATTGCAAATTTATATATGACTTACAAGGTTTGTATATTTATTTCTTAAAACCATGAGAAGCGGGTAGAATTTTTACCCCATGTTCCTTTATTAGCATTTCATTTATTTCACATGGGAATACAATTGTGCTTTGATACTTGACTTACAACTTTTGTTGTTTTTTTTTCTACAAACGATGGGAAGCAGGTAGACTTTTCCATTATATTTCTGTATTAGTATTTCAGCTGAGATTACAATAGTACTTTGTTACCGGACTCGCAAAGTTTGTACCTTTTTCCGACAAGCCTTGGGATGCAGGTATAGTCTCCCTTATATTTCTGCATTAGTATTTTCCCTATTTCACATAAGAATGCAACTGTATTTTGTTAAATGATTTCGAGGTTTGTATCTTTTTTTTTCCACAAACCATGATAAGCAGGTATTATTTTCCCTTATGTTCCTGTGTTAGCATTTCACCTTTTTCACCTTAGAATACAATTGTGCTTTGATGCCTGGCTAGTAAGGTTTTTAACTTTTAGCTACAATCCCTGGGAAGCAGGTAGACTCTTCCCTTATATTTCTGTATTAGTTTTTCATACATTTCAACTGAGTATATCATTGAAGTTTGATACCTGACCTGCAAGGTTTTTATCTTTTTCTACAAACCATGGAAAGCAGGTAGAATCTTCCCTCATATTTCTGTTGCAGTTTTCACCTATTTCACCTGAGTACATAGGTGTACTTTTATACCTGAGTCACAAGGTTTGTGTCTTTTTCTACAAACCATGGGAAGCATATAGAATCTTCAGTTTCATGTCTTTATTAGTATGTCACCTACTTCGCATGAGAATGCTATTGTACTTTGATACCTGACTCGCAAGGTTTGTACCTTCTTTCAACAAACCATGGGAAACATGTATAGTCTTCCCTTATATTTCTGTATTAGTATTTCACCTAATTCACCAGAGAGTACACTTATATTTCGATACCTGGCTCACAAGGTTTGTGTTATTTTTCTACAAACCATGGGAAGTAAATAGAATCTTTGTCTTTCTTTCTGTAATAGTTTTTCCCCAATTTCACCTGAGAATGCAATTGTACTTTGACACCTGACTCACAAGGTTTGTATCCTATTTTCTACAAGCTATGTGAAGCGGGTAGAATCTTTCCCTATGTTTCTGTTTTTGTATTTCACTTATTTCCCATGAGAATACAATTGTGCTTTGATACCTGACTTACAGGGTTTGTACCTCTTTTTTTCTACAAACCGTGGGAAGCAGGTAGACTCTTCCCTTATATTTTTGTATTTGTCTTTTACCTGAGATTACAATAGTACTTTGCTACATGACTCACGAGGTTTCTACTTTTTTCTACAAACCATTGAAAGCAGGTATAGTCTTCCCTGATACATGTATTTCTGCATTAGTGTTTTCCTTATTTCACTTGAGAAAATAATTGTATTTTGATACCTGACTCACAAGGTTTATATCTCTTTCTGCAACCCATGGGAGGCAGGTACCGACTTCCCTGATATGTCTGTTTTAGTATTTCCCCTATTGCACATGAAAATGCAATTGTACAAATGTATTTCGATACCTGACTCACAAGGTTTGTACCTTTTTTCAACAAACCATGGGAAGCAGGTATAGTCATCCCTTACATTTTTGTATATAGTATTTCACCTAAGTCACCTGAGAATACACTAATATTTTGATACCTGGCTCACAAGGTTTGTATTATTTTTTACAAACCATAGGAAGCAGGTAGAATTTTCTTTTTCAATTCTGTATAAGTATGTCACCTACTTTGCCTGAGAATGCTATTGTACTCTGATACCTGACTCTCAAGGTTTGTACCTTTTTCAACAAACCATGGGAAGCAGGTATAGTCTTCCCTTATATTTCTGTATTAGTATTTCACCTAATGCACCTGAGAATACAATTATAGTTTGATACCTGACTTACAAGGTGTGTATTATTTTTGTACAAACCCTGGGAAGTAGGTAAATCTTCCTTTTTATTTCTGTATTAGTATTTCCCCTATTTAACCTGAGAATACAATTCTACTTTGATACCCGACTTACAAGATGGACACATAGTGAACAATGTTGCAGTCAACTTGCATGACCACATTTGCCAAATAGACTAATATTTGGAATAATGACTTTGTGGTGGAATATTGGAGGGGACGCAATTAGCAATTTCGATGTATTCAGCTGAATACACAACCCAGGACACAATAACGCCTAATAATTTTGGTGCATTTGTGGTTGTGTCAAAGAAAGATTAAATGGTTGAGAAAAAAGAACCCGACAACATTGTGTAAAACACTTATTTGCTTGGCATGTACACCTTGCATGTGATTGTTAACCCTTGTGTGTCCATGCGCACAAAGAGTGATACACAATGTAATGTGATAGTCTGGTATAAGGGCTTGCATTTGAAGGAAATGTTATGGGCTTTGTTATTTTGTTGAGCCTGTTGTCTTTGGTTCCACCGTCCGATGTATGTAGTCTATATGTATTTCACACTGGGCAGAGCACACTTGCACCTTTTGCAAGACAACAGTATTATGAAACAACAGACATGGGATTTTTTTTGGCTAGGCATATATCACATAAGTTGTCTAGTAGCTTTCTAACAGGTTGATCAGGCAAGACTATATCTTCTTTTTTTCCCCAAATTAATAATGCAAGGAGCTCGATTTGACATAATGTTATATTGACATGGAACTGATTGTACATTGTGATTGTGAAATGACGATGTTTCACAAAAGATATATGCTTTGGGGTTTTTTTGTTTGTTTGTTTTTTTTTTGTAAAATGTATATGAAATTAATGACAGATATATGATATAAAAGTCCACATGCTTCCTGTCATTTGTAGGTACAAAGATGCAAACTTTGGAGATCAGGTAACAAAGTGCACTGTACTTTTCTGGGGAAATAGTTGAAATACAATTATAAAAGATCAGTCTAACCTCTTCACCTGCTCCCATGGTCTGTAGATAGTGTAGGAAAAAATATAAACCATATCAGTCAGGTATCAAAGTACAATTGTATTCTCGGATGAAATTTTAAGTATGGATATAGAAAAAAGATACAGACATCATCATTCAAGTATCAAGGTGCAGTTGTGTTCTCAGCTTACATAGGGATAATATAAAAAACAAATATATAAGAAAACAGGCTGCCTACTTCTATGGTGTGTGAAAAAAAGATACAAGCCTTGTCAGTAAGGTAGAAAAAAGATACAAACCTTGTGAGTCGGGTATCCGTATGTGATATTGTTTTCATGTGAAAAAAAGTGAAACAAATATAGAAAAATAAGAGATGACCATCCAATGAAACCTGTTTAGAGAGGCCACCCATAGGGCAGACTTAAAGTGGTCACGTAAGGCAGGTGGTCTGAATGGCGGTTCAATAACATGGAAAAGATAACTAAAGGGACTTTGGAAATATGGTCTTAAAGGGCATGTGGTCTTTTATTACAGTGGTCTTTCAAAATTGGTTTCACTGTACCTACTTCCCATGGTTGGTAGAAAAAAGATGAACCTTTTAAGCCAACTTGTGAGCCGGGTATCAAAGTGCAATCGCATTCTTAGGTGAAAAGGGTGAAATACTATATATCCAAATAACTATGAGGGAAGAGTCGACCTGCTTCCCATGGTTTGTAGAAAAAAACTACAAACCTTGTGAGCCAGGTATCAAAGTACAGTTGCATTCTCAAATGAAATAGGTGAAATGCCAATACAGAAATAAAAAAGAAGTTTCTACCTACTGCCCATAGTTTGTAGAAAAAAGATACAAACCTTGTGAGCCAGGTATGAAAATATAACTGTATTCTCAGGTGAACTTTGTGAACTCCTAATACAGAAAAATAGGGGAAGACTATACCTGCTTCCCATGGTTTGTAGGAAAAAGATACAAACCTTGTGCGTTAGGTATCAAAGTGCAACTATGTACTCAGGTGAAGTAGGTGAAAAACTAATACATAAAAAAAGAAGATTCTATTAGCTTTCCATGGTTTGTAGAAAAAGATTCAAACCGTGTGAGTCGGGTATCAAACTACAATGATATACTCAGTTGAAATATGTGAAAAACTAATACAGAAATACAAAACAGTCTATCTGCTTTCCATGGTTTGTAAAAGAAAGATAATGACTTTGTGAGCCAGGTATCAAAGTACAATTGTATTCTCAGATGAAATAGTTGAAATACTAATAAAGAAATATAAGGGGAAATTATACCTGCTTCCCATGGTTTGTAGAAAAAAAGATGCAAACCTTGTGAGTCAGGTATCAAAGCACAATTATATATTGAGTTGAAATATTCGAAAAACTAATACAGAAATATAAGGGAATAGTCTACCTGCTTCACATGGTTTGTAGAAAAAAGGTACAAACATTTTGAGACAGGTATCAAAGTACAATAGCATTCTCATGCAAAGTAGGTGACATACTAATACAGAAATTAAAAAGAAGATTCTACCTGCTTCACATTGTTTGTAGAAAAAAGGTACAAACCTTGTGAGTCGTATATCAAAGTACAACTATGTATTCAGGTGAAATAGATGAAAAACTACAACAGAAATATGACGGAAAAGTCTACCTGCTTCCTGTGGTTTTTAGAAAAAGATACAAACCTTGTGTGTCAGGTATCAAGCTACAATTATACTCAGTTGAAATATGTGAAAAACTAATACAGAAATATTAGAGAAGAGCTTACCTGCTTCCACTGGTTTGTAGAAAAAATATTCAAACCTTGTGAGGCGGGTTTAAAAGTACAGTATTATTGTATTCTCTGGCGAAACAGGTGAAATACTGATACAGAAATATAAGGGAACATTATACCTGCTTTCGATGGTTTGTAGAAAGGGATAGAAACCTTACAAGCCAGGTATCAAAGCCCAATTGTATTCTCAGATAAAGCAGGTGCAATCCTACTTAAGAAACATAAGGGGAAATTCTACCTGATTCCCATGATTTTACAAAAAAAAATATACAAACCTTGTGAGTCAGGCATCAAAGCACAATTGTGTTCCGAGGTGAAGTAGATGAAATGCTATTACAGAATCATAAAAAGAGATTCAACCTGCTTCCCATGGTTTGTAGATAAAAAGATACAAACCTTCTAAGTCAGGTATCAAAGCACAATTGCATTCTTAGGTGAAATAGGTGAAATGCTAATACAGAAACATAAGGGAAGATTCTACCCGCTTCTCATGGTTTGTAGAAAAAAGATACAAACCTTGTCCAGTCAGGTACTAAAGTGCCCTTGTATTAAAGATATATAAGAGAAGATTATACCTAATTCCCATGGTTTGTAGAAAAGGGATGTAAACATTTTGAGTCAGGTATCAAAGTGCAATTGTATTCTCAGGTAAAGTAGATAAGAAGGACAAAGTACTAATTTAAGCTTATGGAAGGGATGTCTACCAGCTTCCCATGATTTCTAGACAAAATGACACAAACCTTGTCAGCCAGGTATGAAACTGCCCTTGTATCAGCAGGTGACATAGATGAAGTGCCAGTTTCAGAAATTTAAGGGAAGACTTTACCTGTTGCTCATGGTTTGTAAATAAAGAAAGGATACAAAACTTGTGAGCCAGGTATCAGAGTAAAACTGTATTGTCAGATGAAAATGCCAATTGTACAAATATAAGAGATGTCTACCTGCTTCCATGGTTTGTAGTAAAAAGATAGAAACGTTGTTAGTCAGATATCCAAGTGCAATAGGCAAGGGCAAGGGCAAGAACAGAAGGTTGAAGAACTACCTTAAAGAGGGCACTGCAGTCAGGGGAGGGCTAGGGTTGTGTATTCCCATTACTTTACATTGTTACTTGCAACCTGATAACTTGAAAACTACTGCACATAGAAACACCAAATTTCAGACAGTAAATCTAGATGCATAACCAAATACCTCACAAAAATCATATAACCACAGCTACATAACTAACTAGTTTATTTAAGGATGCTTCAAAATACAAAGTACTGGAAGTACACAGCTCTGCTCGTCCAAAAGTTTGTGTATTCAGTTGTGTATTGAGGCGAATACACACCTTAGAGCTAATTCTGACCTTTCCTATTGTATTCTCAGGTGAAATACTAATCACACACACACACACACACACACACACACACACACACACACACACACACATATGTATATACATGTATATGACATAAGAGTATCAATCTGCTTGGCATGGTTTGTAGATAAATCATGCAAACTTTGTGAACCAGGCATCAAAATGCAATTGTGTATTCTCAGGTGAAAAAGGTGAAATACTCAGTATATATAAGTAAGAGAAGAGTCAGCCTGATTTGTAGTAAAAAGTTACAAACATTATCAGTCAAGTATCGAAGTGCAATTGTATTCTCGGGTAAAATAGGTAAAATATTAAGTGTGCGAGTCAGGTATGAAAGTTTTACTATATTTTGAGGTCAAATACCAATGCATGGGGGGGGGTATAAGAGTCTATTTGACAGTTGTAATTTTTAAGCATCAACATCATCATTCAAATGACCAGATATTGGGAATTACAATACATATACAGTACAATACTTTTATTTAATTTAGTTTTCGCTTCAAAAACGCTAGCCACATGGTAATATCAGTGATTGAAATACAAATGGCGTATGGGGTGACAATTACTAATTTGGCATGATAAAAACACAGAGATTTAACATATGAAGTGTAAAATGAAAAATGTTATACCCAAGCACCATAAAATAATAGAAATAACAGAAACATTCGTCCGAGTTGATAATTTGAACACTAACAATGTTAAAGCTGGAACAGTTCATGCAAAGGTATGGAAAGGCAAGTACTGATTGTTATTGCACAAAGCACAACTGCTGTTTTTATTGGTTTATAAGGCTTCTACTTAAAACTGTTTAAGGACTCACAATGCAGTTGGCCCTCTTTTTGTTTGTGGTTTTATTGATTGATTTTATTTTTTCCTTATGCCCTTAGTATAAAACAAAGACAAATCATATGAAAGTATGTCACACAGTCAACTCACGATCACATTAAAATGATATTTTAGCACACATGTAGTAAAACATAAAAAACAAAACAAATCAAAAACAAAAAACCAAAAAAACAAAAACAAAAAAAAAAACAAAAAAACAACAACAAAAACAACAACAAAAAAAACAACAAACAAACAAACAAAAACCAAAAACAAAACAAAACAAAAAAAACTCTAAGACACAACGATACTGTAAATCATAAAAATTGCATGACCCAGGTACTTAACTTAGCATTTCACGGGCCTCTGCTGTTTTACAGTTAAACTTCTGTCCACTCACCCACCAATCCCCAACAAACTGTTCCAAATTTTAGCACCATAGTCCATAAATTGTGCAGACCATCTTGCTTAGTCCTGCAGTGTTTAACTGTTTGCTACACAGTTGGTGCTCATTTGTTAAATTCTAATATTTTGCTTTTTGATGTTAAAAAGGTTCAACATAGAAGCCACATAAATGGTTGCCTGAGGAACAGATTTAGTGGGCACTGCTGTTCTTGATGGCAATAATCCCAATACTGGCAATAGACCTTTCGCAATTAAAATATTTTAATAGAGAGGTGACAGGGCTCAGTGCAACGTGCGACTAATGTTCGCATGGCTATTTTTAAACTTTCCAGCAAAATCTGTATTGACGCATGCGTATTAGGGGTTTCCCCTAATACCAGCGGTCCTAAAAATAAACCTGCTAGTGGAGGTTTGTATCAAGTCTCTTCCACGATTCCCGTATTCCGCACGGCGCATGTCATAGCTGTTGTGTGTAATCTCGCGAAACACTGTTTCTCGTGAATTCCTCGCTCAGTCTTGCGAAATTCACACTCCGCAGGCAGTCTGGGGAAATGCGGTGTCTCGAGAAAGTTGGTGCATCAACGGAATACGATCGTGCGGCCAACTCGTGTACAGTGAAACATGACTATTGTGGACACCTCTGGGACTGGTAAAAAGTGTCCACAGTTGGCAGGTGTCCACAATAAACAGGTGTTTTTAACAAGAAAATTGACCTTTCTGTCCACGTTAATGCAGGTGTCCGCATTATAGAGGTGTCCACAAGGACAGGTTTTACTGTATGTTGAAGCGTACATTGGTATTACGGAAAACCAAACTAGAAAACCATGACAGAATGCGCAATCTGTTTTCCTGGCACTGTCAACAGTGGTGGGACTGTAACAATGGTACACAATCGGCCTGATATCTACAAACATTCTATGATCACTTTTGCACAGGTGTCAACCCTTGGAGAAATCTCACCTTGGAGATTGACAAGGGGAGGGTGCGGGAGGGGGTTTTTGAAAGCCGACACATTTCTGTGATCAGATACCATCATAATACTTACATTCCACAGACTGCACGCTTATTCTGGGAACTGTACATCCCAGGTCCTTTTTTTCACTTCAGAGAATAATAAAAGTTTAGAAAGAGCTTTAAATTGACAGATGCAAACTTTTTTCATTAATATGTGTTTTTTTTAAATACAAAGATATATATACATGTATACAGATACATAAACATAATTCCTATGTCATGATATTTCTGATTCCCCAGACTATACAATGGGTGAGTAGAACTGTACATCACAGTTGCTTGTCTTCAATTCAAATATATATATATATATATATATATATATATATATATATATATATATATATGGAAGAATTTGTGGAAGAATTTAGAATCCAAGACATTTCTGTGATCAGATACCATCATAGGCCCTAATACTCATATTCCACTGACTGAACGCTTAGTCTGGCGAAATGTATATCGCAGGTCCTTTTCCCCACTTCAAAGAGTAATAAAAGTGTAGAAAGAGCTTGAAATTTTGCAGATACAATCTTTTCATTATATGTGTTATCTTAATCCAAGGTATGTACATGTATACAGGTGCATGAAACTAATTCCTATCTCATAATATTTCTGATTCCCCAGACTACACAAGTAGTCTGAGGAACTGTACATTACAGTTCCTTTTCTTCAATTAAAATAATATATAAACGGAATAATATGTGGAAAACCATGTCACTGAATTGTGTATAAAATTTAGAATCTAACACATTTCTGTGATCAGATACCATCATAATACTTTTATTCCTCAGACTGCACGCTTAGTCTTGGGAACTGTACATCCCGGGTCCTTTTTTTCACTTCAAAGAGTAATAAAAGTGTAGAAAGAGCTTGACAATAGACAGATACAATCTTTTTTCATTATATATGTGTCTTTATTAATCAAAGATATATATACATAAATATAATTCCTATCTCATTATATTTCTGATTCCCCAGACAATTCAATTGGTCTGAGGAACTGTACGACACAGTTCCTTGTCTTCAATTCTAATAATATATAATTTGAATAATATGTGGAAGAATTTAGAATCCAACACATTTCTCTGATCAGATACCATTATAATACTTATATTCCACAGACTGCACGCTTAGCCTGGGGAACTGTACCACCCCGGTCCTTTTCTTCACTTCAAAGAATAATAAAAGTGTTGAAACAGCTTGACAATTGACAGATGCAATCTTTTTTCATTATAATGTGTTTTTATTAATCAAAGATATATATACATGTATACAGATACATAAACATTATTTCTCTCTCATAATAATTCTGATTACCCCAGACTACACAATTGGTCTGGGGAACTGTACATCACAGTTCCTTGTGTTTAATTCAAATAATATATAATTGGAATAATATGTGGAAGAATCTAGAATCCAAGACATTTCTGTGATCAGATACCATCATAATACTTACATTCCACAGACTGCACGCTTAGTGTTGCGAACTGTATATCCCAGGTCCTTTTCTTCACTTCAGACTTTAATGAACGTGCAGAAAGTCCTAGAGGCTGTGTTCCTTTTCTTCACTTCAGACAATAATGAAAGTGTAGAAAGTCCTAGAGGCTGTGTTCCTTAATTATGAATAAAATTTCTATTGCAACATACAATGTTTCTGTCACCATATATCATTATAGTATTTTAATTCCCCAGAATGCATGATCAGTTTGGGGAACTGTTTATTTCAAAGGTTCGGGGATAGCAGCGTACACTTAAATTCAGAACCCGTTCCCCTCTCTGCTGACGGTCACCACCAGCAAGTCCAATGTCTACCTTGAGATGTCAGGTTCCTGGAATGCCAAAAGAGACATAGGATCAGAAGCATATAGAAAATGAAAGGACTGGAGAGTAAACCAGCCTGGAAGGTACAAAATCTTTATTGCTATACTGTGGACAGCGTGGATGAATAGTTCATAGAATTGAATTATTATACAAACTGTACAATCAGGCTGCAGAATTACAAAATTCAGTTAAGAACCTACCAACATTAATTCTAGGTACAAACTTTTTTCAGCCCACAGATTTTCTGTTACGTAAGATATTATCAAACACACTTATTCGGGATTCCCCAGACTGCACAGTTTTAACCCATTTTGTTCAAGAAACTTTAAACTATATGCTCTTTCCAAAATTACTTCAGATGCACACTACTTTCATTCTATGTTTTTTATTGTTCTTGGAATGCCAATTGAGATATAGGATAAGAAGCACATACAAAATGAGAAGACTGAAGAACTGTAGAGCAAACCAGTAAACCAGCTCCAGTTTATTTTACTGTCAAGAAAAATCAATATCATGAGTACAATCTAATAGCTAATTTTGGAGACTGCATGGGTGAGAAGAACATGGAAGTAGGTTATAAATTCTCAAGACTGTACAATAGGTCTGCAAATTTATAACCTGTTAGGTGTTAAGCTCTTTCCGACATCATTTGGGATACAAACTTTTTTTCATTATATGGTTGATTTAAAAAAAATCAAAGCCATTGTAGATACAATCTTTTTATCATTATATGGGTTTCTTAATCCAAGAAATATACATGTATACAGATACACAAAACTAGTCACATGTCATAATATTTCTGATTCCCCAGACTACACAAATAGTCTGAGGAACTGTATATCACAGTTCCTTTTCAATTAAAATAATATATAATTGGAATAATATGTGGATGTCTCTGAATTGTGTTTAAAATTTAGAATCCAACACATTTCTCTGATCAGATACCATCATTGTACTTCTATTCCACAGACTGCACGCTTAGCCTGGTGAACTGAATATCCCATGGTCCTTTTCTACACATCCAACAATAAACAAAGGGTAAAAAATCATAGAAGGCGTGTTCCTTAATTCTGAATAAAATTTTTATTGCACCATACAATGTTTCTCTCACCAGACATCATTGTATTTTAATTCCCCAGAATGCATGATTAGTCTGGGGAACTGTTTTTTCAAAGGTTAGGGGATAACAACGTACACTTACATTCAGAACTCGCTCCCCTCCCTCCTGACGTACACCACCAGCAAGCCCAATGTCACTTGAGATGTCAGGTTCCTGGAATTCCAAAAGAGACAAAGGATCAGAAGCACATAGAAAATGAAAGGACTGGTGCACTGTAGAGTAAATCAGCAAGAAAATTACAATATCATGAAAACAACCTAATTGCTACTGATTGAAACTCCAGTAAGTGATTAGTTCATGCACCTGAGTTATTCTGAAGACTGTACAATCAGCCTGCTGTACATTGCCAAGCTATTTCTGACATGACCTCACATATAAAACTTCCTTCTATGTGTTTTACTTTGGGATACAGTATATATATATATATATACATATATATATATATATATATATATATATATATATATATATATATATATATATATATATATATATATATATATGTACATATATATATGTACATATATATATATGTATGTATACATAAATATATATAATTATATAATATATATATAATATATATTATATAATATATATATATATATATATGTGTGTGTGTGTGTGTGTGTGTGTGTGTGTGTGTGTGTGTGTGTGTGTGTGTGTACATGTAGTACCTGCAGCTCAGCTAAATCTTTCATTAGCAACAAAACCACTTATCTGAGATGACTTCTTGACTTACGGCTCAAATATCCTATAACGGGGGGGGGGGGGGGGCATAACTTGTATCACTGCCCCAACTTACAAGAGAAATTGAAGAAATACCAAGTAAATGCATTTGTTTCTCTTCTTTCTCTATCTCTCTCACTCTCTTTCAATCAGATGTATGTATGTCTACCTGACATTTTCGTTTGGCTCATTTCTTGTGTTTATGTTGTGTACCTCGAGTTTTTTAATAAAGATATATGTATGAAGGATAACCTACCCTGTTCTTCCACTTGGAGAGCGCGATCTTGTCTGTGTTGAACATCTGCAGCGCAGCATCCTCGCAGTTTTCGCCTTGTTATGTCTGTGTGTGAACACAGACATATTGTTTTACCCAATATTCTTTATTTATCTCTTTCTTTCTTTCTTTCTTTCTTTCTTTCCTATCTTTCTTTCCCCCAGATTTTTGTGTCGTCTTAAACTCAGACACCGTGCAAGCTAGAAACTTCAAACTTTGCATGGTTATAGCACCTGCAGTTAAGTTTTGCATATCGTTCTGAATAGTCAAGATTTTGAAAATTATGCAAATTAGGGCAATTAAAAAAATTCAATTGCTTCTGGCTTCCAAAGTATCCTTCCGATTTTGATGATGTTGGACCCAAATTGTAGATATTGTAACACTGCACATTTTTGTAATTTACATGTGACCTGTAAAGGTCAAAGGTCGAGGTCATTTGTACGTTTGAAATATTCATTCAGCCTTAAATCAGTCAATTTCCATCCAATTTTGATCATGTTGGACACAAATTGTAGCTACTGTAACACTGGACATTTTTTTAATTTACATGTAACCTCTAGAGGTCAAAGGTCAAGGTTAGCCATTTGAAATATTCATGTAGCTATAACTCGGTCAGTTATCATCCAATTTTGATAATGTTGGACACAAATTGTAGCTACTGTAACACTGCACATTTTTATAATTTACATGTGACCTCTGGAGGTCCAAGATCAAGGTCATTTGGACCTTTGAAATATTCATCAAGCCATAACTCGGTCACTTTTTATCCAATTTTCATCATGTTGGGCTCAAATTATAGATATTGTAGAAGTGTTGGAACACTGCATATTTTTGTAATTGTGCAAATTTTTCACACACCCAGACAGATTTGCTTTCAAGCAAATCTTTCTTTTCTAGTTTAATTTATACCATGCCTCCTTTGTTTTCTCAAGGTATATATATGTCACATGCTTACACATATATCCCTGCTTTAATTTCCGTGGCTAAATTTCAACACAGGACTGATTTGCTTTGGTGAATACATTTTAAAATGCATTTAAATTCATAAGAACAAAGAAGGCATGGTATCAAAAGGATACATCCAAAGTTCAAGGGTTTTATCTGGAATCCTGCATTTTAAATCCCTACGCTTCGCTCCGGGATTTAAAAAAGCAGGATTCCAGATAAAACCATTGAACTTTGGATGTATCCTCTTCATATTGCCTTATTGGATAATGACGTCCAGTTAAGCCCTGGGCATTGTTTTTGACTTTGGACAGTCAGAGAATTGGGATAATGCCCACTCATTGTAATTGTCCCGGTCCACTGCGTCCATTGTCATGCACTGAAAGCCCGACAAGAAGTGCAGCGGCAAAGTAACCGCGGAAACAACTTTGCGTGGCGTTATCGCAAGAGTAACCATGTGATCTGGGGAACACGAGAAATTCTTGAGACTGCGCACTTCCCAAAACTACGCCCAACAACAGCGCACTGACTCTTGTGTTTATATTTATCTATTTACTGAAAATTGTTATTTCATCTTCTTAAAATGTTATCATAAACATGCAGGATAATTATAAAAACATATTTGATTTTTTCATTGATAATGTGAAGATTTTTAAGTGCAAGTAAGACTGCTCGGTAGCGAATTGGTGCAAGACTTCTGCGACTTCCGTTTGGCGCAATTTTTAACTGCTGTCTGTAAACGACTGAATGACAGCTGACCTGCAGACGGGAGTTTTCATCGATTAATTGGGTATGGATTCTATTGAACTGTTAAAATATAGAAGAGAAGATCACAAGATGAATGCAGAATGGGTTGTAGTATTTTATGATGGTGATAGTCCATCATCACGCAAGCAGTATCGACAGTGAAGCCTGTGAATCCAACTGATCATGTTTTGTTGAAACTTGGGACCGGCTGTCAAGTGGCCAGCCAAGGTGGCGGACCAAGTCCCAGATGAGGTGGGTAACTGCAAGGGTTTGCATATTGCCGTCTGAGGGATAATACTAATAGAAGTACAGAAAACTGTCAAAACTTTTCACAGCGTTAACTATGTTAATTCTTCTACTTGTGCATCTTGTAGTTGTACATTATTTTTTTGTTTGTTTGTTTGTTTGTTTTTTTAAATTTACTGACCCTATATGGCTACAATTGAAGTATCACTACTGTCCAACTGGAAATCTCTGTAGTAAAATTTAGATGCCCTGGAGCATTTTTTCAACTTCTTCGCATGAGAAACATTTATTTTGCTACAATGCTCCAGTTGGACAGCCCTGCATGAGTATACATGGACAGCTCCTATCTCATCATTACAAATATAATGAGGAAAATATTGCATGGACCGACCTGTAAAAATATAATCTGGCCGCATGGAATACGAAAAATCTGGGGACTGGCCGAACAAAAAACTCACCCCCCCCCCCCCCATATCAAACGGTCCCTCCTTATCTGATAAAATTTACATTTAAATTATGTTGATTAGATTTTATGTCAGAATATTGACTAAAAATGTAAATTAGTTTCCTTAAATTAAAAAGGGAATCCAGCTGACTGGTATGCAATTTTTTTGAAAAGAGATCTTGTAGTTGCAGTTATAAGTTATTGTGTGGAGAACTTGCCCAGTTAAAAAAGTTCTACTTCTTTCTTCTCTCTCTCTCTCTGTCTCTGTCTCTTCACTATTTCTGCTCTTCTCCCTCTGCCTTAATTTTTTCTTTCTGCAGGGATGAAAACTTGTTTTTGATTTTTTTTTTTTTTTTAAGGAATTCATTTTTTCCAAGACAAAGAAAAAATAATATCCTTTTTGCCCAGAAAGCCTTATTCTTGTAAATAATGAAGAGGTGGGCTATGGTTTCATTTTTTTTTTGTTCAGCAAAGTCACTTTTATCCCTGTTTCTGTTCCTCTCATTTTTCATGAGAACTTCATGCAAATTAATGGCCAATTTGTTTTGTGGTGAGCTGTTAAGAGCATTTTTTTATAAATTGTTTATTTTGTAGTCTTCTCCACCATTTATTTTTTTCTGACATGGCATTTGGACCAGTACATTTTCATGTTTTGCTTCCCCCAAACTTCATTTTAATGGTTCAGTTAATGTAAGCTTTGTTAATCAGTTAAATAATTTGTCTGCCATTTGAGCCTACATAATCACAAAGTTAACTGGTTGTCATAATTTTTTAGGAGGACCAGTTAACTTTGAGATTATGCGGGCCCAAATGGTCCAGACATGATCACAAAACAGTCTTTGCAGTTTACGCTGGTATTGAATAGTGCACTGCAAGTTTTAATTAGTAATGGTTGAAAAATTTTCAGTGGCATACATACATAGTACATATTGCCATATGTAGATAGCTGTGTATTTTGTCTGGATCTGCAGGTTGTCCTACATGTAAATCAAGGGCAGCCCATTCCAGCTGAACTCAAGCTGCTTGCTATCGTCATGCCATAAGAGTGCTGCTGAAAACATTGAGGAGACTGAGAAATTCGAGACCATCGGTCATTGTGGTAAAGTTACTGAGAGGACTGCTCCAGCCACACAAGTATGGCATTAAAGGCGACAGCAAAGGATTTAAAAAAAATGGGATTGAGACAAAAGGCTGTGTGTGAAACACCTGAAGGTGAGATATGAACATAATTCCTTTCTGGCAAAATTTCAGTTATATGTACATGTATGCACAATTTTGTGGCAATATGTCATCAAATTTTACTTGAAAACCAGAAAATACATGTACCTGATACTGAAAATAATTATTTGCTGGGTGTTTAATTAGAAAATTAATGAAACTTAGCAAAATGGATGATTGGGTTGCAAACATGAAATTTGAAGTGAAATTCCATAAGTCTTGTCAGTGGGAGACATGAAGTTTTTACCTTTTTTTGTCCCTCCCTCTAGCAATGTCATTTCTCCTGATATTGTAGACATAAATTGAGGTAAACTGAAGCACTTTATTGGAATAATAATGTCATGAAGATAAGATTAAGACCAAGGGTTCAACATTTGTATCCTGTGCTACTTAAGGAAAGTACATGTAAGTAGTTCTCACAAAGATGTTTTTCAATATATATCCTTGATGATAAGATCATTTTAATTGAAAAATGGGTCCAATGAAGTAATGTCTAGGTAAACATTTTCAAATATTGGATGTTCTGTAGCCTGAAACATAAATTTTGTTATTTCAGTTATGGCAACTACAAAACTGAAGATATGCCTGAAAGACTTCACACAGGTCATCAATTAACAGATAAAGACAGGCCGTCACATCTTATCTCGAGCTGAAACTCCTGGACTTTTTTTTTTTTTTTAAAGACTGGTGGCTGAAGCAAACTTCAAGCGATAGCAGAAATGAAGCCTAGCTCTGATTGTTTTGTGCTGGACTTTTGATTGCCCACACATTGCCTGGTACAACCCAACTCATAAAAATATTTATGAGTATATAAGACTCAAAGGCTCAAGTAACTTACTGTGGACTTGGTATATTATACAATGATCTTAATTAAAGTAACTACATAGGCATTAAAGGGAAACAGCATCTGATGATATATCGACCTCTCAATGACATTCCAGCAAGATCTTTTGATATAGAAGTCTGAATAAATTACATGCTTGATCCAGCTAGCAAAAGTATTGTGTTATTCTGGAAATGTACACACATATGGCCCTGTGTGTGTATATTATTACAATGTATATGTACTGTGAATGTACCTATTTCACATGATTTTCCTTGTTTTTTGCATTTCAGACATTTGATTGAGTTTTAAATTAATACTGTTTTGAACAATCCTTTGGTTTAACCCATGGTCAAATAATATTTCACTAAATTTTTACTTTCACAGTTTTTTGCCAATGCCAATAGTGAAATAAGGTTGAATTTACAGTATCTCATCTCATCTGCAGCATAGTAAGCTTGACTTTAAGGGCGTCACTGCTGAATTAGCAACCAGCTCTCACCATTCTTCTTGGTCCTCTGCTTTTCTCAGCCACTCGTTGAGTTTCATGCCTGTTTTTTCTTGGATTACAGTATATTGATACACTTGTTCTTGCTGGGGGAAAAAGTGTGGAAATATCCTTGAATATTTTAAGGAGCTTTGAGGGCAATGAAAATAAATGATTTATGAGAAATAGTAAAATGGATAATTCTTGGAGGACTGTTTATTGTGCCAGTTGTCAAACTTGTGACACAATACTGAATTTTCTTTTGGATATTCAACATGAAGATTAGTCGATCATAGCTATAAATAACACACATGCAAATTCAATTTTTTTTCTTATAGTTTTTGCAGGTGGTGTGAAACTCGATGGATATATATATGTATATATGCCGCAGACACAGAGCCACCATAATTCCCGCCATAATTGTGGACATCATATTCCCGTTAGTGGATCTATGGCAGATGCACAGCTTTCATCCTTCCAACACAAACCCATCGTGTTTCCACTAACGGGGAAAGGGCGGGCATATGGTGGAAATTTTGGCCATCACATGCCCACTATATTTCTGCTAATGCATCTACTGTGGATGTACATCCATATATCCACTATATTCCCGTTAGTGGATTTATGGCGGGAGCACAGCCATCATCTTTCCACCACAAACCCGTAATGTTTCCACTAACAGGAAAAGGGTGGAAATTGTGGCCACTATATTCCCGCTGATGCATCTATGGTGGTCGTAAAGCCGTATACCCACTATATTCCCACTAGTGGAACTACGGCGGACATACAGCCATCATCCTTCCACCACAAATTGGAGAAGGGCGGAATAATGGTGGGGATTTGGGCCACCACATACCCACAATATTCCCGCTAGTGGATCTATGGTGGCTGTACAGCCATCATCCTTCCACTACAAATCCATGTTTCCACTAACGGGAAAAGGGTGGCCTTATGGTGGTAATTTAATTAGACCAGGTACCATAAACCCACTATATTCCCAACATTGGAAAAATGGTGGATACAGCCATCATTGTCCCGCAAATCCCCTATGGGTGGCATAGGCACGCTATCTTCCAGCCATTAATCCGCAATTCCTGTAGGCCGACACAAGACCGCCATCACCACAATGGTGGGATTTTGGCGGAAAAGTTGTCTGATTTGCAGATCAAAACTCCATAACCTTTTTCAAAGTTCTTTCTGGAAACATGGCGGGAATACAAATATTCCCGCCATATGACCACCGTTTCACGTGCCATCATATTTCCACCCTATTCCCACCAAAAACCCGCCATTAATTTCGGTATTGAACACAATTTTAATAATTGGAGTTGGGTGTTATGAAAATAAACAACAGGAACGAAAATAAACATAAAACACACAAATTACATGTCAAAGTATTACGGGAACAAAGATAGGAAGAAGCAGTAACACCACGTACATGAACCATAGAAATCAGTCAGATTGAATTACCTGAGAAGATGAACCATCGATCAGCACTGATAAGTATTCAAAGTCGGGACCTGAGGGAACATAAACAAACAAGCCCTCAAAAATAATATGCAATGTTACATTAACATGTACAGATTTGACCATAACCCAATTTTAGGCAGAACAAGTCAAAAATGTGAATTATCATTAAGGTGCTCATTGACTTGCATGTACATAGTAATCAATAGGACAGGTGCATTTAGCAAAAAGTACCCAGATTTAAATATGAAGATCATAATTATCCTGTGCTCAGCTGACTGGAATCTGCTTTTACAGTACTGAGAAGAAGTCAAAAATGTAAATATAATAGTGCAACATATGCACTGTATTGCCATATATACATATCCAGTGGCAGTGGCAGGTCTGACTTTCATTGTCTAAATTACACCTACATTCTGGTAAAAGTTTAAGCAATTCTGTCCATCTCTTCTGGGAAAGAGTTGAAAATAGCCTTAACACACAAAAATCCATAAAATATAGGAAAGAATGCAGCCCCACCTGGTGGTCAAAATAAGAACTAGTCAAAATTCATATACAATTTTTTCTTATATATGGCTCAGAAAGTACTAGATTGCCAGTTTGGCATTTGTGAACTTAAATTTCTCAAAAAATGCTAATTATGTGAGAAATAAGCTTATGGCCTGTGTGTGACAGTGATGCAACTCGCACATCCCCCCGTGATGGCCAGGTGTCAAACCCGTGCTTTGTGGCGGGAAATTAACATGCATACTGCGTATTCTTGTGTGTGGTGAATTTCACATAAATGTGAATTTTTCCTTAAAGTAACAAGCAAGAGGCCCATGGGCTTAATACTCTGTTGGCATTGTGGCTATATTGCACCTGTTCATTTCAAATCTGGGAGTCCTCAAGTGGCTTCTGAACACATAAAGCTTATATTAATGTAAAAATTGGCCACCACATGGCACTTTGCTCCACATGTAATCATAGCTTATTTGTGCAACTCTAGTGATGAATATTGTTGCATGTGCCAGGACAACAATCAGTGAGCCCTAAACTTTATGTCTTCAGTGACCTTGGGGCAAAAGATCAAGGACACCCAGATTATGTAATACAAGAGGTCCATAGGCCTGCTTGGTGCTGTGCTGACATTGCCATTGAAGTCCAAGCTACACCTTGCCATTACAAAATCATCTTTTTCAACTTTACAACTAGCATCCACCTTCCATATTTAGTCTGTTTGTTCAAATTGGGTAGTAACTTTTCGAGTTATTGAGGAAAAACAATTAACTTGGACAAGCACCAAACTCCATCATTACTGGGTCACAGTGACCCAAAAAGCAGGTCACCAAGTACAGTTTAATGTATTATGTAATCAAGTGCAATTTTGATCTGGAGCCTCAATTCTCCTTGCCATTGATGTCCAAGCTACACCCTGCTATTAAAAAAATCACATTTTTAACTTTACAGGCATGATGACCTCACAAAAATAGGTCAAGGTCACTGATATAACATAACATCCTACCTTTGGCCATGGTCTATATATCATATACATTTGACAAGTCTAATCCAATTACTTTTCCAAATATGGAATTTTACATGTTAAAACACAGTTTGGCCTATAATTTCTGTCAAATTATCGGTGGCCCCACTAGTATCATTAGCAACTTAGATTTTGACCTCTTCCACAATCCCACCAAATTTGGTGAAGATCCGCCAAAAATTAAAGATGCTCGAGTGTTCACAAGATTGTCTGTTTTGACCCCTGTATTACATAATAATGTAGATGGCACCACCAATATCAAACTTGGCCTATATTTTCATACATCCTTTAAGTCCTGAAAGTTATATTGGGCTAACTTGAAAACTGTGGAGAGTATGGCGCCAATAAGCAAAAGTTTAAGGACGGAAGGACGGACAGACATGAGTGGTGGCATAAGCTCTGCGACCTCTGGTCAGCAGAGCTAAAAACTGGCACTTTAATTTTGCACAATTACATGCAATATGTTAAGAAGTGACACAATGCACCTTTTAGATGTATTTTAATTTCATGCATCAAGCACTAGCATCAATAGGACAAACTTACATCAAGCAGAATATTATTTGTGACACACATTCACAACATGTCAATTTATCAAATTGAAACATTACCCCATTGCATGACCGCATTTTACGGCCTCTGTTGCCCTTGCGACAGTAGTCCTTTTTGTACTCCCCATAAAATCGGAATGTAACCATACTCCTATACCATACGATTGCCTGAAAAATTACACCCTCCTGTAAGCTGACCATGATTGGTTTACCAGTCTGGTCATCATGAACAGCAGAGCAGTGAGAATACACCTGGAGTCCTTTTTCTTCAATGGCTATCTGTACTTCACATAAAGGATCATAGCTGCTTGAGCCACTGACTCCAAATCCTTGGATCATAACTGCTTTACTGCACCGCATCCGAATCACCCCTATATACCCATTACAGACTTCACCGTTGCAAAACTCCACGAATCTGTTACATATACCAGAACTGTATGGCATCAGTAGAGGTTCCAACTATAGAGATTTAAAAAAAACACAAAGGAACAAGTACATAGAAGTTTATAGAGGAGAGCCTCCCCCGACGTTTCGACCCTATCGCGGGTCTTCCTCAGGGGAAAGGAGGCTCTGCCTGGACTTTTATTATTGCAGGGATTATATTAATATAGAGGCTCCCTAATTATTTATGCACTGACGTCATCATATTGTTGCGTCATTAGCTTTGTACAGCGGAGAAATAAAATGTTTCATATGGAAATTTGACGATATTGACCTGTATGCTCTATTGTTATGTGTTCATGGAATAAATATACTCTTAAATTTAACGGGAAACGGGCCTATGTAGTGCCATAGAGAGAAGTATATAATAAATTAATCGTCAGAGCCACTGCCCGAGCTTGAAAGGAAAAGATTGTCCTTTAACATCTGATGTCTTCTGATACTGTCCAGAAGCTGGCTAATGCGCTGCAACTGTTTATCGATAGCTTGGTCCACTTCTTGTAATTTTATTTCAAGGGGGCAAAGTTCATCCAGTCAAATTGTGGCCTCGTATAGCGCGGTTCTTGCACCATTGGCTTCTTCCTTTCCGAATCTGATGAATTTGATCCCCGCATGGCTTACCATATTAAGAGTTCTGTCTACCAAGCACCGGAATGGTCATTTCTATAGCTTATATTTTGAATGTATCGCTGCCTCCTCTGTCTCTGAATGGAATAAACTGGATTCCCCCATGGCTTAGCAGATTGAGAATTCTGTCTACCAAAAACTGGAAACTTCATTTCTGGTGGAGTTGGGGACTCCGCCTCACAAGTCAGGTACTCAAAAATGCTGCATTTCTCTTCTGCTGTGAGGATACCTGTGCAAGCAATGTTGTTTGCAAACTCTTTAAGTGGCATTGCTGGAAAGTGGATCAAAAACAGTGCATCTCCCAGAACTTGTCTCTTGTTTTCTACTGTTATTTCCAGATCATTTTTCTCACACTTGCCTTCTGCCCATTTCATGCAAGCTCTAAAGACATTCAACTCTGTCACATTCATTTTGGTCAGCTTAAGTATGTTAACAAGAGTACTATGGGAGACCTCCATGAAGGATGCATTTTCAAAAACTTCTCCTGTGTGCGATTCAATGAAGGTGTTGCATTTGGCAATGAGATCCTCTTCGTCAAAGAGCATGCTATGTGACAAAATGACACAGACATTATTGGGATCCATATTGTTCTCCAGGTAGGACTTGCATTTCTCCACCAGCCCTTGAATCATGTATTTCTTGGCAGCATACAGCACAGGTAGGGCATCATCTGCCTCAAAGTCCACCTCCTCACAGTAGATGAACCTGAAAGAATACAACAAAGACCAAGTAAATGACTCCATTCTGCAGCTGTTAGTTGCCAATCAAAGAACAGGAATGCAGGTCCTTGTCTGAGATATCCATGACTTGGAATTGTATCAACAACCCGGTTGACCAGTGTATGCGGCCTGTGACTTTGTAGGTGAGGAATGACTGGCACAATATTAACTCTTTCAGTGCCAAATTTTGGACTGAGTCAACAGCTTTTCTTGGCTGTTGACTTGGGATCTTCTCTCTGGAATTATGGGCATACTGGTACTTGTATGAAAGATCTTTTTGCAAATCTGGGATCCTCAAGCTAATTCAGACTAGTTTCACTTAAGTAGATCGACTTTAGTGATGATTGGCACTGAGATAGTAAAAATATAGGGATCGCAAAGTTAGTTTGCAAAACTTCCGTTGTATAATAAACATATATATTCTGAAGGCCTCCATTAGACCTACGGTAACCTTGTATTTCCCCAGCCAGTAATGTGATCAGTGGGTTTACAAACATGTATTCATCTTTAGATTTGATACAATCGGTTGCTGTTTATGTACAAATGTACATATAATTAAGGATGTCAGTTTAGTTTTACACGAATAACAAGGCATACTGCTGACCGGGGGAGGGCATTTTTCACTGCTAGCTATATGGCCAGTTAACTGCTGTTTTGTTTTTTCTTCTCAAAATATTCCAGGGATGGCATAGTCACAGTGCAATGAAGGACCAAAGTCCATTCAATATGAGTAATTCATTTCAAGTTTTAAATAGGTTAGAGGTACTATTAATTATGTTAATTGTAGAGCTCATTTTCAAATGGTCTGTGCCTTAAGTACGCGAATTGAAAAAAATCTTTGAAAATTAGGAATCCACAGCAGTGTCACTTAGTGAGCAACTTTTTTGACCCTGCCACAAGGAACATATCTGCCAAGTTTCAGCTTTATCTGAATGACGGTTCTGGAGAAGTAAAAAATAGCAAAAACACACAAAAAATCCAAAACAAGAGGCCTGTGTGAACAGCCCATGCTCAGCTGAACTAGACATTCATCACACTTGCAGCTCTGTGAACTTAGAATAGGATCAAGGTCAACCATGTACAAAGTAAGTCCGACCTTTATAGAAGAACCGCAACATGTGCAACATAAAGGTCCCAGTTCAAGTACTTCCAAGGTCACTCACGTACTGTCTAAGGGGTGGTTCAACATTATCATCTTTATTGAATTAGCACTTAGGGTACTAAATTTCATGACCCCCCCCCCCCAATCAGTACTTTAAATCAAGAATTACTTTCCCCAAAAATCATAGTAAAATTGCACAAAACAGGCCAAAAATTGACGGTCATTTTACATATCCTGTCAAAGTGTACAGAAGACCATTTAACCTAACCCCCCTTGCGTACTGTAAGTACTAATTCAAAAATGATGAAAATGTTAAACCATCATTAAGCATGACCTTCATAGAGAAACTTTTACATGTGCAACATCAAAGTCCTAAGTGAAAACAGATCTCAAGTTATCAAGTAAACAGTAAATTTCATCTCGGTTGTTCTGTGACCTTGGGAAGGAGGTCAAGGTCCCTAACGGGCTCTGGCATAAAAATCCCAAAATCACTGGAGCATGACCATTTGCACAAAATACGTAGCCACTTATAAAAGATACATCCCTACCAAGTTTAGCACAAAATCTGGTCAAACTTATTTCAGTTATAAGCATTACAAGAAATTCCCATGTTAAACTTTCCTATTAAAATTTTTGTAAAGATTTTTTTTAAAAAATCATAAAAAAATCAAAAATTCATTGGAACATGACCATTGGAACAAACCTGGTAGACACCCACCCAAGGTACATCACCACCAAGTTTGAAGTAAATCTGGATGACGATTTTGGAGAAGAAGTCAAAAATCTAAATCAGCATTAGAATGCCCATTGACTAACATGGTAATCAATAGGGAAGGTGCATTTACCGAAAAGTAGCCAAATTGAAAAAATTGTTAAACATCAGGAATCCGCAGCATTCCCACATTGTGAAGGACATTGTTTGACCCTTCCACAAGGAACACACCAACCACGTTTAAGCTTAATCTGAGTAACAGTTATGGCAAAGAAGTTGAAAATAGCTATAACACCAAAAAAAAAAAAAAAAATCATAAAAAATTAGAAAAATTTGCAGGGCCACTTGGTGGAGAAATTAAGAACAAGGAGTCCCTAGGTGTCTTCCTGTGTGATATCAAAGCAATTGGGTAAGCGGTTTCGGAGAAGACGATTTTTTAAGATTTTCCCCAAAAAAGAACAAAAAAAAAAATTCATTAAAAATCCAAAAATCACTGGAGCATGAACATTTGAACAATTCTGATAGAAACCTACCCATCCTACATTGCCACCAAGTTTGAAGTTAATCTGGATGACCGTTTTGGAGAAGAAGTCGAAAATGTGAAGTAGCATTGGAATACTCATTGACTTCCATAGTAATCAATAGGAAAGCTGCATTGACCGATGAGTACCCGAATTGAAAAAATCGTAAAAAATCACAAATACTCAGCATTCCCACATAGTGAATAACTGTGTTTGACTCTTCTACAATGAACATATCCACCATGTTTCAGCTTAATCTCAGTCACTATTCTGGAGAAGAAGTCGAAAATAGCTATAACACACAAAAATTCATAGAAAATTAGCAAAAAAATTGCAGTGCCACCTGGTGAACAAATTAAGAACTAGGAGTCCCAGGGAGTGTTCTTGTGTGGTATCAAAGGAATTGGGTGAGTGGTTGTAGAGAAGATTTTTTAAAATTTGCCCAAAAAAAGAAAAAAATCATTAAAAATCCAAAATTCATTGGAGCTTGACCATTTGAACAGATTTGGTAGACAACCACCCAAGGCACATCCCCGCGTAGTTTGAAGTGGATCTGGCTGACGGTTTCGGAGAAGGAGTCCAAAATGTGAATTGTTGATGGATGACGGACAGACGTCTCTACTATGATACACTTATATACAAAAACATTCATAAATATCAAACCCAACTTTGACAGCAAAGAGATTCCAGAATTACCTCAGCATCAACATTCGTCTTCCAATACCAATGTGAAGAAACAAATTTCTCTCCTGACTTGAGACAGGCAGTCACCCACTGAAGGCAACTGGTGGTTTTAAACCGGTCCTCTCAACCTTTGAAATATTTTCTATCAAATACAGACTATGGTGTTTCCAATATGTACAGGCCCAACCAGTCAAAATCCAAATTTTATTACTTCTGCAAAAGATAAAGCAGAATTGGTAGGCCTATAATCACTATTTTGGTTCTTCTGACTAGTTCCTCGGCTGAGTTTATAGCAAAAGTAGAAAGTACGCTTATATCCTTTTTGTGATATCTATGAATCTGGAATATTATCTAATTAATAAGTTAAGTAATTGAATCACTGTTATAGAGTATCAAATGCAAGGAGTAGACTTCTACAAGTCCCTCACTAAACAATTGAAGTTCTACAGACGGACGTCTCTACTATGATACACTTATGCAGAAAAACATGACCAATATTCATAAATATCAAACCCAACAATGACAGCAAAGAGATTCCAGAATTACCACAGCATCAACATTCATCTTCCAATCCCAATGTGAAGAAACAAATATCACCCCTGACTTGAGACAGGCAGTCACCCACTAAACGCAACTGGTGGTTTGAAACCGGTCCTCTCAACATTTGAAATATTTTTCATTAAATACAGACTATAGTGTTTCCAATATGTACAGGCCCAACCAGTCAAAATCCAAATTTTATTACTTCTGCAAAAGATAAAGCAGAATTGGTAGGCCTATCACTATTTTGGTTCTCCTGACTAGTTCCTCAGCTGAGTTTATAGCAAAAGTAGAAAGTAGGCTTGTGTCGTTTTTGTGATATATATGAATCTGGAATATAAGCTAATTAATAAGTTAAGTAATTGAATCACTGTTATAGAGTATCAAATGCAAGGAGTAGACTTCTACAAGTCCCTCACTTAACAATTCACACTACAGACAGACGTCTCTACTATGATACACTTAGGGGTGCACCATGCACCCCCCCCCCACCCACCCACCCACCCAGTCTGCTTATCAGATTGCTATCATATAATCTCATTTAATACCGCAAAGATGATCGACAGGGCGAAAAAGCCAGAGTGGACTCTCCTTCGGTGTAACCTCCTTGCGTATACTAACAACATAGTGTTAGTTTCATTGCTCACATCTACACCTTTTAAGCACCGTAGGCCTACAGAACTAGCTTATTGCAGTATGTTGATCCCTTTTGCCCAAGTTTAATAAAATATATTGGTTTACAAATTACAGCAATCATCGTTGTGAATCAAGTTGTGATATTTAGTTAGTATATTTAGTATTACGAGTGGCAAATATTTTGATACGCATTTTCCGTGTCCAACAGTCTCTGTAGAAGTCATGTATGAAATGAACGTCTTTCCTTCTTGAGAGGTTGTCAGGCAAAATGACCCCTCCCGTTCTGTCCTGACATGTAGCACGTATATTAAAGTCCAAATTATCTTGGAACATGTGAAACGTTCTTCAGCTGGTAACCAGAGATCTTTGAGTGGAAACATCCCTTGTCGTAATGGACAATGTTTGCACAGATTCCAAGTAGGGAAAAACGGGAGTGATAATTAAAAATTATCGGTAAAAACGGGAGGGGGGGAGGGAGGGGGAGAGAGAGAGAGAGAGAGAGAGAGAGAGAGAGAGAGAGAGAGAGAGAGAGAGAGAGAGAGAGAGAGAGAGAGAGAGAGCGCGCGCGTTTACTTTGTCAGCAGTCTTCGACTTTTCTTTTTTTTTTTTTTAAATTCTAGGGTTTCATTAAGTTAATGTTTGCAAAATATCGGGAATTTTAACTTATGTAGTCCTCTTGTCTTCGTGTAGCAGAGTGAAAATAATGTCCAATAAGAAATCGAAACTATGATCACGAAAGAGAGTACTGCAGCGTCATTGATGTGAATGCAGCAAAGATTCAAATGTGGCAAAGTTCATGCATGGGTGTATATAAACTTAATTGACTGTACCGTAAGAAACAGAATATATCGCATTTTGTCACATACATGTGTAAAGAAAAATACAAATACGGCAAAGTACACACAAATACAAAATGATACATAGCACAACAGTTGCAAAATCATAGAAAACTAGAACAGACTGATTTTCCAACAGTAAATCAATGTCTCCCGGTGGAACACTTATGTCTCTGAATCAGCTACAGGTGATAACAAATTACAAATGACCAAGTTTGCTTGAAAATTACAATCCTATTTTAGCTCTCACCTAGTAACATTACTCTAGCAATTTTCATCAAGTTCTTCAAGACTTATTGCAGAGAAACGAATTTCACATAAATGACCCTGTGACCTTGAAAATTCGCTCAAGGTCATCCAAATACAATCCCAACCTAGGTTTTGCCAAGATACTTAATAATACCAAGTTTCATCAAATTCCATCAAGTTTTTTCAAGACTTATCGCACGGAAACCAATTTCACATAAGTGACCTTGTGACCTTGAGAATTCGCTCAAAGTCATCCAAATACAATCCCAACCTAGGTGTTGCCAAGATACTTAATAACACCAAGTTTCATCAAATTCCATCCGGTTCTTCATGACTTATCGAACAGAAACCAATTTCACATAAGTGACCCTGTGACCTTGAGAATTCGCTCAAGGTCATCCAAATACAATCCCAACCTAGGTCTTGCCTAGATACATAATCCTACCAAGTTTCATCAAATTCCATCCTGTTCTTCATGACTTATCGAACAGAAACCAATTTCACATAAGTGACCCTGTGACCTTGAGAATTTGCTCAAGGTCATCCAAATACAATTCCCACGTAGGTGTTGCCTAGATACATAATCCTACCAAGTTTCATCAAATTCCAACAAGTTCTTCAAGACCGATCGCACAGAAACCAATTTCAAATAAGTGACCCTGTGACCTTGAGAATTCGCTCAAGGTCATCCAAATACAATCCCAACGTAGGTCTTGCCTAGATACATAATCCTACCAAGTTTCATCAAATTCCATCAAGTTTTTTCAAGACTTATCGCACGGAAACCAATTTCACATAAGTGACCTTGTGACCTTGAGAATTCGCTCAAAGTCATCCACATACAATCCCATCCTAGGTCTTGCCAAGATACTTAATAATACCAAGTTTCATCAAATTCCATCCGGTTCTTCATGACTTATCGAACAGAAACCAATTTCACATAAGTGACCCTGTGACCTTGAGAATTCGCTCAAGGTCATCCAAATACAATCCCAACCTAGGTCTTGCCTAGATACATAATCCTACCAAGTTTCATCAAATTCCATCCTGTTCTTCATGACTTATCGAACAGAAACCAATTTCACATAAGTGACCCTGTGACCTTGAGAATTTGCTCAAGGTCATCCAAATACAATTCCCACGTAGGTGTTGCCTAGATACATAATCCTACCAAGTTTCATCAAATTCCAACAAGTTCTTCAAGACCGATCGCACAGAAACCAATTTCAAATAAGTGACCCTGTGACCTTGAGAATTCGCTCAAGGTCATCCAAATACAATCCCAACGTAGGTCTTGCCTAGATACATAATCCTACCAAGTTTCATCAAATTCCATCAAGTTTTTTCAAGACTTATCGCACGGAAACCAATTTCACATAAGTGACCTTGTGACCTTGAGAATTCGCTCAAAGTCATCCACATACAATCCCAACCTAGGTCTTGCCAAGATACTTAATAATACCAAGTTTCATCAAATTCCATCTGGTTCTTCATGACTTATCGAACAGAAACCAATTTCACATAAGTGACCCTGTGACCTTGAGAATTCGCTCAAGGTCATCCAAATACAATCCCAACCTAGGTCTTGCCTAGATACATAATCCTACCAAGTTTCATCAAATTCCATCCTGTTCTTCATGACTTATCGAACAGAAACCAATTTCACATAAGTGACCCTGTGACCTTGAGAATTTGCTCAAGGTCATCCAAATACAATTCCCACGTAGGTGTTGCCTAGATACATAATCCTACCAAGTTTCATCAAATTCCAACAAGTTCTTCAAGACCGATCGCACAGAAACCAATTTCAAATAAGTGACCCTGTGACCTTGAGAATTCGCTCAAAGTCATCCAAATACAATCCCAACGTAGGTCTTGCCTAGATACATAATCCTACCAAGTTTCATCAAATTCCATCAAGTTTTTTCAAGACTTATCGCACGGAAACCAATTTCACATAAGTGACCTTGTGACCTTGAGAATTCGCTCAAAGTCATCCAAATACAATCCCAACCTAGGTCTTGCCAAGATACTTAATAATACCAAGTTTCATCAAATTCCATCCGGTTCTTCATGACTTATCGAACAGAAAACAATTTCACATAAGTGACCCTGTGACCTTGAGAATTCGCTCAAAGTCATCCAAATACAATCCCAACCTAGGTCTTGCCTAGATACATAAATCTATAAAGTTTCATCAAATTCCATCTTGTTCTTCGTGACTTATCGAACAGAAACCAATTTCACATAAGTGACCCTGTGACCTTGACAATTCATCAACGGTCATCCAAATACAATCCCAACCTAGGTCTTGCCTAGATACATAATCCTACCAAGTTTCATCAAATTCCATCCTGTTCTTCATGACTTATCGAACGGAAACTAATTTCACATAAGTGACCCTGTGACCTTGAAAATTAGGTCAAGGTCACCCAAATACAATCCCAATCTAGGTCTTGCCTAGATACATAATCCTACCAAGTTTCATCAAATTCTGTCAAGTCCTTTAAGACTTATTGCACGGAAACCAAGCGTTGAAGAACATGAACAACAACAACAACAACAACAACAACAACAACAACAAGCGGAAGAAACGGGCACTAAACCAATATGTCCCCCGGCTTCCACCGGGAGACATAAAAAAGCAACAACACAACTATACATCATAACATGTACATATGAAATTTCGACATAGACATACCAGATATATGATAATCATGATAATGCCGGGTGGGAGGGGAAATATCACAAGGACTTTCCTCTAATTTCTATACAAGATTTTAAAAAGGGTTCTAATTTCGAGATTAATTTTGTGTCTTGTGATTTCATAATAAATTTGAATTTCTCAAAGTCTGAGTATTTATCAAAATCAACGAAAATATCTTGTAATGAGTGGAATAGAATTAACCTGGGTGAGCATGTAAAAGACACGGAAGGCCAGGCAACACAAGTGTGGCACGATCGTTACCCAGCCATCGTATCCATTCTCTAACCACATATAGGCCCAGCTGCGACGCTATATGGAAAGAAAATTACAATCCATTTGAATTGAGTTTGTGTTAAGTCTTTTCCTGTTAAAAATACCTCACTCAAAACTACTGATTAGCCAAGACGGTGTGTAAAAAAAGCTAAGTTGTATAATATCAGCAATAAAGGAGTCCGGAACGACACGTGTTCTGCCGGCCGTGCACTTGTAGGAGGGGGGGGGGGGGGAGGGTGAGGGTTCTGTTGTATTCCATGGGGCCCGTTTTCACAAACGTGCGGCAAAGCCAAGCACAAATCACGATCTTTCAGTCGAAGACTGCTGAATGTGAGGGCATATCTTAACGAATTTGCGATTTCGATGCCTATAAAATGTGTTGCAGTGTTTGACTGCGGTGCGTTTTTTTTTAAATTTTATTTATCATTGGTCAGTTCTCCAAATGTACCATGTGACCAGCTTATCCACAAAATGGCGGTCAAAAATCTCAACAGGCACTGCGCAGTTTGCAGTTGATATGTAATAATTTCGTCCAGGGCCGGGTGTGGTTAAGACTGAAAATGTATACCACGACACATTAAGTCAGGATTTGGCCATAGTACATGCACATGTTGTATTAAAGTGGGAATATAACAACGAACAGAATTGCAATTTTGTCACTTTTACTTTCAAGTTTTATACTGATTTGTAGGCGTACCACTGTGCCTGTGGATCGCAAACCGTACAACAGATTACCTCCACACTGATTCTGATTAGAAATTACACAAAGTTAACTTTCACGGCTCAAAAAAAAGAAAGAAGAAGAAAGAAAAGTTTCGACTTGCTTTCTGGCGGCAAGCCAGGCACGCAGCCTGTAATTATACTATCTACAAACAACCAGTTTCTGAAAAGTGTTGATCATGTGACCAACCGCGGCACACTCTTCTTGTCATGCTGTTGGTCACCCATTACCACAGGACGAGTCCATCAATGTCCATAGGGCAAGTCCACCGATGTCCATAGGGCAGCACGGCGGGTATTTTCTTCAAAAATGTGTGGGTGGTAGCTTAGACTTGACTTTAATATTAAATGAACATATATTTTATTTAACAATAAATAACATGTGACAGCCCTCTTCTTCCGGTCAATTTTTTTACAAGAGTGTCTTGCAATTGCCTGCTAAACATCCGTTCTTGGCGGTCTACTACCCCCCAGCGAACGTCTGCCTTTCTTTGGCAGCGTCACTGTCTGGAAGCAGGCAGCGCCGTCCTGGCATCGCAGCCAGCGAGTGGCCAGGTGTGGGGATGCGCGCAGTGGATTGTGGGATAGTGACTCTGTGAGCGCCATTTTGTTTCTAGGCTATTACACGGCCCAGTGGGTATTGACCACACGCCGCTCAATTAACTGTTTGGGTTCACCTGCTGGGAAGGTGCGAACAACATAATGGGGGTAACCTCTGCTGTGCGATATCCAGCAGGGGTCACATTAAGGATTTTTCAGTGTGGGTCCGTTGGACCCATCTTTCTCCATTTTCAGGAAAAATAGTGGGTCCATGAACTGAATCTATGGGTCCAGTCTGAAATTGTGCAAACTGGACTTCATTTGATGTAATTTGATTAATTGATTTTATTTGGTATAATTAACATATATCACAATGATAAATATATAAAACATGCATGTAACTTAAGCCTATAAACGAACATAACATAGGGTCTGTATGCTCACGTAGGTAACTCATTATCATAAAATTTAAGATTGAATAAAAAGTTACCAATATGCAAACTTGATGTAAAAGGGTCTAAAAGTTGTTGACGGTACCAAGGGTGGATTCAATCTACCCAGGAACCTGCTATTACGACTAAGTCTGTATAGCACATCCCTGGTGTACCAAAAAATTGGTTGTGAATGGGGCTTAAGCCCTGCACGCTGCCACTGTGCCAGTATCTGGTGTTGTTCACCGTGTGCCACCGGACAGTTTTTTAACTCGCTTGCACAACAAGCGGCCTGCGTGATTGAGCATGCCTGGGCTCTGTTATTTTTGCGATTGATTCCACGTGACGAAATTGTCAGAAATTATATGATTTATACTTCTGTGCACTTTCTATTTCAATATACCTGAAAAAATTTGATACCGTAGGCGGTGTTAAGAGTCTGATCTTAATTGCGGTCAATTAATTCACCAAGCAACACGGCAGGCCCACAAGCCGTGCAACACACAAGCGAGTGTACACAGCCTGTCACGGGCATGCACCCAGGCATGGTTTTCCGCTACACATTTTTCCGGCCTTCGATCATAATTTTTTAAAATTCCTACAGATTTGTTCCATTCAAACATTTCAATGAAATCAAAACAACTAAATTTTGTTTCAAAAACACCAATAACCACGTGAACCAACGGAGACAATGATGAACAACATCGTGTCACGCTGTTGGGCCGGCTAATGCAAAATTTCGCTTCGTCCACGTGTAACCTTGCGATGACTAATCTGCGTATTTTCCTTGCCGTCCGTAATGAATTTTCACTCGTGCCTTTATCTGGGTCTAGATTTTTTCGATGGAACTCTTCTTGGTGAAAATGTGATTTGAAAATTTAACATCTTAGTCTAATAATCTTTGCGTGATACGACTTGTACCTTCCCAACATTACGGACATGAGACAAGCACATGGGGAACAACGAATTTGATTGGACAGTGAGCGGCACGTGATCAAATCCACCCAATGAGGAGCCTGGAAGTGCTCTCAGCATTTATAATGAGGTGAAGTGACGTCCATCCATTCCCATTCTGGCAAATTTTTGGAGGGATACCGCACGAATATTTTTTCTTAGCAAATAACAGAGCTTGTTACATAGACAGACGAACATCAGAGGATTCCATCAGTATAATAAATAATCACGAGATTGATAATGGTCGATACAAAACACCGTGACCGCTTGGGGCAATTTTTGCAGTTGTATCTTTCAAAAATGCATCGCGTTTTTGTGCGCACGTCCACAGAGACGCAAAATGACAATGTTTTATTAATTTCCAGGCGTCATTTCTTTATTTTTAGCGTCTATGACGCAGGACGCAAGCTTAATGTGACCCCTGATCCAGCTACTGTTCTGCCATGTACGGCAACTGTGTTACGCACTCAGCCCAGTTGTAATTACTAAATTAGCTGCCTACGAACAGCGTCAGTGTCAAGGGAAAAAAGAAAAAAATGGATGAGAAAAAATTCCGGGAAGTTCTTGAGGATTGTTGGCAAGAGATGGGAGTAAATTATCAGGCGACCAAACACCAGGAGCAAGCATTATTTAATGTTATTGTTGAGAAGAAAGACACTTTTGTAATTTTACCAACAGGCAGTGGAAAAAGCCGAATATTCCAACTAATACCTGACCTGGTGAAACGGAAAACGCCTATTCCAGCCAAACCTGTAGTAATCTTAGTTTGCCCGCTCGTAAGTCTAGTGAAATCTCATCAGCAAGAACTTGTCGTCTTGTATTCTGGGTGAAGGTGACGACGGGAACATTTCCCGATCGCAATACACAGCACCCTGTTCCATTCTGACATCTTTTACTCCAGTAAGTCACAGATACACAAGCAGGTAAACCACGTTTGAGAAGGTGTCAATTGGATTACTCCCTTGGGTCCTCGACCTCGTGGAGTTATTTTGACTGCTGTGTGGGAAGTGACGTGTTGCTCGCATCTGATTGGACGACGCACAGCTCATTAATAATGCAGTAGGCAACTTTCACGACAAGCGAAGTACAATTCATTGGCCCAGCGGCGCCTGACAACGTTATCGCCAGATCTGCTAATTGTCTCTTGAAATGGTATTGCGACACGGCCGGGCAGACTTTCGCTGGGGGCCAACATAGTGTATCGCCCCAAGAAAGTCTGCTTAGGAGGCAAGTCATGCAACTGTTTTGAGCCCGCCACGAGGCCTACTGCAAAGTCCCTGTGAGCAAAATGGTAACTGACTGACATTTTCAATCACCTGCATTTGATGGCTGTATCCGGCGTGGAATCATTTAGGCACATAGTTACACATTAGGCCTATATTGAATAAATTCCTGAATCGCCGTGTTTTCTTACATTCACAATTACTTGGCAGAGAAGAGAAAGGCAAATAAAACAAATTCATCGGATTCAGGATGGGAAATCAAGGATGTATACATATATTGTCAAAATAGTACTGACAGCTCAGATAACTTATGATTAGAATGATGCTGGCTCAGTCACCTCTGGTCGTGTAAGTCGTATTAGAACTCAAATTACACAAACAAGAAATTTGTGTATGTGTCATCCATCAACTTCAAGCAGTGGTCATCATGCGTACACAAGTTAGGGACCGACCATTTGATACTTAGGGGAGGGCTATGCATTTTATTTAAAAAAATATGTACGTCCCAACATTGCTGAAAAAAATAATGTCCTTCGTAGTATCACCTGAAAAAAAATAAAGTACGTCATTCCTCTCTAAAAAAAACCACTGCTTTAATAAAAAGATAGTATCAATAGTGGCATTTAGAATTTTCATATACGTACATGTATGATTCTCGAAATATTTGATACATCCACGTTCCTATTCTCGTTTTGGCTAACCAAGAAAAAAAAACTGTTTATTTTCCCATCAAATTCCGTGCATTAGTGGGTCAATAGCTTTCTTTGAGAACTTGGGAGCCCACCATTTGTTGCGCAATGCCAATTTGAATGACGCAGAAGAATGATCTTGTTCCATTGCTTTACAGGCTATATACATTGTGCAGATTATTCTCTAACCCAGTATGGATATGGCAATTCTATACATGTAAATGCAGAATATCAAATCATTAAGGAGAGTCCTGCAGTCATCACTCCACCCATTTGAGACTTAGAGTAAATATCATAAAATATCTAAATATTAATACAAGAGAAGGATTTTCACAATGCTGTTAAAGTTTTAATTTCACACGGCCACTCAGGTATCAATACCCTGTCCCCAGCAAAAGAAATGTGAAGCATCAATTGTTAAATAGTTCTTAATTAATTGAAGGCAATGATGGTAATTTTAGCAGTTTAATAGTACTATCCTGGTTTGGAAAGACACGTTGATAAAATTATCGATCTTGAATTTTCTTCCATTGGATACTATTGCATGGGGAATGTCTGTACATTACTTTCAAACCAAGTGCCCGTAGACTCCCATCGACTTCCATCAGTCTACAATAGTCTTTGATCCTGTGACAAGCCTCCCCATTGGGGTGAGAGGTCATACGATCTTCAGAGCTGAAAAAAACATGGTGGATGCCAGTTGAAAGCTTCTCAAAAAGGAAAACAAAGTTCCTATGAGTAGGGGTTTAATTCACATTTCACAACAAGTGCCTCTATTCAGTTAGAGTAGACTCTGCCGAAGGTGACTATATCATGCACTCAATCAACTCAACAAAATATAAGAGATTTGGTAGATAAGTTTTTAGCACTTTATTTCAGTAACTTGCATAAATTAGTCTTCACGTAATGCACATATGCATAGTATGAATAAATATCAAAATTGTATGTGAATGACTTAGATCAGGTTGCTATTATCAAGCCACCTGTTTGATACATCCAGGTGCTTGAACAAATCAAAATGGTCAATTGGTTGCTAGCATTTACAAAAATACAATATTTAATATGAATTTGGCTCGATAATCTTGTAATTCCTATAAATTTGGGACCGAAAACTTCCGTCAATAATAGTAACAAAAACCTGTTCAATTCTTGGGCTCTAGAGCACCCATGGGTGGCCAAGACATAAATAACTGCAATTAACCCTTTCAGTGCCACATTTGGACATCCACTGAGTCAACAGCTTTCCTTGGCCTGGTCTGGGCGCAATGCACCCAGAGCATGCCAAAGAAAGCTGTTGACTCAATCTTCCTTCAGGGGTTCACGGTTGGCAGGGCGGCCACGCTCTTGCCTTCCACCTCTGCGACCTGTGTTCAAATCCCGGCCTTGGCGGCATGTGGTTGGAGTTAACTACCTCGCCTATCGTGAACGGTTGTTTTCCCCGAGATCTTCGGTTTTCTCCACCAATAAAAGGTAGAAAGGTATTTGCCAACATCTCTGCCTTCGAAAGGAATTAATATAGGCTTTGCCAGATTCCCAATCCATGTAAAACACATGTGTCTATACTTTTGCTTCAGGCTGGAATGAGTTAATACCATATTTTCTGAACTGGTTCATGCAGATTGGGTATATATTTATTAACTATATTTACTAAACTAGTTCATCTAGATTGGGTGCAGACCACAATTAGCTGGTGGCTTGGCAGGATACATATAGGTGTGGATATGAAGAAATAACAATAAGAAACACTACTTTTTCAGAATGTCACTTTATTTTTGCAGAATCCAAAGTACACAAGAACTTGTTCTAGCGTTACTATATTTTTACATGTATACCTTTGTATATCTGAGACAGTCACTACATTGGATATAAATACAATACTGCTTAATATATTAGCATGTTTCAACTATATATATATATATATATATATATATATATATATATATATATATATATATATATATATATATATATATATATATTAGAAGAAACATACAGTATTTTGGTTGCTCAAATAAGAATACATGTTTGTGTTGATCATGTTGACTAGACAAGATGCTGTATTATCATATTTTTAGTAATAATAAGCAGAATTGATTGGTTTATTATTCCAAAATTTATACTCAACAAAACAAGAAATGCTACTCGTCATTGGACATTAACTTTAAGATCATATTAATATTTTATTCCTATATATTGGTAGAAATTTGCTTCTTAATCTCTAGTCAAGCAAACCGGAAAGAATCAGAGATATTGGTTAAGCATGTCATTTTTTACAGACTATAAAAGAGGTTAAAGTCAAATCTCAAAGTTCACATTTTGGTGTTGTAGTTAATAACGCTTGTGTCCACCCTGGGCTCGTTGCACAGCAACACATCTGCGACGCATGGACTTGATAAGCTTTTGGATGGTGGCCTGGGAAACCTGGCTCCACTCTTCCTGAAGAGCTTGTTGCAGCTGTTGACGAGTTGTGGGCACAGGTTCACGGCTTCTGATTTGCCTGTCAAGAATATCCCACAGGTGCTCTATGGGAGAAAGGTCTGGACTGAAGGCTGGCCATGGCAGTACAGTCACTCCTTCTGTGAGCAATGTTTGAGTCAGTCTTGCCTAATGTGGTCTTGCATTGTCTTGTTGCAATGTTAATGCATTTTGTTGCAGGAATGGCACAGCCACGAGACTAAGAATCTTGTCCCTGTACCTGGAGGCAGTCATGTTCCCTTCGATAAACATTAGCTGTGTCTTGGCCCTGTATGATATCCCAGCCCATACCATGGTACTGGGACCACCAAATCTGTCAGTCTGAATCACACAGGCATCAGCAAAACGTTCTCCCTCGCAACGCCACACTCTGGTCCTCCCATCTGCGTTAAAGACTCGAAAGCGAGATTCATCAGTAAACAAAATGTCATGCCAATGATGTTGAGTCCAACGAACATGGTTATTTGCCCAGTGAAGATGAGCTTGTCATCTGGCATCTGTGAGAAGAGGGCCACGGTATGGTCTTCTGGCATGAAGCTTGCTTTCTCGTAATCTCTTTCGCACAGTCTGCCCTGAAATACGGTTGTTGTGCATTCGTGGTGCCAAAAGTGACACGTCAATATTGGGGCCAGCTGTCCAGTACAGAACCATGTTATGCAATATCCTGGTCCCAGGTAGCAACGTCGGGCCATGTCAACTAATTTTTTTTATAAAATACTTCTAAATGTGAAAATTATGGTAGGAGATTTGCTGTTGCATTTCTTTTTTGTTCAGTATACAACCACACTCAGTGTCTCATGCAGCAAACACATGGTATTTTCATCAAACAGGTGATACGGTTTATATCGATATCGTTTTAGCGAGCGAGCCTTGCTTTCGGGTGCTAGCAGAAAAGTTTGTGCAGCACGAAAATCAAACAGGTGATAAGGTTTATATCACGGTTTAGCATTCGAGCAACATAATTATCACTAAAAATATGATAAAATCTTTATCACAGGCTAGCTTCATGTAGAACGGAGTTTTACTTGGCCTTAGTCAGCCATAGCACATTTGGGCTTCGCCCTGTGTGGTATGGCTGGCAAAGTCAGGTTTAACTCCGTACTATGTTCAGCAAACCTGTGATAGTTGATAGTACCATAGTTCACTGGTAAACATAAAATGCACAAATTAATGTCTCCTTTATGCCTTCAATATACAATGTTAATTTTCCAAAATACCAAATGTTGTGTTTATTTCGTCTTCATTGATTGTACTGTAAATGTTAACCCTAAAACAGTTCAAGAACATGTGCATCCCATTAAGTTCTTCACCAAAAAAAAAAAAAAAAAAATGAACGTTGAAGTCAGAGGGAAAAATTATGTACATCTTGTGTGCATTGAAAAAAAAAAGTAGGTTGATACAAAATGCATAGCCCCCGATCATTTGTCGGCCTTATTTATATTTATTGTTGCATTTAGTCATTGAACTTTGTCAGTCGTGTGACCGGTCACTTACCTTGACCTGTCGTTTTTCTGACATAATGATATTTTGACATGTGGGCATTTTGGTATGACCAGCTTTCGTCGTGTCATTATTTTGAGTCGTCACTATAATTGCAATCAATGTTTTGTCATGGCAATGGGGTTTTTTTTCTGTCGTATCACATTTAATGCTGAGGAGAGGAAGGGTAAGGAAAGTGTCTGAACAAAATTGAATGTGAACGATCCGATTCCAAGGCAAGACCACGGTAGCGCCAAGCAGTCTCAGGGAAACAGCTCTGTTACATTGTACGCTGCCTGTTATTCCATTGGCAATAAAATCTTAACCTTGGACAATAGTATTTCTGATGGAAGTCCACACGAGTCACCCGGTTTTGTAATTTGTGTGTGTGTGTGGTTGTTTTTTAAGTTACATGGCACACACAAATGACCCGATCTGTCACTTGGACTTAGCTGGATCCCGGATCCCAAAATAAATGTGCAGCATGTCCGCACGGTGACTTGCCCAAGTACGAGCAGGTGCAGGTGCTGTGTTATAAATTGCTCGGTCCGTTGCCGCTGCTGCCTTGGGCAGCGCACGAGTTGCGTGCGGAGGTGTTAAAATGACTTTCATTTGGTACTGGGTATACGTATATGTATAATCCCGTAAATTAAATCGGCAACATAAAATGAAGGCGGGGAATACAGCACGGTTAAACGACGAGTTTATTTAATTCAATCACGATTGTTATGTGACATCGTGTTCTTAAAAAATGTGTTACAAATGACTTAAAAAAACTGCAGTCTGCAATACTGGTGAATGAAAATAATGACAACACACGGGGATAGGGGTGTGGGGCATATTTTGGATATGGCCTCTGGAAAAATACCGTTCAAAGAACGCAGTACCCTTCGGCCGCCTTCAATCTCTTTTGCTGTAAGTGAATAGGAATAGTGTCCCACAGTATCAGGTATAGTTACCTACACAAATACTTTTACTGTACACTTGACCTTTGACCTCAAAAACATTAGGTCAAATATAGAGGTATAACCTTGACTTTCAATAGCCTTCTACATCACCCTGTGTTGCTTCTTTTGTTTTAAGATTTAGATTTCTAGATGCACAATGTCACTCAGCAAACTTGTGACCCGTGTGTGACCTTAAAAATTAGGTCAAGGTCGATTATGCTTGCAGTGGTGTACTATCATATGCAATTTGAAAGTCCTGTCTCAAAAGCTTCTGAAGTTATAGTGGTAAACAAAATTTCAATGAATAGGTCACTGTGACCCAGATACTTGACCTAGTGACCTACTTTTGATTCATGACACATTTTTGGTTATGATACATGTGTGTATAAAATTTCATGTAACTGACTTAAATACTTCCTTACTTATACCAATACCACTATTGTGCATTTGACCTTTGACCTCAAAAAGTAGGTCAAATATAAAGCTATGACCTTGATTTACATTAGGCTTCTAGATCACTCTTTGAAGCTTCTTGTGTGTAAAAGTTAGATTGCTAGATGCAGGCTTTCAATAGTTAGAGCGGTAATGTTGCTTAGCATATGTGACCACTGTGTGATCTTGAGAATTACGTAAAGGTCAACTATGCTTGCACACAAAGTAGGCCAGGAGTGTAATACCACGTGCAATTTGAAAGTCCTGTCTCAAAAATTTCTAAAGTTATGGTGGTAAATCCACGGGACGGACGGACGGATAGACGCACGGACAGACAGACAGACAGACGCACGGCGCCAGGTACGACAATACCTGTCAGCCTGATAACGCCGGAGGGTAAAAACAACTTTACTGACAGGAAGGGCCAAACATACACAGTAAGTTCATCAAAAAATATATAGTATATACATATATGGAGGAAGTGAGGCATGTATTTCAAAGCCCACATCAGTATGCTTGCTGCTTGCTCCTACTTTCGTCTCAAACAAAGCAGGTCACTTCAGTATCACAGATGGGGCCTGTACGTGATATTAATAGCTTGGCTTTGAACAGTGTATGTTTCGTCCCGCAGAAAGTCAGCATGCGTTCGTTTCTGCAGGTGTGCTGGCCTGCGTTCCACTGCCATGGTCTGATATCGTCTGCGTTCTTCCCGCTGCGTCCAGCAGGGTTTGGGATGAACCAATTAGTTGCTGCATCTGCATTCATCTCAAATGTAAAGTTTTGCATCCAGGACGAACGATAAATGTGATACGGCCCCTTATGTACAAAAACATATATTCATAAATATCAAACCCAACAATGACAGCAAAGAGATTCCAGAGTTACCAAAGCATTAACATTCATCTTCCAATACCAAAGCGAAGAAACAAATTTCACTCCTATCTTGAGACAGGCAGTCACCCACTTAAGGCAACTGGTGGTTTTAAACCGGTCCTCTCAACCTTTGAAATATTTGAATCAGGATTAGAGTGCTCATTGATTTGAGTAAGCAATAGGAAAGGTGGATTTACTGACAACTCCCAAATTAAAAAGACACATTAAAAATCAGGAATCCACAGCATTGTCTCCTAGTGAACCCTTTTCTTTGGCCTTTCCACAAGGGCCATATCCACCAAGTTTCAGCTAAAACTAAGAAAACTGTTTTGGAGACAAAGTTGAAAATGTCAATAAAACACACACAAAAAATTTTAAAAAAAACAGAAAACAAGAGGGCTATGTGAACAGCCCGTGCCTCAGCCGATCTTGACATTCATCACACTTGCAGCTCTATGAACTTGGGAAAGGATCAAAGTCATCCATGTTCTGATTAAGTCTGACCTTTATAGAAGAACACTAACATGTGCGACATCAAGGTTCAAGTAGTTCTCAAGTTACAATGAAGAGTAAAATTCATGTATGTTGCACTGTGACCCCAGATACGAGGTCAAGGTCATTCATGTACTGTCTAAGCATGACCTTCATACAGAAACATTAACATGTGCAGCAACACGGTAGTAGCTCAAAACAGATCTCAAGTTATCAAGTAAACAGTAAATTTCGAGTCTGTTGTCCTGTGAACTAGCATTAGAATGCCCATTGACTTACATAGTATTCAACAATAAAGCTGCATTGACTGATAAGTGTCCGAATTGAAAATCCTTAAAAATCAGGAATCCAAAGCAGTGCCACCTAGTAAACAACTTTGATTGACCCTTCCACAAGAACATATCCATCACATTTCAGCTTAATCTGAGTGACGGTTCTGAGAACAAGTAAAAAAAAGCAAAACCATACAAAAAATTCATTAAAAAAATTAGAAAAAATTGCAGCGCCACCTGGTGAACAAATTGGGAACTAGGTGTCCCTGGGAGTGTAAACGAATGATGTCAAAGCAATTGGGTGAGCGGTTTCAGAAGAGAAGAGATTTTAGGGTTTCCCCGAAAAAGAACCAAAAAAAATCATAAAAAATAAAAAAAATCAATAGAGCGGGACCATTTGAACAGACTTGGTAGATATCCACCCAAGGCACATCCCCACCAAGTTTGAAGTAAATCTGGCCAAACTCATTTAACCCTTAAAGTGCTGATTTAAGATTAATTCAACAACTTTCCTTGAGACACTTTGCATGCAATGTGTCCCGAGGAAAGCTGTTGACTAAGACTACTTTTTGCTTTAGACTTGCTGGTATTTGAATGAAAAGGATCTTCATGAGGAATTTGAATCTTTTAACCATTATATGTTTAACGGTAATGAGAAAACAACTATAGCCGTGATTAGCACTTTAAAGGTTAAGTTATAACCATTACAAGAAATTCCCATGTTAAACTTTCCTATTAAAACTTTTGTAAAGATTTTTGAAAAAAAAAAATCATAAAAAAATCCAATATTCATTGGAACATGACCATTGGAACAAACCTGGTAGACACCCACCCAAGGTACATCACCCACCAAGTTTGAAGTAAATCTGGATGACGATTTTGGAGAAGAAAGCGAAAATGTAAATTAGTATTAGAATGCCCATTGACTTACATGGTTATCAATAGGAAAGGTGCATTTACCAAAAGGAGCCGAATTGAAAAAATCGTTAAACATCAGGAATCCGCAGCATTCCCACATAGGGAAGGACACTGTTTGACCCTTCAACAAGGAACATATCCAATACGTTTAAGCTTAATCTGAGTTAAGGTTCTGGCGAAGAAGTCGAGAATAGCTGTTACCCAAAAAAATCATAAAAAAATTTGCATGGCCACCTGGTGAACAAATTAGGAACAAGGAGTCCCTAGGTGTCTTCCTGTGTGATATCAAAGCAATTGGGTAAGCGATTTCGGAGAAGATTTTTTAAGATTTGTCCAAAAAAAGAGCAAAACTAGAGGATCAGGACTGATCCTGTGCTCAGGTGAATCATAAGTTGACCGTTTGAACAAACTTGGTTGAAACCCAGAAGAGTAGCATTGCCACCAAGTATGAAGTAAATCTGTAGGACGGTTTCGTCGAAGAAGTTGAAAATGTGAATCTAGAATGCCCACTGACATACATAATGATCAATTGGAAAGCTGCATTTGCCGATAAGTACCCAAATTGCAAAAATCATTAAAAATCAAGAATCAACAGCAGTGCCACCTGGTGAACAACTTTGTTTCACCCTTTCACAAGGAACATATCCACTAAGTTTCATCTCAATCTGAGTCACGGTATTGGAGAGTCAAAAATAATGAAAACACACTCACAATCATGAAAAATAGAAAAAGACTGCAGCACCACCTGGTGAAAAAAACACAGAACTGGGAGTCCCTAGGAATGTTTGGGTGTGATACCAGAGCAATTGGGTGAGCAATTTTGGCGGAGATTTTTTAAGATTTGCCCCAAAAAAGAACGAAAAAATTCATTAAAATTCCAAAAATCACTGGAGCATAACCATTTGTACAAACTTGGTAGTTACCCACGCTAGGAACATTGCCACCAAGTGTGAAGTGAATCTGGCCAGCAGTTTCGGAGAAGACGTCAAAAAAATGTGAATAGCATTAAAATGCCAATCGACTTACATAGTAATCAATAGGAAAGGTGCATTTACTGATAAGTACCCGAATTGAAAAAAAACGTTACAAATCAGGAATCCACAGCAGTGCAACCTGCTGAACAAACTTTTTTGACCCTTTTTCAAACAACATATTCACTAAGTTTCGGCTAAATCTGTGTGATGGCTCTGGAGAAGAAGTCGAAAATTGTGAAAACACACAAAAATTCATAAGCAAGAGGGCTGTGTGAACAGCCCATGCTCAGCTGACCTATAGTTTGTTGCCAAAAATAAGCTCCATCTGAGCAGAGCTATGCTAAACTTGAGTTCAGTGGAGGTGATGTTCATGATTGCCAAGCCATTTCCCAAGCACTATAACCCTGTGTTATATATGAAGTCCTAGCACTAAACTTCTTGATGTATCATGCTAAAAGTAAAATCAACTATAAAAGCTCTGTGACCTTGGAAATTAGGTCAAGGTCACCCATCTTCAAATGTAAACTTGCCCTTGTAATGGACTTTATTCCTGTATAATATCAAAGTCATAGCTCTATATCTTCTTGATATATCATGCAGAAATTCAACAACCATTGTGACCTTGGGAAATACCTTAAGGTCACCCATTCCTATACATAACGTTGCCTTTATAGAGGACTATAATCATATGTACTATGAATGCTCTAATTAAAAAAATCTTGACATATTATATTGCATGCAAATTTGACTTTAATGACTCTCTTCAATACCAAATCACTGGAGAATGACAAATTGAATGGATATGGTGGAGACACATCTAAGGTACACTACCACCAACTTTAAAGTGAAGATGGCGGCAGGCCAACAGTTTCGCAGAAGTTAATAATGTGCCTTAGCATTAGAATGCCCATTGACTTACATGGTAATCAATAGGAATGGTGCATTTACCGATAAGTACCCAAATTGAAACAATAGGCCTGTGTGAACAGGCCATGCTCAGCTGACCCAAATACAATCCCAACCTAAGTCTTGCCTAGATACACAATCATACCAAGTTTCATCAAATTCTGTCAAGTCCTTCAAGACTTATCCAACGGAAACCAAGTGTTGAAGAACCTGAACAACAACAACAACAAGAAGAAGCAGAAGAAGTGGAAGAAACTGGCAGTAAAACAATATGCCTCCCGGACTCCACCGGGAGACATAAATCACCTTGCACTCGGAGTTATCTAACATATCTGAAATCACTGTCTATATGCACATCTACACATCATGCCCAATGATTGTACCATGTTTTAAACAAATTGCTTCCATGATAATGGAGCAGTTGCACACACAAGATTCCATTTGAATAAAGGAGTTGCATCAGAAACAAAAGTTGCTTTGCACTCAGAGATATCTATACTTTCCTAAGTCTGATTCTTGGTTAGTTCTCAGATGGAAACAACATAAGTGAAAAATACGATAAATTTATGTCGACCTGTATGGGATTCGAACCCACTACCTTGGGCACACTCGCCTAGCTAAATGTAAAGTGGAACACGTTGACCTCCAGGCCATTGGAACAACCCCAAAAAAGGTTGACCGAGGACCCAGGGTGATGTTTTAGCAGGTGTGGTTTGTACATTGACACAGTAGGGCACTTCCACAGACCGACAATTTATGAAATACATCTTTAATATAATTTCGAAGTCGGAGCAATGGCCCACAGTACTTCGAAACCAATAGAGTATTAGCAAGTGAAAAATACGATAAATTTATGTCGACCTGTATGGGATTCGAACCCACTACCTTCGCAACACTTGCCTAGCCAAATGTAAAGTCGAGCATAAAGCTTTATTAAGATAAAAGAACAGATGTTGGGCAATGAAGCATTGAGCTAGAGCAAGCATGGCCGTGAAGCGGCCATGCAAGTGTCTGAGACTGGTTTCGTCATGGAATCAGACTTTTAATGACTGCGGTTTTCATATTTCAGCCGACAGGTGGGGCGATGTCCTTCCACATTTTACTTATTCATGAGATCTGGCAACATTGCTCACCGCTTGCTTGTTCAGGACTCGATCGCTTCAGCGCAGAAAATCGGCAAACTATCCACTGAGGAGAGTGCATAAAATCGGCACATTGGCAGCTTTAGACCAACCAAACACGAATTAATAGGCATGTTACAAGGGACAGGACATGTTTGTGTCGCTTCGAACTAAACTGGTTCAGCTTCAGCCTGCAGCCTCAGGGCATGGCCAGCAGAGCAGGCTTGATCAAACACTCTGCCCTGTCAGGGACAGCGTGAACCCAACAGAACTCGGAAGGACTGGAGACAATGTTTTTGTGTTCATAGACACAATTGCAAAAGTCTTTTGGAGCAAGGAACAAAATTTAACATGGTTGTTTTAATGAAACAACGGATCTTTGCAACAGAATGAAGTAAAGTCAAAATTCACAACAGAAAAAAAATGAATATTTCCAGACCGTAAATTAATTAATTGACACAATGACCAGCATGTAAGTGCATGCACCAGTAGCCATAGGTGCCCAACCCTTGTTGTTATTGCTTGGGATTTTTTAGGGTTCCCAAACAATAACAACTGGGGTTGGAAACCTGTGGCTAGTGCACCAGGCACTATGAAGCATGTTGATCCATGTGCATGCAATTCAGATTGATTCAACAGACTAGCCTATTTATATTATAGTACACCCGATCTCCACATCAGATCAACTGAATAAAGCCCAAGTCAACAGTCAATCATTAAGCCAGGGCAAGGGAACGAAATACACAGACTGCACAGCAATATATATCGGGGGCGCGTCACCCATCCAAGTGCAGCTGCAGCCCAGTCCCAGATTCAATTTGTTATCGTGGTTGACATCAGGATTACATGACTGAATATTGATACACAGTTTGAACAATGATAAGCAATAGTTATAAAATTTGTCCCCATGAAATAAACTCTCCATACCTAATCCTATATGGTACATACTTGGGTTAAAAATTCAAATCGTTAAGCCAATCTGAACTGAACATTTCATTTTCCGTCAACTGCAATTGGCCAAGGCAGCCTGCAGTAGTTGGGCAGTTTGATTCTTTCTCAACCAGTGATATAATATGCGCCTTGTAACATGTATTAACATGTGTTTGGTTTGTCTAAAACTTAGGATTTGCCACTTTTTCACGCAGTCATCAAACATGATACTGCCCTGCAGAGGACAGCCGGTGATGGCGACAAGCAATGTTCCCAGATCGAGCCCTGCAGAAGCAAGCGGCGAGCAGTTTTGCCAGATCTCATGAGTAAGAAATAGCCTTCAGCAAAGACGGAAGGTCGTCGCCCCACCTGTCAGCTGCAATATGAAAACCACAGTCGTTAAAAGTCTGATACTATGCCCAAACCAGTCTCAGAGACTCTCAGGGCTGCTTCGCCGCCGCCCTCGCTTTAAGATTTCCCCCAAAAATGAGGGAAAAATTTTTTTTGTAAAATTCAGAAAATCATTGGAGCATGACCATTTCAACAAACTTGGTAGAAACACACACAAGGTACATTGCCACCACGTTTGAAGTGAATGTGGCCAGCGGTTTTGGAGAAGATGTCGAAAATGTGAATAAGCATAAGAATGCCCATTGACTTACACAGTAATCAATGGGAAAGGTGCATTTACCAATAAATATCCCAACTGCAAAAATTGTTAAAAATCAGGAATCCACAGCAGTGCCCCCTTGTGATCAACTTTACTTGACCCTTTCACATGGAACATATCCACCAAGTTTCAGCTTAATCTGAGTTAAGGTTTTGGAGAAAAAGTTGAAACTTGGGAAAACACACAAAAATTCAAAAACAAGAGGACTGTGACAGTCCTGTGCTCAGCTGACTAACTTACCCTATGACCTTGGAAATGAGGTCAAGGTCACTGACCTATTCTGAATCTAACTTTCAAAGAGGGCCATCCACATGTGCAAGATCAAAGTCACAGTACAAAATACTTTTCAGGTTATCACACGACCAGTAAAATCCATGTTAGTAGCCCTGTGACCTTGAGAATGACGTCAAGGTCACTAATGTACAGAATCAATCTTTCCTAAATAGAGGACCACCAACAAGTTCAACATCAAGGTCCTACCTTCCACACTTCTCAAGATACAAAATGAAAAGTTAAATTCGCGTATGTCTCTGGGTCCCAGTGACCTTGGGAATGAGGTTAAAGTCACCCATGTGGCCTTTGCTCAGGACAACCATCATGTTCAACATCAAGGTCCAACTTCAAATAGCTCTAAACTTGTCAGGTGAACAGTAAAATTTGAAAAAGTGGCCCTATGACCTTGGGAATGAGGTCAAGCTCACTCATCTACTGTCTAAGTCTGGCCCTTTGAATAAACTTGGTAGAAACCCACCCAACACACATCCCCACCAAGTTTGAAGTGAATCTGGTAAACGGTTTTCAGATGAGGTTGAAAATGTAAACTACCATTGGAATTCCCATTGACCTACGTAGTAAACAATAGGAATGTATGCATTGACCAACAAGTACCCAAATTTAAAAATTCGTGAAAAATCAGGGATCCGCAGCCATCCCACCTGCTGAACAACCTTGAGTGACCCTTCCACAAGGAACATATCCACCAAGTTTCAGCACAATCTGACAGATGGTTTTGGAGAAAAAGTCGAAAAAAAGCACAAAACTTCATAAACAAGAGAAATGTGACAGTCCTGTGCTCAGCTGACTAACATCCCCTATGACCTTGGAAATGAGGTCAAGGTCACTGACCTATTCTGAATCTAACTTTCACACAGGGCCATCCCGATGTGCAAGATGAAAGTCACAGTAAAAATACTACTCAGGTTATCACATGACCAGTAAAATCCATGTCCGTGGCCCTTTGACCTTGAGAATGAGGTCAAAGTCACTAATGTACAGTCTCAATCTTTACTAAATAGAGGACCACCAACAAGTTCAACATCCAAGTCCTACCTTCCACAGTTTTCAAGTTACAAAGTGAAAAGTAAAATTCACGTAAGTCTCTGGGTCCCTGTGACCTTGGGAATGAGGTAAAGGTCACCCATGTACTGTGTAAGTCTGGCCTTTGTTCAGGACAATCATCATGTTCAAACATCAAGGTCAAGAAGTCAAAAAAGTGTCAATTAGCATTGCAAACCCTAATGACTTTGCAATCCCCATTGACTTGCATGGTAATCAATAGGCATGTCAAATCAACGAGAATAATTCCTAACAAAAAACAAAAATCACTGGACAGTGAACATTTGAATAAACTTGGTAGAAACCCACCCAACACACATCCCCACCAAGTTTCAAATGAATCTGGTTAATGGTTTTCAAATTAGAATTTAAACTCTCATCGAAATTCCCATTGACTTCCATAATAAACAATAGGAACGTATGCATTGACCAACAAGTACTCGAATTGAAAAAATCATTCAAAATCAGGAATCCGCAGCCTTCCCACATAGTGTACAACTTTGTTTGACCCTTCCACAAGGAACATATCCACCACGTTTAAGCTTAATCTTAGTGACGGTTCTGGAGAAACAGTGGAAAATAGCTATAACACACAAAAATTAAGAAAAAATTAGAAACAAGAGGGCTGTGTGAACCTCCCATGACTCAGCTGATCTTGACATTTATCACACTTGCAGCTCTATGAACTTGGGAAGGGATCAAGGACACCATGTTGTGAGTAAGTCTGACCTCTAAAGAAGAAGACTTACATGTGCAACATCAAAGTTCACGTAGTTCTCAAGTTGCAATGAAGAGTAAAATTCATGTATGTTGCACTGTGAACCCACAAACGAGGTCAAGGTCATTCATGTACTGTCTCAGCATGACCTTCACACAGAATAATTAACATGTGTAGCTAACTCAAAACAGATCTCAAGTTATCAAGTAAAACAGTAAATTTCGTGTCAGTTGTCCTGTGAATTGGCATTAGAATGCCCATTGACTTACATAGTAATCAATAGGAAAGCTGCATTGAACGAAAAGGACCCGAATTGAAAATCCTTAAAAATCAGGAATCCAAAGCAGTGCCACCTAGTAAACAACTGTTTGACCCTTCCTCAACAACATATCCATCACATTTCAGCTTAATCTGAGGGACGGTTCTGAGAGCATGTGAAAAATAGCAAAACCATACAAAAAATTCATTAAAAAAATCGCAGCCCCACCTGGTGAACAAATTGGCAAATAGGTATCCCCGGGAGTGTCTATGTACGATATCAAAGCAATTGGGTGAGCGGTTTCAGAGGAGAAGAGTTTTTAAAGTTCGCTCCCCCCCCCCAAAAAAAAAAATACAAAACAAAAAAAAATTCATTAAAAATCCAATAATTACTGGCGCATGACCATTTGAACAAACCTGGTAGAAACCCACCCAAGGTACATTGCCACCCAGTTTGAAGTTAAACTGGATGATGGTTTTGGAGGAGAAGTTGAAAATGTGAATTAGCATTAGAATGCCAATTGACTTCCATAGTAATCAATAGGAAAGCTGAACTGACCAGTAAGTACCCGAATTGAAAAAATCGTTAAAAATCAGAAATCCGTAGCATTCCCATATAGTGAACAACTTTGTTTGACCCTTCTACAAGAAATATATCCAGAATGTTTCAGCTTAATCTGAGTGACGGTTCTGGAGAAGAAGTCGAAAATAGCTATAACACATAAAACTTCATAAAAAATTTAGAAAAAAATTGCAGCGCCACCTGGAGAAAAAATTAAATACTAAGAGTCCCAGGTAGTGTTGCTGTGTGATATGAAGGCAATTGGGTGAGCAGTTTCAGAGAAGTTTTTTTTAAGATTTCCCCCCAAAATGAACAAAAAAAATCATGAAAAATCCAAAAATCACTGGACCATGACCATTTGAGGAAACTTGGTACAGACCCACACAAGGCACATCTCCACAAAGCTTGAAGTGGATCTGGCTGACCACTTTTGAGAAGAAGTTGAAAATGTGAATTGTGAACGGACGACGACAGACGACGACCGATGCCGACGGACGACGGATGACTCACCCTCCTAGCAGCTCAGCTGAATTATCAGCTGAGCTAAAAAATAGAAAAAAAATTGCAGCGCCCTTTGGTGAACAAATTAAAAACTAGAATCCCCCGGAGTGTCCCTATGGGATATCAAAGCGATTGGGTGAGCGGTTTCGGAGAAGAAGATTTTTTAAGTTTTCCGCCAAAAATGAACAAAAAAAATTCGTAAAAAATCCCAAAATCACTGGTTCGTGACCACTTGAACAAACTTGGTAGAGACCCACCCAAGGCACATCCCCACCAAGTTTGAAGTAAATCTGGCCAACGGTTTTGAAGAAGAAGTCGAAAATGTGAATTCTGAACGGACGACGACGGACAACAGACGGATGACGGATGCTTCACCCTCCTCAAAGCTCAGCTGAATTATCAGCTGAGCTAAAACATCCAAAAATCACTAGAGCGTGACCATTTGAACAAACTTGGAAGACTCTCACCCAGGGTACATCCCCACCAAGTTTGAAGTAAATCTGGCAGAAGGTTTTTCAGAAGAAGTTGAAAATGTAAATTGTGGACGACAACGGGTTTCTCTAGTATGATACACTTATGTAGAAAAACATGACCCATATTCATAAATATCAAATCCAACAATGATAGCAAAGAGATTCCAGAGTTACCAAAGCATCAACACTCATCTTCCAATACCAACATTGTGAAGAAACAAATTTCACTCCAGACTTGAGATAGGCAGTCATCCACAAAAGGCAACTGGTGGTTTTAAACAGGTCCTCTCAACCTTTGAAATATTCTTCATTAAATACAGACTACAGTGTTTCAATATCCACCAAGTTTCAGCTTAATCTGAGTGACGCTTCTGGAGAAGAATAGAAAATGTAATGTTGAAATTTTTCAAAAATTAAATGAAACGGACGGACGACGACGGACTACAGACTCTCAAAAAAGCTCAGCTTACTGACAAGTCAGCTGAGCTGAAAATGCGATGCTACCTGCTGGCCAAAATGTAAATTACATGACCCCAGGTGATCCTGTATTCAAAATAGCAATTGGCTAAGTAACATTTGATTGACAAGAGGTAATGTTGAAATTTTTCAAATCAACATTGAGCATAACCAAAATGTGAACCTAAAATTTTTTCCTGGGTAAAACCCTGAGCTGTACTGTACCCGAGCTTGTCTTAAGCTAAGGACTACCCACCTTAGCATACATCGGAAGACCTGTGGTTCCACGTCTATCACTGGTACTGATTCCACTGTCTCTTGAAGCTCTCCACAGAACATGGCGAAGAACACAGGACTACGGGAGATCAGCATATACTTGTGAGCTGGAATCTCGACAGCACCATCTTCTGCACCAACCTTGAACTTAATGTCACATGCTACTTGGTTCTCATACATGTATCTGTTGCACTCAAGAACTGTTTTGTTCTCTTGCCAATCATGACACGGTCTTGGTTCATCACCCATGGCCACCTGAAACAAAACTGAATATTTATATTCAATATTCATAAAGATCACCTGCATACATACTGTAAATTGAAGGTACTCACAGAAACAAGAGGCCCATGGGCCTTAAGCTCCCCTGGCATCGTGGCCATATTGCACCTGTTCATTTCAAAGTTGGGAGTACTCAAGTGGCTTCTGAACATATAATGCTTAATGTATAAATTGGCCACCAGGTGGCAGTGTGCTCCACATGTAATCATAGGTTATTTGTGCAACTCCTGTGATGAATATTGTTGCATGTGCCAAGACAAAAATCAGTGAGTCCATAACCTAGTATGTCCTCAGTGACCTCGGGACAGAAGATCAAGGACACCCACATTATGTAATACAAGAGGCCCATAGGCCTGCCTGGTGCTGTGCTGACATTGCTATTGAAGTCCAAGCTACACCATGCCATTACAAAATCACCTCTTTCAACACTGCAGGCATGGTGACCTCACAAAAATAGGTCAAGGTCACTAACACTAGTAAATTTTTTCGCCGGTGAAAGCAGCATTTGGGCGGCAGACAGAGGTGAACAGCGGCAGAGAGCAGTAGGCAGTGGCAGACCGCGGCGGACAGCGGCAGACAGCCTTTTGTCGCTGTATGCCGCTGTCAGCCGCCCACCACCGCTATCTGCCACTGGCTGCCGCGCTGTACTAACAACTGCATTATATAAAATGTAAAATATGAATCCAGATGAATAGAAAGGAAAGGAAAGTGCTCATTTATGGTACATAACACTTCAGTTTGGCTCCATTCACTTATATCAGTCAGTTCATTCACTTGTACACATCAGTTAGCTTATTTTCATTCATACATGCCTGTCAGTCAAATTGCATTCAATTAATTCTTACATTTAAACAGAATTTAGATGCAAACAATTCTGTTTTTACATATATGTATTTATAGGGTTTTCCAATATCACTTGCAATTGGATTGACATTCGCTAAGTCCAAAACATATCCCGTACGAGTGAAAGCAAAGTGATACTCCTGAATGAAAGGAAATGTCAGTGAACTTGTCACTCATATCGGATATGTTTTGGACTTAGCGGATGTCAATCCAATTGCAAGTGATATTGGAATAGTGATGCACACGGGCACAGAAATAACAGCTAAGCAAGGGGCTTATGTTTGCATTTTTAAGGGCAGGAAATATAAAAGGTTCACACCTGGACTAAATGCAATGAACATAGCTTTTGGCTTGGTTGAGAAAATTTTATAACACAAGGCTGAAGGCATCCCACTAGCAGTTTGGTTGCAGTTATAGCTTTCGCCCGGAGCTGAACAGGATCAACTATTTTGGAAGACTAGTAATGTTCTAGTTAACTCATTCCACCCTGATGACGCTTTTTCCCGCTAATATCTAAATGTCGTCTGCTAATTGTATTTTACTAATTTAGGGATTATTTTTCAATATTTTGGATGAAACTTGCATGGAAGATCATTCCAAATTATATGCCCATGGTCAACAGCTTTCCTTGGCACGCTCTGGGCGCATTGCGCCCAGAGCGCGCCAAGGAAAGCTGTTGACTCAGTCTTCTATCAGGGTGGAATGAGTTAAGAAGCACCTTTTTCCAGTGACATTTGCTTCTTATCCCCTAATCACTGCTAAAGAAAATGAACAGCTGTGGTTTCTAAATGCACATGTGCACGAGACCCCTGTTCTTCAGGAAAATCACCTACAGATTGGCCTTTGAATAAATTCCTCATCAATACAGTGTTTTAAAATTCAGCACCTTCATGGCTTACCCTGTTGTGAGATCATCAAACAGAATTTTGACTTTTTTGACACAATATTTTTTTTAATGAATCATGCAGACATGAATGTGAGAATGGAAGGTGTTAGCAACTAACCTACCTACCCTCATATTATAACAAAATTAATACAATTTCATTTCAATATCAAACACATATAAGAATATATGTTACTTGTAGTTTGGCCAAGGTTGGTATAACAATCATCTGATCATGAAAGCCTTTAGAATGCGCCTCGTGGCTTTCTAGGGCCAGTTGGGTCTTTCTTGGCCCAGTGGGCTAAAGGCTTCTGGTTCTTCTGTCATGTATCCATCTGGTATCTGGTGGCTTCCATTCTCCGTTCAATATCGATAAATATATGTATGTATGTATATATACATATGTATGCATATGTATATATATATATATATATATATATATATATATATATATATATATATATATATATATATATATATATATATATATATATATATATATATATATATGTGTGTGTGTGTGTGTGTGTGTTGCATTTGTGTCTTTTTGCCCAGAACCACTTCCTAGTAGTCAATATCCTATTTCGCAGTCTGAACTATTTACTCTCCATAAGCTAACCTGTCCCTGTCTAACCTATATAAATATGGAATTACTATTGTCTACATTGCACACGTTCCTCTGTAAAATTTTGACATAGGCTGTATCATCCCAAATAAATTAAAGGGTCTTCAGCGGCTAACTACTCAACATGTTTCGGAGCCTTTTACCTGTACATGTCTCTCTGAGTAGCGGCTCCTTGTCTAAGCTAAATATTCAGCAAAGACAACCCACATAATAAAGAATAAATATGAACGGGGCAATTGATGAATTAGCTAAATACGTGAAGTGTGTGTGTGTGTTTGTGTGTGTGTGTATGTGTGTGTGTGTGTGTGTGTGTGTGTGTGTGTATACATGTAGGGTTTTTAGGGTGATCATCTAGATGACACCGTTCACTAATTATGTAGTACATATACATGTAATCGATTTTTTATAACATTCAAAGTTACTTGATCATGTGTCTACATGATGATTTGTAATATTGTGGGATCTGATTTGTGTGATTGAATAACTAAATATCTACCTTCATGTCACAAGAGACTCATTTATATGCCTCTCCCAAAGTTAAAGCATTTTTGGGTTGTCCCTCCATCCATATGCTCAGCTCTTAATAAGAGCTGAGCAGATCATAAGTTATGATATCTTAAATATGTCTTTACACATTTTAATCAGATCTGGCATGGAGATTATATATTTATACATATAAACTTTGGTATTTGATTGAATTTTAAGTGGTGCAGATTAAATTTTAAAAATTCCTGCTTTCAAAAATTTCCTTTTGAAATTCTAGTTTTGTGTCAGTGTTTCATGGCACATAGGGGTCATAATACAATGCATTTCATTTGCATGTAGATAGGCTTAAAACTGTCCAGTTGCTGGCAAAAGGGATTTGAAATTTTGTCACTAAATAGGATTAATTTTTAAGTTGTTTTTATGATTCATACAGTGACACTCATTAAAAAAGTGTCATATAAATTGGTCCTTAATGGACAGAATCAGAAATGTCCAACTTTTCTTGATATTTATCACTTTGACAAATTTTTTTTTATTGTCTTACCTTTGAAGTACAAAGCAAAAGTAAATAATTTCATTTATTTCCATTAAATATGTATATACCTTTCCCTGTACATGATGTAGCCAGCGTCTGTTCTTCTGATGATGACAGATTATGTATACTTTACTTTTATTCAGTGAATGCATGTGCACAGAGCTCTGTTATGATGTGATATATATGTATATGATAAAATCAATACAGCTTTAACTCAATACATACATATGTGAAAACAGAATTGTTTGCCTCTAAATTCTGTGCAAGATTTATTTGAATGCAATTTAACTGACAGGCATGGGTGAATGAAAATAAAGCTAACTGATGTGTACATGCATGTAGGTGAATGAACTGACCAATATAAGTGAATGGAGCTAAACTGAAGTATTATGTACCATAAATGAGCACTTTCCTTTCCTTTCTATTTACCTTGATTCATATTTTACATTTTATACAATGCAGTTGTTAGTACAGAGTGGCAGCTAGTGGTGGTGGGCGACAGACAGCAGCGAAAGGCTCTCTGCAGCTGTCTGCCGCCGACCGCTGCTGTCTACCGCTGAGCCCCAGAAGTCTCAATTGGATTTCGGCGGCAGACCCGCCGACCGCCACTGGCTGCCGCTCTCTAACACCGCTGTCTGCCGCCCAAATGCTGCTTTCGCCGCCGAAAAAATTTACCAGTGTTATATTACATAGCATTCCACCTTTGGCCATGGTCTACGTATCATATAAATTTGGCAAGTCTAATCCAATTGCTTTTCCAAATATGGAATTTTATATCTGAAAACACATTTTGGCTCCTCATTTCTGTCAAATTATAGGTGACGCCACTAGTTTCATTAGCAACTTAGACTTTGACCTCCCCCACAACCCCACCAAATTTGGTGAAGATCTGCCAAAAATTTAAGATGCAAGAGTGTTCACAAGATTTTCACATTTTGACTCCTATATTATATAATAATGTAGGTGGCGCCACCAATATTGAACTCAGCCTAGATTTTCATACATCCAATAAGTCCTAGAGGTTATATTGGGCTAACGTGAAAACTGTGGACGGTATCGCACTAACGAACAAAAGTTTACAGATGGATATCTCTAGTATGATACACTTATGTAGAAAAACATGACCCATATTCATAAATATCAAACCCAACAATTACAGCAAAGAGATTCCAGATCGAGTTACAAAAGCACCAACATTCATCTTCAAATATCATGTGACCAACGGACAACGGACGGAGCACCATAAGATAAGCTCAGCTGACTGACAAGTCAGCTGAGCTAAAAATTCATAAAAAATCCAAAACTCACTGGAACATAGCCATTTGAACAGACTTGGTAGAGACCCACCCAAGGCACATCGAATATGGCTGACGGTTTTGAAGAAGTCCAAAATGTGAATTCTGGATGACTGACATCTCGAGATTGATACACTTATGTAGAAAAACGTGACTCATATTCATAAATCAAACCCAACAATGACAACAAAGAGATTTAGGAGTTACGAAAGCATCAAAATTCATCTTCCAATACCAATGTGAAGAAACAAATTTCACTCCTGACTTGAGACAGGTAGTCACCCACAAAAGGCAACTGGTGGTTTAAACCGGTCCTCTCAACCTTACGGAACGACGATGGACAGACGACGGATGGCTAGTTATAACATAAGCTCAGCTGACTGACAAGTCAGCTGAGCTAAAAAAAACTAATACAGTCTCTCATAAGAGGTGGTATTTATAGCAGGTACCACTGTATTGAAAGTCTTCACCATTTTCCCCAATTTATACCAGTGTCCAATTTTTTAGGGAAAAAAAACTCAGTTGCCAATAGTCTACTATGTTTTCAGAGGATCCAAAACAACCAAACTTTCAGTAGTACCACCATAAGTCATTGTTTTTTCATAATCACTACCAACTTGTTGACATTTGAAATGACACTACCAATTTTTGAGAAGCAAAATTGTCCTGAAATTTGGTCCCGAGTTAGATCTCTTGAATAGGTCTCTAAATCAATCTTCTTTTTCAAAACCTCAGCTTCATTGCACTCCACCAGGGCACTGCCACAGGACCTCCATTGGGACCTAGACACCCCAGCACCCCTGCCAACCCGACACCTCTGACAGCCCCCACAACCGACAGCCCCTACACCCCCAAAAGCCCCTAAAAGCCCCTACATCCGTGACAGCCCCCCACACCCGACAGCACTCACACCCCTGACAGCCCCCATTCCCCACAGCTCTCCACACCAGGCCTTGACATAAAGGGTTTTGGCCACTGGTCCTTGGGCTAGTGGCCTGCAAATTGTACTAGCCCCCACCAAAAATTTACTTGTTCCACTTTTGGCCTGAGGAATGGTTTCTATCCCCACAACCTTTTCAACATCAGGCATATTCTTGATGCAGTATCATATAATATTGTACAAGTAAAATCTTAGGCTATACACAAGGCAATTGCCAAAGCAAAATTTATACACAAAGTGGAACATTTTATATCATTCAAGTGCCTCTGGCTGTGCCCAGGTAACAAATCAAACTGAAGTTAAAAGAGGTAATGCTTAAAAGGGGAAAGAACATCTATTTTAAACGTTTTGACAAATGTCCAAGTTACTGAAGGCCTAACACAAATACATGTGTGGTTCCAGTAGCCTGACAGACCCTACTAAAAAGGCCCAACTTTAAAATTAATAGACCAGAAAAAAGGTACATGTACTTTCAAGCCGCCCTTCTCTAATAAATACTGATCGACCCAGGCCAGTGGCAGACACTCAGAGACCCAAGTGGTCCAAAAAAGTACATATTTTTTTTTGGTGGCCCACAGGAGACATGTGGCCTAAAGGGCCAAAGCAATCACCCGAAGACATGCTATGGGGGTCTGGGGGCATCCCCCAACATATTTTGAAACTTAGCATGCAAAATGGTGTATTCTGGGGAGTTTCGAGTGGAAAATCTTGCCTTGACATGATGACAAAATCACAATATTTTAGTCATTATTATACTGACGTGGCTATTTTACCTCAGATTGCACAAAAATCTGATGGAAATTAGCAAAAATTAGTAAACAAGAGGACTGTGACAGTCCTGTGCTCAGCTGACTAACTTATCTTATGACCTTGGAAATGAGGTCAAGGTCACTGACCTATTCTGAACTATCACAGAGGGCCATCCCCATGTGCAAGATCAAAGGCACAGTACAAGTAGTTCTCAGGTTATAACGTGACCAGAGAAATTCATGTCAGTAGCCCTGTCACCTTGAGAATGAGGTCAAGGTCACTAATGTACAGTCTTAATTTTTCCTACATAGAGGACCATCAACAAGTTCAACATCAAAGTCCTACCTTCCACATTTCTCAAGTTAAAAAGTGAAAAGTAAAATTCACGTAAGTGTCTGGGTCCCAGTGACCTTGGGAGTGAGGTTAAGGTCACCCCTGTACTGTCTAAGTCTGGCCTTTGCTCAGGACAACCATCATTTCAACATCAAGGTCCAAGATCAAAGAGCTCTCAACTTGTCTGGGGAACAGTAAAATTTGAGCAAGTGTCCCTATGACCTTGGAAATGAGGTCAAGGTCACTCATCTACTAAGTTTGGCCATTATTAAGGACACTAGCATGTGCAATATGAATGTCCTGAACAGTTCTCAAGCTACCATATAAAAAGTGAATTTCATGTACCTTGCCCTGTGACCTTGGGAATGAGGTCAAGGTCACTCACCTACTGAACATGTATCACCCTCATGCCCAGAAGTGTCCCTAAGCAATTTCAAAGCAACTGGCTGAGTATATACAAGGATAAAGACTTTTGAAGATTTAGCCAAAAATGAGCAAAAAATCATTTTAAAAATCCCAAAATCATTGGACTGTGACATTTTGAACAAACTTTGTAGATACCCACCCAAGGAACACCCCACCAAGTTTGAAGTGAATCTAGCTGATGGTTTTGCAGAAGTCAAAAATTGTCAATTAGCATTGCAAACCCAAATGACTTTGCAATCCCAATTGACTTGCATGGTAATCAATGGGCATGTAAAATCAAAAAGAATAATTCCCCCCGAAAAAAACAAAAAGCACTGAACCATGACCATTTATATAAACTTTGTAGAGAGCCACCCAAGACACATCCCCATTAAGTTTGAAGTGAATCTGATTAACGGTTATGAGCATCCACCGCTAGGGCTTGGGGGTCTGGGACAGGCGAGACGTATACTGGTAGTTTTGAGTTCTCACGAGTCGCAAACAGATCCACGTGTGGAGTTCCCTAACATGCCCACATGGCCTGAATGACCTTGGGGTGGAGTGACACTCCGTCCCTACTGGTTGACCTTTCCTCGAGAGTTGATTGGCCAGGACATTCATATGTCCCGGGACATGCCTGGCATGCATGTGGACATTGTGGTTGTAACACCATCTGATGATGCGTCCGGCCAACTCTGTCATCTTCCAGGACCACATCCCACCTTGCCTGTTGAGGTAGGCTATCTTGGTCCTGTTGTCGCACATTATGACGGTAAGTTTGTGCTCCACCACGTCTCGGACGTGGAGGAGCGCCAAGTGTATCACATCCAGTTGCAACCACTTTATGTGGTGAGCTGCAAAGGACTTCAGCCAAGGGCCTGACCCATGTGCCTCTCCACGTGGGCTTCCCACCCGGACAGTGACAAGTCCATGTAAATGTTGAGCTGGGCCTGAAAAGGCTCCAGCGTCTGTTCTCTCATGATGTCCTCCCTGACAGTCCACCACTGAGTCAGAGTCAGTCAGAGCAGTTTTATTTGACCAAAAGAAAAAAGTAACATAGTACAATGCAGCAATGCAATAACGAGGTCAGGGTGACCCCAGCTAAGGATGCATAGATCCGCTAACGCTGGGGCCACCTGTGGTGTGTTTAAACAAAATTTCAACATTGCAACTCCAGATAACTTCAAATAACCAAAAGACAATCGTTTACTCAAACAAGAATATAACAAAGTAAAATGAGAGTTAGGAAGGTATTATGGAACTAATAAACATGAGGGTAAGAAAACATGAATTACATAACATGTATACAATCATTTTTCGTAAGAATGAAAGCAGTCAAACATATACAATGGTAGAAAATAATAAAATAATCTGATCATTGATTGCAGACATGGCAATCAGTAATGGTGCAAATGTCGGAACATTGAGAGATTAAATATGATTTAAGGTATAGCGAAAAACCAGAGTATGAATGAGTGTTTATTTTGTCTTTGACAGAATTAGGTGTATTTTCAAGTACTGTGGGGATAAAGACTCGGATGCGTTTTTTAGTAAGATTGTGGGATGGGACTGGGTAGCGGGGAATATTACAATTGCGGGTAGGATAAGGGTGAGATACAGGTAAAGGTGAGAACATTTGGTTGAAATATCCAGGTAATTCATTTTTACGATATCGGTAAAAGAATTTAAGTGCCCTGGAATGCATCAAATCACCTAATTTGAGAATATTCAATTTTTTAAATAGGGGCTCAGAATGGGCATTGAAAGTAGTGAAGCATATTGTACGTATGGCTTGTTTTTGAAGTTTGTTTATCCTATCACATCTATAACCCAAGGCGAGAATTGAGTAGTTGAGATGCGGGAGAAATAGAGAATTGTAGATCGTAAGGAGTGCTTTCAAGGGCAGAAAATTGCGAACTTTACTTAAAAGGCCGACAATTCTGGAGAGTTTAGTTGCGATTTTATTGTTATGATTCTTCCAACTTAAAGTTTCATCAATGAGGACCCCAAGAAAGTCACAATGGCAAACTTTTTCAATGACTGTGTTGGCAATACGGAAAGTAAAATTTTGGACAATTTTGCGTTGCAGGAATCGAAATATCATGTATTTTGTTTTAGAAATATTCAAAGACAACCTGTTAGCAGTCAACCATTTATACACTTTATCTAATTCCAAATTAACATTGGCAGATATACGCTCTTCGTTTGGAGATGTTGTTTGGTCAAAATAGCATAATGAACTTACTAAAGTAGTATCATCAGCTTAATAAATAGAATCAAATTTAGAAGATGCTGAAGGTGCAGCAGATCCTTGATGAGGATCGGCACCTGTGTGAGATAGTCCTGGTCTCTTGTGCATCTGCCCCGCAGCAGGAGCTGCAAGGGACAATGGTGGAGCCGGCCTAATGGGACCTGGGAGTCCAGCAGAGCAAGCCTTTGTTGCACCGAGCAGGCCGTGCCAGTCAGAAAAGGCCTGAGCAGACACTGCAGACTGTCCCACCTGTCCTTCAAAGGACAACAGATGTAGGCTACCTGATCGAATTGCATGCCGAGGAAGATGAAGATCTGCTCTGGCTGAAGACTGCACTTGGGTACTTAGGTCACTATCAGGCCCAAGCATTGGCAAAGTTCCAGAACAGTCCGTGTGTGGCACTGCGAATCTATACGCCAAAGTGCATTAATAAGCCAATCATCGAGATACACATGAATGCGAATGGCTAAGCGGTAAAGCTAAGCAGCAACTGTCTGCACTAACCTTGTAAACACCAGCGGTGCTGTGGAGAGACCAAACAGAATCATCCTGAACTGGTTTATTTGGCCTGCAAATGCGAATCACAGGTACTTCCATGAAGACTCCGTGATTAACACGTGGAAGAATGCGTCCTTAAAATCCAGGGACATCTTCCACTCCAGGGGCCTTAAGGCTGCTGCCACCAATTGGGGTGTCTCCATCTGAAAGGACGGGACTTCCAGATAGGAGTTTGGTGTCGACAGGTCTATGACTGGGCGCCATCCTCCCTTCCGCTTGGGGACCAGGATGAGCAGGTTGTAGAAGCCTGGAGAAACTTGGTCCTCTACCGCCTCTATGGGGCACTTGTTCTGCAGCATCCCAACCGCCTCCAGGAACCCTGGTGCTTTGGGTACGAGGTGGGTGGAGCAAACCACCATGGTTCTCTGCTTAAGGATGGCTGTCTTTGCCAAAAAGCAGCGTGTTACCATGTCTCAGGATGTTTAGGACAAACGTGTCGTCCATGATAGACTCCCATTGCACACGATATGCCGTGATCAAGCAGCCGCCGATCAGGTGCTGCTCGGAGTCTAACAATGTGGCAGTTGGCAATCCTGAGACGTCTTCCAAGACCTGAAAGTCAGGGAATGCAGATGCTTTCCACACTTCTTCCCTCTACTTGAAGGCTTGCCCTTCCCGGATCACTGTCTGCCCTTCCCAGGTCTCACGCCCCTGTGGGAGCACGAGACAAGAGGCGGGCAGACATGGTCTGGGAAGTACCGGGCTTTGGGGCTGAGGCGTCCAAGGACGACAAAGACAGAGCAGAGTCAATCAGCGCCTTGGGGCCTGCCTGGTTTGCCAAGTGGGCCAAAGGTCCTGCACCCAGTGAACCACTTCCGCCATCTCTCCTCGGAACAGAGTTCCAGAGGAGAGGGGCCCCGTGCGGGCTCTCCAAAATATCGGGTCAGGCATCTTTTGACCCTGGAGGTAGGCATCCCTCCGTAACAAATGAAGGTTCACCTCCAACTTGCAAGTGGTCTGCACCTGGTGATCAACAGCTCGTGACAACCAAGTCGCGAGGAGTGTCACCTGGTCTAACCAGTCTCGCACTTCCTCCGCGATGTGGACATAGCCCTTGAGGTCCTCAAGGAAAGACACAAAGCAGCCAAGGACACGTCCAAGTAGAATGCCGCAACAACAGAGCCTCGGCATCTTCCTCCAAATGTTTTAAGCCCTCTGCGGACGTTGTAATGGTTCTCGTTTGCCTAGCATCGAACTCTTCCCAGTTTAGGTCCACCAGAAGTGAACCCGATGGAAAGATCTGCTCCTGCACATAGTGCCACTTCCCTTGGACATCCGGCTTAGGGAGAAGTCACCCCTACATCAGGTATAGCCAGATGTTGGTGGCTCAACGGGAACCCATGTGCCCTGAGTCTTGACTGTGAGCTGGTCGTAAAACTCAGCCACAAAGGGCAAAATAGGTATGGGCGAATGTTGACGCGTGTCCTCCAGTGACAATCCCGGGCACGACCTCGCAACAGCACCCGACCTCTCCTCTGCTGGCTGGACCACAGCTTGGTCACCAACCAGGCTCTAAATAAAAGCTTTGATATGGTCAAAGCCCTTGGCAGGAGCAGGTGCCATGTTAATGGGGGTACAGGCCAGGGCCTCCCCCGCACGTATGGTCGCGGGCTCTATGCTCCTGTCAAGAGTGTGAACGGTGTGAATGACGAACTTTGGACCTAGGTCGAGGCTTGGTGTCATACAAATCCAACATCAGCAGTTCATCCTCCTCCTCAGGGTCCAGGCCCGAAGACTCGGGACTTGTGAAGGGAGCGCAGACACCCAAGGCCTCATTAAACAATGTATTGTTCGAGAGCGATGGAGCAGCCACCTGTGACAGAAGGGGATCTGTCACTCTGCCAGGCGTAGGGGTAGCAAGCACCTCTGCAGATGTAATCGCCACCACAGATGCCGCCTCCACTTGCTCCTCCCACGAGGGGAGAGAGAGAGAAGGCAAGGGAAACTCATATGCCAAGGTCTCCTAGGCCGCAGGCTGAGAGATCTGCAGGCCAGAGAGATCTGGCTGAAGATCCACCAGGCCACTATCCGGGACCTCAACTGCCGCGGACTGAGCAACCTGCTGGCAGGAGGGTTTCAGAGAGAGTTCAGAGATCTCCCGATCCTGAGATCCACGCGAGAGCCAACTCAAGGCGGAAGCAGCAAGCTGCTCCACTGACTCAGTCCGCTCAGACTTGGCGACAGTAACTGTGGAGGTTCCGCCTGGGCTGGAGGTTCCGACAGGCTCCCACACTGGCCAGGGCTCCGGAATACTGGGGTGGGCACCCATAAGTTTCCACTCTGGTTGCACCAGTTTGCGACGTTGCTGTCTGTCTGATCACTCGGATCTGGAGGATAGTGATCTCGATAGCTGCAGCCATCGCTTCGAAGACTTCTTTGGAGCAGACTCCGAAGAAGAAACAGTCTGCTGAGAGGGGGCAAACAATGCACTTTACATCTCAGCCTGCTGTACAATATTCTTGGACATCACCTCCAAGGCCGTGACCACCTTTGCATCAGTGCCAAGAAAGAGCAGATTTGGATGCTGTTTGGGGCAAAGTCTTTTGCTTGGGAACTCCCAGAGGAGAAATCTTGGTACTTGATTTTCGACTTCGACGTCTTGTCACCTTCTTCCAAGGGGCATCAGGAGAAGAAACATCTGTCTTAGGAGACTGCGGAGGAGCCGGAGCAAGTCTACGCTCTTTCCTCTTCGACATGAGACACATGGGTTGAAGACGGACGAGCTAAAGCAAGTCTACGTTTCTTCCCATGGGGAGTGGCAGGAGAGGACTCAACGGAGTCCAACATCTCAGCCTGGTGTTTGGTGGCTCCCCCAATGCTGGCAGTATTTGCAAGTTTACTCACAAAAGCAAAATTGGCCCAACTGCAGGTGACATGCAGCCATAGCAGTGTGGATGGTTGTCCCAGGCTAACATATAGTGGTTCCCAGAATCCAACTTCTGTCCGTGATCCAGTAAGGATGAGAATGCAGACGTAGTGGTATCTGGTCCAACACCAATGGACTAGCTGCCTCCGAAAGGAAGCAATAGCCTGGTGTGCACTGCTTTCCCTCTCGCTGTGTTCTGTTAGCCAGGAGGCCATCTTGAAAAATCTAAGTACAAGTCAAACAACCAACTTTGCACTTACTATTTCCATGGTATTAAGAGATGGCGCCACGGAATCGTCAGGTTTTTAGGATCAAGTGTGAGTAGCAAGCTTCTGAACTCGATTTCTTGGGCATCATGTCCAGACACAGAGGTCTTGGCAATGGTGATCGAGAGGTAGCTTTACGTAATTAATGCACATGTCAGAGAGCTATGCACAAAGAGCCCAAATCTGGCTTTCATTGACAATAGGGACTTCCATCTCCGAAGTGATCACCTGCATCTTACCATGCGAGCCAAATTAAAGTGCTCTGGCCCAGTGAGTCACCTGTAAACTAAAAAATGGTCTGCTACATATGTCTGACATAATGCCAGTTTAGCAAACCTACACCTGAAGCATTTGGTCTGTCATGTATTACATGGAATATATGTGGCTTTATCTATAAACTTGGAGATAAAGAGACACAAGAATAACTCTTTAAGCATGATATCATTGAAATTTTAGAAACCAGGAAAGACATCGAATATGACATCTCAATACCATCTCACAATTTTTTTCATTTTGCAAGAGCTTTTCAACATGAAAAGGCCACTAGAGCATCAGGTGAAATTGGATCAATAGAAAAATATTGCCTGGAGTTGATTTATTCTCACATCAGGAGTTATTAGCGTGGGTGAAATTTGACTCAAATTTTCTCAGTTTGAATAGAGACATTTTTATGGGATGCGTTTAGTTGCCACCAGAAACATCAACATATAGTGCTTGAAGTGGAAATTATTTTGATGTTATTGAGGTAGAAATCATAAAATACTCATCTAATGCAGATATTATGTTGTGTGGCGATCTGAATTTGAGAACCTCCGCAAACAATGATTTTATAACTTTTGTACCTGCCACTGATGCCCCCGTCAATAATATTTACACTGACTGTTACTTGCACCTGTTTATTTCAAAGTGGCTTCTGAACATATGAAGCTTATGTACATTTAATGTAAAAATTGCCTGCCAGATGGCAAGTCTAATCCAATTACTTTTCCAAATATGTAATTTTACAGTATCATTAGCAACTTAGACTTTGACCTCCACCACAATCCCACCAAATTTGGTGAAGTTTTGCCAAAAATTAAAGATACTAGAGTGTTCACAAAATTTTCACATTTTGACCCCTATATTAGATAATGATGTAGGTGGTGCAACCAATATCGAAAGGGGCCTGGATTTTCATACACCCTTTAAGTCCTGAAAGTTATATTGGGCTAACTAAAAAACTGTAGAGGGTATTGCACTAACAAGCAAAAGTTAACGGACAGACAGACAGACATGAGTGGTTGTGTAAGCTCTGCGACCTTTGGTCAGCAGAGCAAAACAAAAAAAAAAAAAAGAATCTTTATTAGATAGGATGTGTCTTACTTTCATGCCAGCAGGAGGCTCACTGGAAAAGAATATATTAAAATGGGCCATATTAATGACATTAGAAAACAAAAACCAAGGTCATAGGTCCTAACACATATAAGCTTTTATTCTATGTTGACCTATAGGTGGCACTACTAGTGCCATTTTGATTTGACATTTTATCCTCCGGAACATTGCCACCAAATTTCATAAAGATCTACCAAAAATAAGGGATGCTTGAGTGGCCACAATATTTCCCCATTTAGACCTATATATTACATTTTATTGTAGTTTACGCCACCAATATCAAACTTACCGAGATTTCCATACGCCCAATAAGTACTAAAAGGTATATGGGCTTAACTTGAACAAGGGGGGCTGTCTGAACAGCCCATGCTCAGCTGACCTAGAGATTCATTACACTTGATGCTCTGGGAACTTGGAATAGGACAAAATAGGTGGCCCTTCGCAAATGTATATGTACATTCCTACCAAGTTTGACACCAATCTGGCCAAAATTATTAAAGTTATAACCTTTACAAGAAATTCTTATGTTAAACATTACTATTAAAACTTTTTAAGGATTTTCAACAAAAAAACAAGTGCATAGTGATTCAAAGGATCTATGTCCCCCGCCACAATAGACAGAAACAAGAGGGCTGTGTGAACAGCCCGTGCCTCAGCTGATCTTGACATTCATCACACTTGCAGCTCTATGAACTTGGGAAAGGATCAAGGGCACCATGTTCTGAGCAAGTCTGACCTTTATAGAAGAACACTTACATGTGCAACATCAACCTTCAAGTAGTTCTTAAGTTATAATGAAGAGTAAAATTCATGTATGTTGTACTGTGACCCCACAAACGAGGTCAAGGTCATTCATGTACTGTCTCAGCATGACCTTCATACAGAATAATTAACATGTGTAGCGAACTCAAAACAGATCTCAAGTTATCAAGTAAACAGTAAATTCCGTGTCAGTTGTCCTGTGAATTAGCATTAGAATGCCCATTGACTTACATAGTAATCAATAGGAAAGCTGCATTGAATGATAAGTACCCGAATTGAAAATCCTTAAAAATCAGGAATCCAAAGCAGTGCCACCTAGTAAACAACTGTTTGACCCTTCCACAACAACATATCCATCACATTTCAGCTTAATCTGAGGGACGGTTCTGAGAACAAGTGAAAAACAGCAAAACCATACAAAAAATTCATAAAAAAATTGCAGCGCCACCTGGTGAACAAATTGGGAACTAGGTGTCCCCCGGAGTGTCTATGTACGATATCAAAGCAATTGGGTGAGCGGTTTCAGAGGATAATAATTTTGAAGGTTTGCCCCCCAAAAGAACAAAAAATTTATAAAAAATCCAAAAATCAACAGAGCATAACCATTTGGACAAACTTGGTACAGATCCACCCAAGGCACATCCCCAAGTTTGAAGTAAATTTCGTCAATATTATTAAAGTTATGACCATTACAAGAAATTACCATGTTAAACTTTCCTATTAAAACTTTTGTAGAGATTTTTGAAAAAAAATCATGAAAAAATCCAAAATTCATTGGAACATGACCATTGGAACAAACCTGGTAGACACCCACCCAAGGTACATTAATTGCCATCAAGTTTGAAGTAAATCTGGATGATGGTTTGGAGAAGAACTTGAAAATGTAAATTAGCATTACAATGCCCATTGACTTACATGGTAATCAATAGGAAAGGTGCATTTACCGCAAAGGAGCCGAAGTGAAAAAATCATTAAAAATCAGGAATCCGCAGCATTCCCACATAGTGAACAACTTTGTTTGGCCCTTCCATAAGGAACATATCCACCACGTGTAAGCTTAATCTGAGTGATGGTTCTGGAGAAGAAGTCGAAAATAGCTATAACACACAAAAATCCATAAAAATTAGAAAAAAAAACTGCAGCGCCACCTGGTGAACAATTTAACAACAAGGAGTCCCTAGGTGTCTTCCTGTGTGATATCAAAGCAATTGGGTAAGCAGTTTCGGAGAAGAAGATTTTTTAAGATTTGTCCAAAAAAAAACCCCAAAAATTCATTAAAAATTGAAAAAATCACTGGAGCATGAACATTTGAACAAAACTGGTAGAAACACACCCAAGGTACATTGCCATCAAGTTTGAAGTTAATCTGGATAATGGTTTTGGAGAAGAAGTCGAAAATGTGAATTAGCATTAGAATGCTCATTGACTTCCATAGTAATCAATGGGAAAGCTGCATTGACCGATAGGTACCAGAATTGAAAAATCGTTAAAAATCAGGAATCTGCGCCATTCCCACACAGTGAACAACTCTGTTTGACCCTTCTACAAGGAACACATCCACCATGTTTCAGCTTAATCTGAGTGACGGCTCTGGAGAAGAAGTTGAAAATAGTTATCATACACAAAAATGGATATGTTCTTGGGCTCTATGACCTTGAAAATATGTCAAGGTCAAAAACAATACATAGTGCACATGCCCATGGTATGATGCATCTCTGGTATAAATTTCATTATTCTATATCTTAGGGTTCTAAAGATATGCTCCCAGACGGACGCACGGACGCACGGACGGACGGCAGGCCCCCTCTCCTCACTAACTCTATGTCCCCCTATGCCACCTTTGGTGGCGGGGGACAAAAAACAAAAACAAAAAATTCATCAAAAGTCCAAAAATCACTGGACCCATGCCCATTTGAACAAACTTGCCAGAGGCTCATAGTTGGGGGGCACGTTCACTTAACCGAACACTTCATGCTATTTTTAGTTTCCCTCCAGAATATGAATTATAGCATCATAGTGTCTTAGAATCGAGAGGGCAACCTTCTCAAATCAGTGTACCTCATGCTCTAGTCAGCCCTTTCCCAACATGGCATGTAACATATATTTTCAAAAACTGAATATTCGCGATATCTCTTCCTGTGACTCATCTGTGAATTAAAAGCTATATCAAAGTTGACTAAAATGATGGAATAAAGTTTTATTGGTGCTATAGGCTTCACAAATTATTCTGGTTCAATAATAGTTAAAACGAGTAAAAATATGCACCTTTAGGGAGAAAGTGCTTTAGAATTCAGTGTATCATTTATAACAAACTTGTTGTTTCAACACTATACTTGTTAAATATTCCAATAGTTTATGTGTTGTAGAAGTTATACTACTGTATATGTTGCTTACTTAATCAACTGTTGCATCATGTCAAATGTGCAACATACTTTACCCTCTAGTGGTAAAATGGGGAACTTTTAAAAACCAAAAGTAGTCAATGGAATCTTGTTTCTATGCTCCACATCTATGTTTCCTTTCTGTGGTGCTGCTTTATTGCATTTCGATGTATCTTGTTACCACTGGTAACAAACTTAACTTGTTGCTCCATGGTCTTAAACACACATAATTTTTTTTAATCTCTTTCAGTTTGAGTCTCTTGTTAGTACAACTTTCTGATAAGGGTCTGTGGCATAGTACATGATATGGGTCTGTGTGTTAGACTGGTATCAAGTAGGTCTACTTTGCATTATATTTTGTAAAGTGTCTGCCTTGGTATGTGCATATTGCCACTTTCTTTTGCCATTGTTGTCTATAATTTTCCCCTCAGGATACATACTGTGACCAGGTATCAGGGTTTTTTTGTTTGTTTTTTTTTTTGTTTTTTGTTTTTTTTGGGTTTTTTTTTTTCGTTGCTTTGTTTTACAGTTTTGCTTCTCCGCAATTTGAACTATAATGTAGTTCCAATGCAAGTGTAATGATTGAATACATTTTTGGTTACACAGAAGCTAGAAGTTGCTTACTCATCAGTTGCATCCTACCAAGTGTTTGACACTTACTCTCTCTAGTGGTAAAATTTGGAACTATCAAAACCCACAAGCAGTCAATGGAAGTTTCCTTGAAGCCTCTGTGGTACTTTTGATAGCATAATTTGCTGCATCTTGTTAACCCTGCAGACTAAACCTAACCGGTAAGTGGTAAATATTTGATTACATATTTTGCACCAATTTCAGTTTGAGTCTTGTGTTATTATTACATTCTAGCAGTGAGGGTCCATGCCCAGAGTACACATGATACAATGTCTGGGTTTATGTGGTAGACTGGTACATGCATTGTGTGGGTCTACGTTTATGGAAGTTGTACTGTTCAATAATTCACAAAACCCTGAGTTTTGTGTACAAAACCCACGGTTTTGTAATACAAAACTCTGGGTTTTGTACCAAAACCTTGGGTTTTGTAAGCAAAACCCAGAGTTTTGGTACAAAACCCAGGGTTTTGTACATAAAACCGTGAGTTTTGTAAGAATACCCTGAGTTTTGCTTGCAAATCCCAGGGTTTTGTACACTACCCAGGATAACAGAGCAAATATCAGAATTTTAAATTTGTGTTGAATAATAGACACAAAACCCTGGGTTTTGTCACAAAACTCTGGGTTTTGTAGACCAAACCGTGGGTTTTGCTTGGAAAACCCAAGATTTTGCCACAAAACCCAGGGATTTGCTCACAAAACTCTGGGTTTTGTAACAAAACCCAGGGTTTTGCTTTGTTATCCAATCTTTTCACAAAACTCACGGTTTTGTTTCAAAACCGTGAGTTTTGTCCTGATAACCCTGGGTTTTGCAGTTGTTTTGTTCAATTATTTGCAAAACCCACGGTTTTCTGACGTCAGAAATCCCACGGTTTTGAATAATTCGCAAAACCCTGGGATTCGTGACGTCACAAAACCCACGGTTTTGTGTTTTACCGCCAAATTGGTCATATGGATATGCCAACCACTCACAACACGGCTTGCTTTCTGAACTTGCTATAAACCAATATCATGCTAAGATGGCGGATCTCGGAAAATTTCCATCGATTTGCGACTTAAAATATCGTGTATTTTATCACTGTGTGCACTTCATGAGCTCATATTTTAGGTACTACAAGAGAAAACATGTAAGATGTATAACGTGTATGTGATTTTAAGAAATTTAATAGATTAAGACTGATTTTCAGTTTCTGGGACCATGCGACCGGCCCGGGCGAACGGGCTGAAGTTTTCGCAGCATAAGGCCTCTGATCTGCCGCGTCGTTAAAATCCACCGTATGTTGTGCCGCTGCCTGCAGTAATTATGCGACCGTTGATTACAAAACGACTGCCACATCACATCGTGGTGATAATTATCTCAACACGACTAACTCTTAAATTGTTACATGGTATTCTTTAACTCCACCTTCATTCCCACCATTCAGAATTTTGCATCTATTTCTGTGGCAGCTGTGGTGAAAGATACTAAAGCTCTTCCCGGGAGCTCTGCAACTGGAAAGGTGAAAACCCCGCCTGTAACGGCATGTCCCTGTGCCAGCCACTACCCCCATACAAACTACCTATTCCCACTACTAAGTTGTGTGCAAGTTTTTTTGTTGACAGGCACTGGAAATAACGCCAAGACAGCCTGGCACCTTTTCATAAACTGTCGAATGGTTCAGTGTACACACGCACGTCTACCAATTGATAAACAAACACAACATACGAAAAGGCAGTTAGACATTTTCTGGCGTCATAGTATTGTTCTTTTACCAGAACCAACAACTTCAACATTGAGAATGTCCAAGTCCAAAATTTCTTCTCGATTAAATTAATTAATTCAAAAATTTAAAAGGACTCGATGGGTATCGATCCAGCCACCTCTTGTATCGGACACGCTAAGCATGTGGCCACATTAGCCAGTACGGTGCGAAGTAAGGTTTTCATATTCTATCATGGTCGGACCACGCGGCTTTGTTTACTCCCTCACATCTAGGTCACGCCAGTCGAAGCCAAGATGACCGCAACCAATAACTGTTGAACATTTCAGACAATAATGGTTGAAGAATGGGACCGAAAACGCTATTTCTACAAAAATTTCCAGGGCTCTATCATATATCGTGCGATAAGTTAATTAATTGCAACGGATCGAATGTTTTACGCAAATTAAAGAGCTCGAGGCTGTGCATTCAATAGTCCATGCGGCTCTTTGCGCCGGCGTGTGGATTATTTTGAACACTGGATGCACAACCTCTCGTCCTTTAACTAATACATAACTTATATTCTCATCGTGTCGCAAAGAGATAGACTTTGCGCGTGGTAACCAATAATGATGTTATTGATCACAATAACTGAGCCACTTGTAGTTTGACGCTATTTTTAAGTTGAGTAGCCTAGCAAGGCCTACCAAGTAACAGCTGTCATGATTGGTTAGTTACAAAACCCTGGGTATTGCACCTTTTCAAAACCCTGGGATTCGTGATGTCACAAAACCGTAGGTTTTGCAATCTCACAAAACCCACGGTTTTGTTCTGTTATTTCAAAGTGTTACAAAACCCACGGTTTTCTGGCTAAACCAAGGGTTTTAGGAACAAAACTGTGGATTTTGTTCAAAAAATAACAAAACCGAGGGTTTTGTGATCAAAACTCGGAGTTTTGCTCTTAAACTGTGGGTTTTGTGCTCAAAACCCAAAGTTTTGCTACAAAACCCACGGTTTCCTGCCAAAACCCTGGGTTTTGTTCATGAAACCCACGGTTTTGTACACAAAACCCAGAGTTTTGTAGCAAAACCCAGGGTTTTGTCCAAAATGATACCAAATTCAATAACTGAGCAAAACCCAAGGTTTTGTAACGAAACCCAGGGTTTTGTGATAAAACCTATGGTTTTGTTAGCAAAACTCAGGGTTTTGCTACAAAACCCAGGGTTTTGAAAAGCAAAACCCACGGTTTTGTGAACAAAACTCAGGGTTTTGTGAATTATTGAACAGTACAACTTCCATATACGTTGTGTTATATGGTATAATGTGCCCAGGCATCATGGAATGTTTACTTTGCTCTACAGTTTTGTCTTTTCTTAAGTATGCAAATTCTCTTGCTAGTCATGCAGTATTTTGGTATTAAGTATTTGCTTTGGATGCTGTACTTCAAGATTTTTCATATTTTCTTGCTGCTTACTTGTATTTACTTTAAAGGAGTTGTAGTTTTTCTCAATCTACTCATTAAAATTTCTGATGCATTCTGGTATACTTATATGCATCCAAACACTTGATTAAATGATGTCTAGCTCCTACAGTATAATTATGCACTCGCTTAATGTGCGAGGGCTTTGTGAGACAAAGAAGCACAGATCTATATTTAATTGGTTGAGGAAGTTTCATAATGGTATTATATTTTTGCAAGAAACCCACAGTTTTTTAGAAGATGAAAAATTTTGGAAAAATGAGTGGGGTGCCAGTATAATATTTTCGCATGGTTGGAGGGATAGCAAAGGAACAGCCATCCTGATCCCCAATACAATTAATTGTAATGTACAGAACTCTATTTATGACCCAGATGGTAGATTTATTATCCTTAAAACTGAGATCAATGAGGAAAAATTCCCTTTTGTTAATCTCTACGCCCCTCCAAAAGATCATGTGACTGAACAAGAGGCATTTTTACATAATCTGGAGTCTCATTTAATAGATGATTTAGACAGCAATTTCAGCTTTGGAGGTGATTTCAATACCATTTTATCTTCTTCGCTAGACAAAAAGGGTGGAAGAGAGGAAAATGTTTCTGCATACCGTGCAGATTTATTAAATTTCGTAGAAGAATTTGAATGGGCAGATATCTGGAGAATACGAAATCCCGAAACGTTCATGCATACTTGGTACTCTAAAACACCATTAATCCAGTGTAGATTAGATTTTTGGCTTATTTCTAGATTTCTCAGTTCACTTGTCACATCCTGTAAAATTAAACTTGCAATAAAGACAGACCACAGCTTGATTAGTCTGCAACTCAATGATTCATCTTTTCAGAAAAGAGGTCCTGGGTTTTGGAAGTTCAATGGCAGTTTACTGAAAGATGGAATTTATGTTGCAGAAATAAAAGATTTAATTAAGGAACAATCTGATAAATATATAGATTTAGAGAACAAAAGTCTGAAATGGGATGCCATCAAGTGTGAACTTCGAGGACATACAGCCTCTTATTCAAAAAGAAAGGCATGCAAAATCAAGCAGGAGGAAATCGATTTGAATAAACAGTTAGAAATTCTACATAGTGATTTGGCTTCATCACCCAGTGATGAAATGAAAGATAAGACAGATGGTATTCAAGCTCAGTTAGATAATATTAATAATTGACGGGTTGAAGGAATTATGATTCAGTCACATGCTAGATGGTGTGAACAGGGTAAATAGAGTACCAAGTATTTCTTATCTTTGGAAAAACGAAACTATAAATCAAAATGTGTTACAAATTTAATGACTAGTTATAACAAGGAAATTGATGAATCAGAGGATATCATAGAAGAGGAAAAAAAATTTATGAGAAATATCATTACAATAAAGATTCACATCTGGTGGATGACATTCAAATCAGTCAAATCTTTAATAACCCAAATATTCCAACTTTATCTAATGATTAGAAACAAAATTGTGAAGGTTTAATAACTAGAGTTGAATGTTTAAGTGCATTAAAACAATTTAAAAATAATAAAGAGTCCCGGCAGTGATGGGTTCACCGTTGAATTTTATAAAACATTTTGGACAGACGTAGAGCACTTGATTATGGAGAGTTTCAACTATGCCTTTGAAAATGGCCTACTATAGGTAGATCAAAGATGAGGAGAAATTTCTTTAATACCTAAAATGTGTTACAAATTTAATGACTAGTTATAACAAGGAAATTGATGAATCAGAGGATATCATAGAAGAGGAAAAAAAATTTATGAGAAATATCATTACAATAAAGATTCACATCTGGTGGATGACATTCAAATCAGTCAAATCTTTAATAACCCAAATATTCCAACTTTATCTAATGATTAGAAACAAAATTGTGAAGGTTTAATAACTAGAGTTGAATGTTTAAGTGCATTAAAACAATTTAAAAATAATAAAGAGTCCCGGCAGTGATGGGTTCACCGTTGAATTTTATAAAACATTTTGGACAGACGTAGAGCACTTGATTATGGAGAGTTTCAACTATGCCTTTGAAAATGGCCTACTATAGGTAGATCAAAGATGAGGAGAAATTTCTTTAATACCTAAAAAAATTAAAAACTTAATGTACTTGAAACATTGGCGCCCCCTCTCATTTTGAAATGTGGATTATAAATTAGTTGCAAAAGTGATGGCATTATGATTACAAACATTTTTGCCAAAGTCGGTCAATACGGACCAGACTGGTTATGTTAGGGGCAGATATATTGGGGAGATTATAAGGCAAATTTCAGACATTATTGAATTAACAAGCTTGCATGATATGGTTTGATTTTGTTGATCGATTCTGAAAAGGCATTTGATACCTTGGAATGGCATTCTCTTGATAAAGCTCTACAAGTATTTAGCTTTGGTGAAGTTTTCCGGAAATGGGTGAAAAAAATATATACAGATATAAATAGCTGTGCCATCAACAACGGTTATACTTCACCCTTTTTCACTTTACACAGAGGTATTCGTCAAGGCTGTCTTTTATCGCCATTTTTGTTTGTACTCGCTGTTGAAGTGCTAGCTATTCATATTAAGGCAAATCCAAATATAAAAGGTATTACTATAGATTCGGAAGAGATAAAATTGAGTCAACTTGCAGATGATACCACCGTTTTGTATTGGATGAGGGATCTGGAAATGCAGGGTTAGACTTTTTGCAAACTACTGAGGAGTGTTGTGGTTCAAAAGTTAATTTAGACAAAACAGAATGGATATGGATTGGTAGTAATATTGGAAGACAGCCTGCAAAATGGAGTACTGGGGATTTCTCTACTTTAGGAGTGAAATTCCTTACTGATGAACAAGATATGCAGTTTAAGAATTTTGCTGACAAATTTCAGTTAATGTGGGATGTTTTTAATATTTGGAAAATGTGAGACCTGTCTTTAATTGGGAAAATTTTAGTGGTGAAAACACTAGGCATTTCTAAATTGGTGTACAGTATCGTTGAATTCTGAAATCATTAAAAACGTACAAAAGGAAATTGATATGTTTATCTGGGGTAGCAGTATTCCAAAAGTTAAAAGGAATGTTATGTATCAAAAGCCATGTAATGGTGGATTAAAAGTTCCAAATTTTGAAATGAAAGTTAAATCATTACTTATAACATGGGTTAAACGTATACTGAGTCAACAACATGCTAAGTGGAAACACATCATTCAAGAGTTCTTTCCAGGTGTGAAAATTCGATTTGTTTCAAAGCTGTTGTTCTATTGGTTCAACTTGGACCAGGATTCCACTTTATTACTCTCAAATTATGATTGCTTGGAATGAATTTAGGTCTATTTTCAAACTGCTATCGGCAGTTTCAGTACGTAAAAAAATGTTGTGGTTTAATGAGAACATAATAGCGCAGAAGAAACCCAAATATTACAGAAAATGGTATGAAAAAGGTATCAAATTTATTAATGCTATTGTTGATGAAAAGGTGAATTTTTTACTCTTTAACAGATGAATGCTAATCATGAATTTCAGCCAAATTTCTCAGAATATTTACAAATACGTTCAGCTATTCCATAGTTGGAAGCAAATACTGAAAAGTGGTCGCAATATAACTCTCAGGAACATTACACTGAAATTTTGTATAAATGGTAAATTTAAATAAATTGAGAAAATGCAGTGTAAAGATATTTATTGGGTACTAGTAGAACATGGGCCTGTAGCCGAACCTACTTACATCAGGAAGTGGACTGGAATATTTTTCGAACTTCCTGCTACAATTAATTTTTGGGGCAAAATTTTTTCCTTATCTTTTAAAACAACAATAGAAACTAAATTACAGGCATTTTAATTAAAACTTTTGCACTGGATCATTGTTAACAAACACTTGTTACATATAATGGGTATTGGAACTGATAACATTTGTGAAGTGTGTGAAACACAAATAGAGATCATATGTCATAAATTTTGGAACTGCCCTCATCTAATCAATTCTGGAATGAATTGTCTGTTTTTTGGAACACATATATGCATGATGTCATCTTGATCCAACAGAATGAGGTTATATTTGGTCTTTATGAATATCCTGATAACATTGCATTGAATTATTGTATTTTGTGTGGTAAATATTATACATACAAATAGGCAAACATTAATTTTGTACATTTATTACATTTATTGGACAGGAAGATTTCTGTTTTTAAATACATAAGTGTAATTAACGGTAAACTGCAACAGTTTCAAACTAGATAGGAAGCTCTCTAGGAAGCTGCAAACAAAAAAATTGTCTTAGCTGCATTGATTCTTAACAGGTTTCTTTGGATTAAGCAAGATTGTCTTTCATTTTATTTCTGTTTGTTATAATGTTATTTATAGTACTGACAACAGTTTTATAATACATATGTACATGTATGTGCATTACATATTTTTGTATGACAGGAACTCAATAAAACAAATAATAAAAAAAAAAACTCAGTTACAAACTTGAAGAGGTAGAGAGAGAAGTTTATCAAGTTCGTTACTTGCGACCTACTTGTGCCTGCTACCTGATAGGCATAAAACTGGAGTACACTACGACCAACTTTACGACCCGTATGGCCTCTATGCTCCATCAAAGCAACCAGCGTAAACATTTGCACCCAGAGTAACTGAGGCATAGAGCTTATGACTCACCGGTGCAACCTGGCCCTGGTGAACAACCTTGTGTGACCCTTCCACAAGGAACATATGCACCAAGTTTCAGCGCAATCTGAGAGATGGTTTGGAAAAGAAGACAAAAGTAGCAAAAACACAAAAATTCATAACAAGAGGACTATGACAGTCCTGTGCTCAGCTGACTTAGTTGCCCTATGACCATGGAAATGAGGTCAAGGTCACTGGCCTATTCTGAATCTAACTTTCATTGAGGGCCATCCCCATGTGAAAGATCAAAGTCACAGTACAAATAGTTCTCAGGTTATCACGCGACCAGTAAAATTCATGTTAGTGGCCCTGTGACCTTGAGAATGAGGTCACGGTCACTAATGTACGGTCTCAAGGTTTCCTAATTAAAGGAGAACCGTCATGTTCAACATCAAAGTCCTACCTTCCACCCTTCTCAAGTTACAATGTGAAAAGTAAAATTCACATAAGTGTCTGGGTCCCAGTGACCTTGGTAATGAGGTTAAGGTCACCCATGTACTGTTTAAGTCTGGCCCTCATTAAGAACAACTAGCACGTGCAATATGAATGTCCTAGCCTTAATAGTTCTAAAGTTACCATATAAACAGTGAATTTCATGCATCTCACCGTATGACCTTGGAAATGAGATCAAGGTAACTCACCCCTACTGTACATGTATCACCCTCATACCCAGAAGTGTCCCTATGCAATTTTAAAGCAACTGGCTGAGTATATACAAGGATAAAGACTTTTGAAGATTTGGCCAAAAAATGAACCAAAAAAGTCATTAAAAAAATCCAAAAATCATTGGAATGAGACCATTTCAACAAACTTGATAGACACCCACCCAAGGAACATCCCCACAAAGTTTGACGTGAATCTAGCTGATGGTTTGGCAGAAGTAAATAATTATCAACTAGCATTGCAAACCCTGATGACTTTGCAATCCCCATTGACTTGCACGGTACCCAATAGGCATGTAAAATCAACAAGAACAATTCGTAAAAAAACCCCAAAAATCATTGGACTGTGACCATCTCAATAAACTTGGTAGAGAGCCACCCAAGACACATCCCCACTTAGTTTGAAGTGAATCTAGTTAACGGTTTTTAGATCAGGTCAAAAGTGTAAACTATCATTGCAATTCCCATTGACTTACATAGTCAACAATAGGAATGTATGCATTTACTAACAAGCACACGAACTGAAAAATTCGTTAAAAATCAGGAATCCACAGCAACGCCACCTGGTGAACAACCTTTTGTGACCCTTCCACAAAGAACATGTCCACCACGTTTCAGCACAATCTGGGAAATGGTTTTGGAGAAGAAGTCAAAAATAGCAAAAGCTCACAAAAATTCAGAAAAACAATCTCAGTGCCACCTGTCCAACAACTTAAGGTCTGGGGGTCCCCAGAAGTGTCCCTATACAATTTCAAAATAATTGGCCAAGGAGTTTCGGAGAAGATTTTTTAAGATTTCCCCCCCAAAATGAACAAAAACATTCATTAAAAATCCAAAATCACTGGACCGTGACCATATCAAAACACTTGGTAGAGACCCACCCAAGGCACATCCCCACCAAGTTTGAAGTGGATCTGGCCGGCAGTTTTGGAGAAGAAGTCTAAAATGTGAATTGTGGACACACGACGGATGCCTGAATAATCAGCTGGGCTAAAAATTACAAAAAAATTGCAGCACCACCTGGTGAACAAATTCAGAACTACGAGTCCCCAGGAGTGTCCCTGTGCAATATCAAAGCAATTAGGTCATCGATTTCGGAGCAGCAGATTTTGTAAGATTTGCCCGAAAAAAGAACAAAAAAATTAAAAAATATAAAAATCAATGGAGCATGACCATTTGCACAAACTTGGTATAAACCCATCCAAGGAACATCCCCACGAAAATTTGAAGTGAATCTGGCTGACAGTTTTAGAGAAGTCTAAAATGTTAATTGTGGACAGACGACAGACGGACGATGAATGACAGACCCTCACAAAAGCTCAGCTTACTGACAAGTCAGCTAAGCTAAAAATTGTTAGAAATCAGGAATCCATAGCAGTGACAGCTAGTGAACAACTTTGTTTGACCCTTTCACAAGGAACATATCCACCAAGTTTCAGCTTAATCTGAGTAACGGTTCTAGAGTAGAAGTCAAAAATAGCAAAAACACACACAAAAAAAAAAAAACAGAAAAAAATAGAAATTGCAGCGCTACCTGGTGAACAAATTAATTACTAGGAGTCCTTAGTAGTGTTCCTATGTGATATCAAAGCAGTTGGGTGAGTGGTTTCAGAGAAGAGGATTTTTCAAGATTTGACCGAAAAGTGAACAAAAAAAATCATAAAAAATACAAAAATCATTGGAGCACAACCATTTGAACAAACATTGTAAAGAGTAACCCAAGGTACATGCCCCCCCCCCCCCCCCCAAGTTTGAAGTAAATCTGGCTCACAGTTTTGGAGAAGAAGTCAAAAATATGAACTACGGACGTATGACGGACGACGAACGACAGACAAAGCGCCATCCTAAAAAATCACAGAAAACCCAACAAGAGGGCTGTGTGAACAGCCCATGCTCAGCTGACCTAGACATTCATCACACTTCCAGCTCTGTGAACTTAGCATAGGATCAAGGTCACCCATGTACTGAATAAGTCTGACCTTTATAGAAGAACACTAACATGTGCAACATCAAGGTCCCAGTGCAGGTAGTTCTCAAGTTATAGTGAAGAGTGAAATTCAAGTATGTTGCACTGTGACCCTAGAAATGAGGTCAAGGTCACTCATGTACTATCTTAGCATGACATTCATAGAGAAACATTAAAGTGTGCAACATCAAGGTCCTAACTCAAAACAGATCTCTAGTTACCAAGTGAACAGTTAATTTTGTGTCTGTTGTCCTGTGACCTTGGGAATGAGGTCAAGGTCCAAACATCACTAGAGCATTACCATTTGAACAAAATACATAGACAATTGTAGAAGGTACATCCCTACCAAGTTTGGCACAAATCTGGCAAAAATTATTTTAGTTATAACCATTACAAGAAATTCACGTTAAACTTTCCAATTAAAACTGTTTTATTTACACCAAAGTCTCAAACTTACCAGCCTTTATTGAAATTATGTCAATAATTCATAACTGTTCAGAAAACGTTATTGATAGAGTGTAATGAATGATAACGATTCACCAATTTGTGTCGTTAACACCTCTATGGAACGTGGGCCTGGCAAACACACTTCTGGGGATGGAAATGGGTTTATCATTTCAGCGGAATAAAAAAAACTTGACAGTTGTGAGGGTAACCTAAATAAACATAGCAAAGTATTTAACATTTGTTGCACATGTTGCCTGACGTGTTAATTAATGTCTGCAGTCATCATTAATCAGGTCGCTCCTGGAAACCTTCCACATCACAACTTATGCTATATCCCACTGAGACCCCAATGGCCACGCTACCAATGTACGCTCACATTTGGTGTTGTCGCGAGACAGGCAACAGTGACTCTTCAGACTGACTACGTCCCTGCCACAGGTTACAACACTATTTCATTGGAGACATTGGGCACAGCAGTTAAATTTGTGAATAGTGTCTAAGAAAAGGAAAGGCTATGCGACAGATGGGTTTGTTCAGCCGCTCAAGGTACTCCGGCCTTACGCCTCTAGACTGGTTTAACAAATGGCCACTAGAGGGACCTAATGACCAGGTGCTACTGCCTGGTCCAGTGAGGTTATCATCGATACTTTGTAATGCTGATGCTCCTATCTCAGGCTATGCCTACAACATACTACATGTATATATATTGAATACATATATATTTCTATATAGTAAATCAATATGCCAACCATCCAACCTAAAAATCGTGAGTTTACGGTTTTCAGGAGAGGAAAATCTCCTTTACAACCGGATGTCCCACTGTATGCAGAGAATACTTTATTGCATGTTGGTAGGCCTAAAAGTCTGTCCCGTTATCCACAACAAATACTGGTAAATAAAATATCACACAGAAAAAACATTGAAAGATTTCTATCCACTGTTTGTCATTATTTCCTGGATAACAGTAATAATGATGATCTCGTTTGAGCAATTGCACACACGTGATTCGTGTGCACAGGCCGTCGAGTCACAAGCGACCAGCATATTGTCTCTTCCAGTCCCATTGGCACCAGGAGGGTGGCATGCTAAACCAGCAGTAGCACTTGGCACTTGAGCTGAATTTGGCCTTTGTCACTGGCATTGCATGCACGGAAATCCTTTTCCTTTCTTTATCAAGTCATGCATTTATAGGAAAATCATGAAAACCATATATTTGTATGCTGAAGTGGTCATTTTGCATCATTTACTTCATATCGCCATACCAACATTGTGACTAAATTTCAGCATAGTGGAGCATTTGTTCAGTGAAATGACTGATCGTGCAAAGAAGTCCTTCGTCATCGATCAACATTATGCTGTTTACAATGCATATCCAGCACACTAAGTGAATTTGACTCTTCCCGTGGCTCATGCCCACATGTCTTGTTCAGTAGGGGGTTTTCTCCTTTAGTATAGTCGGTGTGGGATGTTTCTCTGTCAAAATTTTATAATGGACGGCAAAAATAAACTTGTTGCATCACAATTATCTTGCCCATTTTGGAAAGTTCATCAGAGAACAGCATCCTTGTTTGTTTGTTTCAATGCATTGCTCAGCAGTTGTTGCAAATGGAAGTACTTTTTGGTTATCGTCAGCAGCCCGAAATAGGTACCATATTTGGATCAATGACCCCGTTACCTGGCATGAGTTTTCAAATATGGACTGCTAGACATAACCATACAATTTGACTGATCTATGTGGCGGAAATATCGGCTTATAGCATACTTATGTCAATCAGAGGAGAGTGTCCAAGTATACAAAAATAAAGCAGACTTTGGTCAGTCCCAAGGTACCAACCATTCCAGACTTTTGTAAACAAACATGGCCCTACACCACTGAAAGATCGATAACAGCCATGCCCTCCTTCCTTGAGCATGTACTACTCTTGTCATTCCTTTATGGGTCGACTTGACGACCAAAAAGTTCACTCCATTTGTGTACATACATGTTTCTGTATGGAACACTGCAGGCACAAGTTGGATTAATAGACCTTGTTATGGGTCTGGTAAAACATGTACATGTAAATTATCTGTTTGTATGTAGATTGGCCCATGACTACACTGCATACATTGTACGGTTCATAAAGTTTATAATTATTATTAAATATTCAGGGTATGGGCATTCTCTTCTGGTTTCCAATCTCTTTCTAAAGGGACACAATCTAGATTAAATGACAATGAGATTTGTTACTTAAATGGATGGGTATCTATAGGCCCACAACACGACCGCACATAAAAAGTTTGGGCTGACATGGGCAACGGGGCAGGGGTGGAAACCAAACATGTTGAATAGGCACAGAAACAAGAAAATAAGATTTGCTTCAAAGCAAATCTGTCTGTGTGCCTTCAAAAGTTGTAAACATTAAATGCTACAACCTTTGTCCTTTGGTACTCCACATTCCATTAAGCTTATGGCTGGATGAAAATTTCAAAGTCCAAACGACCTTGACTTTTGACCTTTACAGGTCACATGTAAATTGCAAAAATGTAATGTTACAATACCGACAACATGAACCAAATAAGATGAAAATTGACCCAAGTTATGGCAAGATGGAACTTTAACAGGGCTAAATGACCTTCACCTTTGCCCTTGGGAGGTTACATGTTCTTACAAAAATGCGCAGTGTTGCAATACCTACAATTTCAGTCCAACATGATTAGAATTGGATGGAAATTAACCGAGTTATGGCTGGATGAAACTTTTAAAGGTCCAAATGACATTGACCTTTGACCTTTAGAGGTCACATATAAGTTTAAAAAATGTGCAGTATTACAATAGCTACAATTTGAGCCCAACACAATTGGATAAAAATTGACCAAGTTATGGTTTGGATGCAATGAGTGAAGTTGCAATGGCATCCCTATGATATCTTTGAAGCTATTCAAGATTTAAATTTCGTGTATTCACCTAATTTGCATAAATTGAAATTCTGCAACTTTGGTTCATGGTTCATTAGATGGGGCTATGTCAACAACCTACAAATTGAAGTTGGAGTGGCACCTCTATCTATAATAGTTTTGAAGTTGTTTAAGATTTAAATTTTGTGTATCCACCTAATTTGTATAAATTTTAAAGATTTGTTTCATTGGATGTGTCTATGTTATAAACCTTTAAATTGAAGTTAAGATGGCATCTCTTTCTATAATAGTTTTGAAGATATTCGAAAAGATTTAAATTTTCTGTATTAACCTTATTTGCATGAATTAAGATTTTACAACTTTGGTTAATGGTTCATTGGATTCGGCTATGTTACAAACCTTTAAATTGAAGTTCCAATGACACCTTTATCGAAAAAATTACTAGCTATTCAAGATTTTAATTTTGAATACTCATCTAATTTGCATAAATTGAAATCCTACAACTTTGGCGGCTTTGCCACCAACCTATTATTTGAACTTGGAGCCGATATTCTATCTGTAATAGAACACTCAACTTTTAATTTTTTCATTGCCCCGAATAAGCATAATTTGAAATCCCAAAACTTTCATTTACTGTCCAATGTATTGGCAAGTGTCACAAACCTACACCTCCACTTTAGAATTTTGTGTCGATCTCCAATAATTTGAAGATATGGAGCTTCATGACGATTCCAAACCAGATGCAAAATTTCATTGGTAGGTCAGTCACCATGGCAAGTTTAGTGGTTTTTTGGAATAATAGGGTCTGAGAAAAACTCCGGAGAAATCTGGTCATAAAGAAGAAAGAAAGCAAGAACTAGAAAAGAAGATTTGCTTCACAGCAACTCTGTCCGGGTGCCTTCAAAATGAGAACAGTTTGAAATGCTGCACTTTCCATTGTTCAACACAATGTACATTTCCTGTATTAGCCTAATTTTTATAAAGTGCAATGCCACAACTTTGGTTCCTGGTTCATTGGATGTGGCCATGTCACAAACTTATAAAATAAAGTTTAAACTAGAAAAGATGATTTGCTGCATAGCAAATCAGTGTGTGTGTCTTCGAAGCATATTGGTATGGCAGCTAGTGTACAACTAGTCCATAACGCAAGAGTAGAAGTTGCAATGGCTTCTCTATCTATTATAGCTTTGAAGTTGTTCAAGATTTAAAATTTCTAAGGGTGCTACTTAGCATAATTTAAATTGCTACAACTTTTGTTTTTAATTCTTTAGGTACGCAATGGTCAACAACCCCCTAGTAGAAGTTGGAATGACATCCCTTTCCATTCTAGTGTTGAAGATATTCAAGATTCAATATTTTGAATACTGCTAATTAGCATATTTTACATTGCTTCAACTTTTGTTTTAGATTCATTACATGCACAATGGTCAACAACCCCCTAGTAGAAGTTAAAGGCTAGTGACGTCACAAACGCAACACTGCTGGCTGACTGGGAAGACTACGACCATGCTAGCAAGCCATTGCTGTCAAGTGTCGCTTGGTTTAAACATATCTTATTCACCCTTAATCAACAGGATTGTCTTCTGATGACCAGAGGGGTCAATATAGAGCCTTGCATGCCTTTCTCCCCAATTTTTTCTTTTTTTAATAAAATATGTTTAAACCAACAGGATTAAAAATGCATGTAGAAATATTCATTTTCGTCCCTGTTCTCGCCCGGGATGGGTTCAAGTGTTGCTGTTAGTTGTAGCTATACAAGTTCTGCAGCTTGTTTACCTTCCCCCAAAGACCTGAAATTATGGAGGGCGTGGACCCGCACAGTTAAGATTTACAGGGACAAGTGACAAGGCTGTGGGAACCGATCTAACCTATGTAGCGAACACTTTGTGGAAAATGACTTTGATTTGTCGAATATGATGATGTTTAGGATAGGTTTGGCAACAAAAGCTGCTGTTGTTGCCAAATACGGTCCCATCACTGGCCAATGTAAGGATTCATGAAACTTGCCAAATTAGGCATTACTCATAAAACCAGGAACAGTGATTCATTGTTTTTTTGTTTGTTTTTTTGTTTTTGTTTTTTGTTTTTTCAACAGTATTTACAAATTAATCTTCAATATGATTCTGATCTCAAAGCTTGCATAACAGCAAAGTATAGCTCCAGTAATTCTACGACTGTTACAATGTATCACATAATTATCAATCGAATGTCACAGTGACAAAGCTGGTCTAAGATATTGTTACAAAGTAGCATTGTAACAAAACTTCAGTGTGGTTAACCATTTTGATTTAATTGAGGGAAAAAATGGGTGGAAAACATGGACAAACAAAGACCGATCTTGTTCCATACCAAGGTCTAGGGTTGAACAGTCTACAACAGGTTGAGTTAGCTGGCCACTGTTATGTGTATGTCCAATTACTACTGTATATTGTGGGGTGTTTAATCCCATAACCAGATAACATTTGTTTGGATAGCTACCACATTCAGCCCTTATCTACAAAGCTGCCAAGACCAGTGGGCGGCTGGCCTTTCATCTTTTTTAGTCATGTGCCACTGTTTGTGACAGTCTATGGCCAGCTCCCAATAAACGGAAGTACAAAATTCCACCTCATTGTACCTTTGTCGTTCATATAGAACCAGAAAATAAGACAGTCACAGGAAAATATTTGCCATTGTTAGGTAATGGATACCATCTGAAATAAAGGATATCATAAACACGTGCACTGATGACAATGTATACGGAAACGCAAATTACTGTCCTCCAAAGGTCCTGAGGTGACTGCCAGGTGGGAGTAACTTATATTGAAGGCTATATTCATAAATGCAAACTTATGTTTCATCATCCACAGACCACACATATGGGAAGGGAAAATTAACTGTTTGTTTAGACTTCTATATACTGTAGGCATTGGCTGTAGCTGTTTCCGTGAATGCTAGAATTTGAAATACTACAAGACCTAGCCCATCTTGACACAAATTCCAATTTATTGCATTCATGCTTGTTCTTATTAAATGGAATTTCATTCATTTTGATAGGAAATATATCTTTTGCAACAGATTATCATTGCCAAGACTTCAAGTTGGGATCATCTGGCTGTACCACGGCTGCACTCCCTGCAGTACTGGTGACGGTGGGGTTCTGGGCGTCCCCTCATGTGTGTAAGGCTGAATGATCTTTTCCTCTGCTGCTTCAGCTTTTCTTATTAATTCTTCTTCATCGTCATCAGGTCACGTACATAAAAAAACTATTCATACTCTCCGAAATCACTATGCTCTGTTGTATGTGCCATAACTCTTGGTAAACTGAAGGTGCTCTGGCTTGGAACACATACACCATGGCCAGCGGTTTGCGTTTGTGACGTCAGTAACAAATTCATGCTTTCCTGTCGCAAATGTGATGCCCTTTTGGAGCTAAAAAAACACTATTCAAAAGTGTAATTTTAAATTTTGGTTTTCAGATATCATTTCTAACGACCCTAAACATCAACTTTCTAATTTGTGATACCCATTCAATCAATAGGACCTTTAAATTCTTTAGATGCGCAATGGTCAGAACAATTCAGAAAAAAAATTTCTCTCTCTCTCTCTCTCTCTCTCTCTCTCTCTCTCTCTCTCTCTCTCTCTCTCTCTCTCTCTCACTTTGTCCGACACTTTTCTCTGATACTATTATGCATAGAAACTCCAAACTTGGCATGACACCTCCAAACAAGACGTTGGGCCTTTTTTGCAGAGCAATGAGGATGTTTAAAATTATGCAAATTAGGGGCATTTGAAATTTTAAATCTTGAATACCTTCAAAACTATAAAAGATAGAGATGTCATTTTAACTTCTACTGGGGGTTATTGACCATTGTGCATGTAATGAATCTAAAGCAAAAGTTGTAGTCATTTAAATTATGCTAATTAGCAGCATTTGAAATTTTAAAACTTGAATACAATGTATCTTCAAAACTATTATAGACAGAGATTTCATTTCAACTTCTACTAGGGGGGTTGTTGACCATTGCACACCTAATGAATTAAACATAAAAGTTGAAGCAATTTAAATTATGCTAAATAGCACCATTAGAAAATTTAAATCTTAAACATATTCAAAGCAATAAAAGATAGAGATGCCATTCCAACTTCTACCCCTGTGTTATGGAATAGTTGTACATTGCCATACTAATATGCTTTGAAGACACACACACTGATTTGCTATGCAGCAAATCATATCTCTCTCTCTCTCTCTTTCTCTCTCTCTCTCTCTCTCTCTCTCTCTCTCTCTCTCTTTCTTTCTTTCTTCCTTCCTTACTTCCTTCCTTCATTCCTTCTGTCTTTCTTTCTTTCTTTCTTTCTTTCTTCTTTACCAGCAAATTTGTCTGCCACTTTTCTTGAACACTATTACACATAGAAACTCCAAACTTGGCATGATTGTACCTCCATACAAGGAGTTTGACTGTTTTATACAAAGGGATGAAGATGTTTGAAACTATGCAAATTCGGGGCATTTGAAATTTTAAATTTTGAATATCTTCAAAAGTATAATAAATAGAGACGTCATTTTAACTTCTACTAGGAGGTTATTGACCATTGCGCATCTAATGAATCAAAAGCAAAAGTTGTATCCATTTAAATTATGCTAATTAGCAGCATTTAAAATGATAAAACTTGAATATCTTCAACACTGTTATAGATAGAGATGTTACTTCAACTTATATTAGGGGGTTGTTGATCATTGCGCATGTAATGAATCTAAAACAAAACTTGTAGCAATTTAAATTATGCTAATTAGCAGTATTCGAAATTTTCAATCTTGAATATCTTCAACACTATAATAGATAGAGATGCCATTCCAACTTCTGCTGCTTTGTTATGGAATGGTTGTACATTGCCATACCGATATGCTTTAAAGACACACACACTGATTTGCTATGCAGCAAATCATCTTTCCTAGTTCCTAATGTGTTTCTTCCATATTTGGTAATCTTCTCTAACTTCCAAAACCTTCTTGAAAAACATTTCATCTTTTATTGCACCCTACATCAGACATTCCTGTCTACGTCATCTCTATCTTTTGGTTTTAAATTTGGCCCGTACCTTGATCTTGTCAGAATGGATCGACCCGTCTGTATGTATGGTTTTGAACCTGTGAATCTGTGACTCCGATATACACCAACTTCAAACATCAGAAGTGTTGAACGTTTATTTTTACACAACGACAAGTACAGAACCCACCATACGTCACATGCATGGTCTAAACCAGAGCTTTAAATCTGGAGCTTGGTTACAATTTTGGGAAAAACAGAAAAATGTGCGTCACTTCAATGAAACTAGTATCTATAATGGCTTTGAGGTTTTCAACATTTTAATTTTATATATTTGCATAAATTGAAAGCCTTAAACTTTGGTTTCTGGTTCATCGGATGGGGCTTTGCCACAAACCTATAAATTGAAGCTGGAATGTTCTGTCTATGTATAATAGTTTTGGAGATATTTAACTTTGAAATTTTTCAAAGCCCCATATGTTGGCAAATTTGAAATTCTACAACTTATAATATCCATTTCATTGGCAAGTGTCACAAACCTATATATGCACATTGAAATATTGAGTATCCATCTTTCTTTACAGGCAAATTTGTCCAACATTTCATTTGAAAAGTATTACATGTAGAAACTCCAAGCTTGGCACAATTATACTTCTATAGATGAAGTCTCACCTTTTTTATAATGAGAGGTCATGCTTTTCAAAATTATGCAAATGAGGGCTAATTAAAGTTTTAAATCTTCAATATCTTACATACTATAGTAAATGTCGTCCCCAGTGTATAGTAGTTCGATTATGCAAGGCAAAGGTCATCTCAAATGTCAAGGTCATGTCAAGCTCAAAGGTCATGCCACGGTCAAAGGTCAATTTTAGGCAAAAATGTCACTTTAAAGGTCAAGGTTCATTTCAGGCAGAGGTCATCAGAAGGTGAAAGGTCATTTCAAGGCCAAAGGTTACTTTCGATGGTGGCTTTCTTGTAGCCATAACTTCGTCAATGTTTGTCCAATTTTGATAAATGTTGAGCTTAAATTGTAGCTATTGTAACACAGCACATTTTTGAAACTTACATATGACCTCTAAATGTCAAAGGTCAACGTCATTTGGGCCTTTCAAAGTTTCATCCAGCCATAACTTGGCCACTTTCTATCCAATTCTAATCATGTTGGACTCGAATTGTAGGTATTGCAACACTGCACATTTTTGTAAGAACGTGACCTCAAACGGGCAAAGGTCAAGGTCATTTGGCCCTTTGAAAGTTTCATCTTGCCATAACTTCGATCAATTTTCATCCGATTTGGTTAATGTTGGTCTTCAAGCCTTGAGCTTCATGTAGTGTGAAATACCAAAGGATAAAAGCAGTGGCATTTAATATTTACAAGTTTTGAAGGCACACAGACAGATTTGCTTTGAAGCAAATCTTCTTTTCTAATTATATCCTTTATCTCTAGCCTATATTCATTATCTAAACATATGTTTGGAAAATGAATAAGACATTCAGTTTACTCAAATTAATGTTACCCCTATCCTAATCCGGAATTTATTATAATTGTTAACTACTTTCACTTTATTGTGTATTAAAAACTCAGTTTTTCAACTCCCATTTGTGTTATATGGTGTATTGATGTCACAGTTAAGAGTAAAACTCTGAAAAAAACAAATGGTGTTCAAACTCACTCTTGTACTGTTGTGAATATGAATAAAATCATTTCTTTTGGGGTGTATAAAATTGTCTTGCATACACGTATATTGTGAACATTGTTGTTTGATTTAGTACTGAAAAAGTATTGGCATATTTCCAAATTTTACACTCAGTGGAGAATAAACCTGAAAAGACCCCGGGGTGGTAAAATATTCAGCTGAATTCCACAAGTTATTCAGAATACATATTTAAAGCCATTCATTGTTTAGTATTAAAAAATTGTCTTGTACTCATTATGAAGCGTTGTTTTACTGGATATTGAAAAAAAAAGTCAGGTATCTGCCTACATGTCACAGTTAATATCTGGAAAAATCGCAAGTAGTGGTAGCAATCATTCATCTCAAGTAATTAAAAATACATATTTAAAGCCATTCATTTTGAGGTATGAATAGAATTGCCTTGCACCCATTATATTAAAGTGGCTTTGTTTTATTCCGTATAAAAGTTAAAAAAAGTCAAGTCTGGTATATCTGTCAAAAGCGGCTTCTCAAAACAATATTTCACTTTCTGATCTGGGTGTTGCCATGACATAATGGCTGCTTGATCATCATCATCACAGCAGTTAAATATCACGTCTCCTGTAAGTGCACATGCCCAATGGCGGAAGAAATGTAGCATTTGTTGTAAATGCTCATACCCAATATGCAATATTGTGGAAGCATTCCATTGAGCCATAGAGATGGGGTTTTTTTGCTCAGCTGACAATTCAGCAGAGCTTTTAGGAGGGTGAGGCATCTGTTGTCCGTTTGTCGTCTGTTGTACGTCCACAATTCACATTTTCAACTTTTCTCCAAAACCACTGGCCAGATCCACTTCAAACTTGGTGAGGGTGTGCCTTGGGTGGGTCTCTACCAAGTTTGTCCAAATGATCATGGTTCAGTGATTTTTTAATTTTTAATGAATTTTTTTGTTCATTTTGGGGAGAAATCTTGAAAAATCTTCTCCGAAACCGCTTTGCCAATTACTTTGAAATTGTATAGGGACACTTCTGGGGATCCCAGACCTTAAGTTGTTCAACAGGGGGTGCTGCGATTTTTTTTTTTTTTATTTTCAGCTGAGCTGATGATTCAGCTGAGCTGCAAGGAGGGTGAGGCATCCGTCATCCGTCTGTCGTCCATCTTCTGTCCACAATTCACATTTTTGACTTCTCCAAAACCGCTGGTCAGATCCACTTCAAACTTGGTGGGGAAGTGCCTTGGGTGAGTCTCTACATGTTTTTTCAAACAGTCACGGTCCAGTGATTTCTTTATTTTTAATGATTTTTTTGTTCACTTTTGGGGGAAATCTTAAAAAAACCTTCCTCTCCTAAACCCCTTGGCCAATTACTTTGAAATTGTACAGGGACACTTCTGGGGACCCCCAAACCTTAACTTGTTCAACAGGTGGCGCTGCCGTTTTTTTCTTTTTTTTTATGAATTTGTGCGCGTTTTCCATGATTGTGCTTAAACTTGGTGGATATGTTCCTTATGGAAGGGTCACACAGAGTTGTTCACCAGGTGGCCTTGCTGGGGATCCCTGATTTTTAACGATTTCCACAATTTGGGTACTTGTTGGTCAATGCGTGAATTCCTATTGCTTACTTTGTAAGTCAATGGGATTTGCAATGTTAGTTTACATTTTTGACCTGATCTAAAAACCCTCAGCTAGATTCACTTCAAACATAGTGGGGATGTGTCTTGGGTGGGTCTCTACCAAGTTTATTCAAATGGTCACTGTCCAGTGTTTTTGGTTTTTTGTAGGAAATTTTCTTGTTGATTTTACATGCCAATTGATTACCGTGCAAGTCAATGGGGATTGCAAAGTCATCAGGGTTTGCAATGCTAATTGATAATTTTTTACTTCTTGTGCCAAACCATCAGCTAGATGTGCTTCAAACAGTTGGTGAGTGACCTTGACCTCATTTCCAAGGTCACAGGACGAGGTGCATGGAATTCACTGTTTATATGGTGACTTGAGAACTATTAAGGCTAGGACATTCATATTGCACATGCTGGTTGTCCTTAATGAGGGCCAGACTTAGACAGTAGATGAGTGATCTTGACCTCATTCCCAAGGTCATAGGGCCACTTGCTCAAATATTACTGTTCCCCTGACAACTTGAGAGCTATTTAAACTTGGGCCTTGATAATGAACATGATGGTTGTCCTGAGCAAAGGCCACACTTTGCTGTGGAAGGGAGCATTTCGATGTTGAACTTGTTGGTGGTCCTCTATTTAAGAAAGATTGAGACTATACATTAGTGACCTGGACCTCATTCTCAAGGTCACAGGGCCACTAATATGAATTTTACTGGTCGTGTGATAACGTGAGAACCATTTGTACTGTGACTTTGATCTTGCACATGGGGATGGCCCTCTATGAAAGTTAGATTCAAAATAGGTCAGTGACCTTGACCTCATTTCCAAGGTCATACGGCGACTTTGTCAGCTGAGCACAGGACTGTCTCAGCACTCTTGTTTTCTTAATCAAGTTTGTGTGTGAACACAGACTTCTTGTTTTTCCTCAAATACTTTACAGTTTATTTATGTATTGAGTCTGTGTGTGAACACAGAGTTCATGTTTTTCCTCAAATTCTTTATTTATGTCTGTGTGTGAACACAGACATATTGTTTTACCCAATATTCTATATTTCTTTCTTTCTTTCATTTCTTGCCAATCTTTCTTTCTGCCAGATTTTTGTGTCGTCTTAAACTCAGACACCGTGCAAGCTAGAAACTTCAAACTTTGCATGGCTACAGCACCTGCATTGAAGTTTCGCATATCATTCTGAATAGTCAAGATTTTGAAAATTATGCAAATTAAGGCAATCTAAAAAATTCAATTGCTTCTGGATTCCAAAGTATTCATCCAATTATGATGATGTTGGACCCAAATTGTAGATATTATAACACTGCACATTTTTGTAATTTACATGTGACCTCTAAAGGTCAAAGGTCAAGGTCATTTGTACGTTTGAAATATTCATTCAGCCATAACGCAGTCAATTTTCATCCAATTTTGATCATGTTGGACATAAATTGTAGCTACTGTAACACTGCACGTTTTTGTAATTTACATGTGACCTCTAGAGGTCACAGATCAAGGTCATTTGGACCTTTGAAATATTCATCTAGCCATAACTCGGTCACTTTTAATCCAATTTTGATCATGTTGGGCTCAAATTATAAATATTGTAACATTGCACATTTTTGTAATTTACATGTCACCTGTAAAGGTCAAAGGTGAAGGTCCTTTGGACCTTTGAAATATTCATCCTGCCATAACTTGATCAATTTTCATCCAATTTTAATCATGTTGAGCTCAAATTGTATATATTGTAACACTGCACATTTTTGTAATGTATATGTGACCTCCAGACGTCAAAGGTCAAGGTCATTTTGTCGTTTGAAATTTTCATCTGGCCATTACTCGGCCAATTATCGTCCAATTTTGATCGTGTTGGACACAAATTGTAGCTACATATGGGCACTTGTCTATGTGAGCAGATGGGATGTTGCTGATATTTTGGAAATAAAGAATACTTTTTACAGGCAAATTCTAATTTCTTCTGATATCCACATAGTTTTCATTTACATTTGACCTCTAAAGGTCAAGGTCATTTTGCCTTTTGAATGTTTCATCGAGCCATAATTTGGTCACTTTCCATCCAATTTTATTCATGTTGGACTCAAATTGAAAGTGTTGCAACACTGCATATTTTTGTAATTGTGCAAATTTTTCACACACAAACAGATTTGCTTTCAAGCAAATCTTACTTTTCTAGACTATTTATTTATTTATTTATTTGTTTATTTATTTACTTATTTATTTATTTGTTTATTTATTTACTTATTTATTTATTCATTCATTTATTCCCATGTGCCAGTTTTGTGGTCAGCTTTTCTTGGACACTATTGTTCGGAAAAGTACCAAACTTGGCATGGTCATGGATCTAGTAGTGAAGTTGTGCATATTGTTTCGAACAATGATCATATTGAATATTATGCAAATTAGGGGCATATTTGTGGAAACTTTAAATCTTACATATCTTCAACAGTTTTCTAGATCGAGCTGCCATTCAAAGCTTAATATGTGCGTTCATTGCTAAAAACAAATTCCTATATCATGCAAACAAAGTTCAGGAGTTAATTTATGTTAACTTCACGTAATTTCCTGTGAATAAACATGCATCAGACGCAATCCTGGCTCCCCCACTGTGCCCAGAAGCTGGTCACTGTTTTCAGAGCCAGAAATTACTGAACTGTGAGAATCTGGCCCGATACATATCTGTACAGGGGCGCCAGCACCCAGTGCTGTGGCTCACCCCGTGTAAAACAAGGAGGTTGTATATAGTCTGAAGCCTCCTACAGCATTTTCCAGTCAGCTGGTGCTGACTGGGAGGTGCTATTTCAACAATATGTTAGTGGCATAGCAGCATCCAATGTACCAAAGTTTACAATGTCTTTGTAAAGGGAGATTCAGATCAACAACCAAATATCACTCAAACACAGATCCAAACTGCCTGTAATGACCAACTTAAATATTTAAGGATTTTGGTCAGGTCAGTGGGTACATTGGGGCTTACAGCTGGAGCTCCCATAGGCATAGCTGTTGTATTTCTGGACCCAGCAGTGACATTTGCTCATCAGCTAAATGTCTTTAACATTATTTCATAACCTTTATAAACACTGCCCACTCGCAACAAAGATCCATCTTAAATCACCCATGTTCAGCCAAACTTGCAACCTCAGTTTGTCCACACCTTTAGTAGGTTGTTAAACTTGGATAGTCAAACAAGTACATGTACAATAGTATAGACTTTTGTCAGGAGCTGTGTGAAGTTGGATGTTGCCTGTGCAAACTTACAACTTAAGTTTGCCGAGACATTCTGGCTGGTGACACTCAATAGTTAAACATATACATCTCTGTAAGAGCTATGCGAAGTTGAACTGAATGGTACGTATGGCAGTGGGTCAGGTCAGCCCAATAGTTGATATGAGTAGAGATTGTCACATAAATGTTTTTATGTTCCTGTAAATACTGAAGCTCAAATACATGTACTTATAAATACATGTACAGTGAAACCTGTTTTGAGAGACCACCTGTGTTGAAAGACCAACTGCCTTTTCAGACCGTGTTTACTATGTCCCTTTTGCTTTCTTTCCCATGTTATTATACCTCCATTGAGACCACCTGCCTTATGTGACCACTTTTTGGCATGCTCTAGGGGTGGTCTCTCAAAACAGGTTTCACTGTATATCAATGTAAACATATTTCACGTTGCAGTCATTTTATGACCCAGATTTACAAAGTACAAGAATCTGGTGTTGATGTTGTAATTTTTACTTCATAGTATAAATGAGTTTAGCATCATATTGAAATGTAAACTTACAAATTATGCAAATTAGGGACAATTAAAATTTTGGAAGCTCCGTATCTTACAACCTATTACAGATAGACACTAAATTTAAAGTAGCAAATACAGATTTGTGACACCTGTCAATCTAATGGACAGTGAACAAAAACTGTACCATTTGAAATTATGCTAGTTAGCAGCACTTGAAACATTTGAAAGTTGAATTATCTCCAAAACCATCATAAATAAAGGTGTCAATCCATCTTCAATCTGTGGCTGTGACAGCTGCATCCAATGAATTATGAACCAAAGTTGTAGCATTTGGATTTATGCAAATTAGGTAAATACACAATTAATATTGAATTCTTAAATAACTGTCAAACTATTACAGATAGAGGTGTCATTCCAACTTCAATTTGTAGATTTGTGACATAGCCAAATCCAATGAAACATGAACCAAAGTTGTAGCATTTTAATTTACACAAATAAGGTGAATACACAAAATTTTAAACTTGAATAACTGAAACTATTATAGACTGAGGTGTTATTCAAACTTCATTTGATAGCTTTGTAGGATAGTTACATCCAATGAACCATGAATCAAAGTTGTAGCAGTTTGATTTATGCAAATTAGGCAATTCCTTGCCGTCACAAAATTTAAATCTTGAATAGCTTCTATATTAGATTGAGTTGCTTTTTAACTTCAATTGATACTTTTTTTGACATTTCTGCAAGAAAAAAATATTGTTGCAGGCATCAAATACACACTGAATAGGCAATCTTTAAAAGTTTTCTAGGCACACAGACTGATTTGCTGACAAGCAAATCTATTTTTTCAGTTTCTTTTTTTGTCTCGGGTGGTGCAACTGTTGTCGCGTCCCTTAGGATTGCGTGTGCTCAAGTTTTCAATCAAATAAGCCACTTCCTTGCCATTAATGTGCATGCCCACATATAAAACGTTCTCAATCATGAGGGACTTTTGATTGGAGATATGCATATATTAAGTTGCCGCCCAAACTGCATACCTGATTGCCTAGTCTCGCTTGGCGAGATATTTCGAGATACAAGTAAGAACCTGTGCTGTGGGGACAAGTGGGATATTTCTAGTAATATTTTGGAAATACAGAATAATATATATAAAGGCATATGGAGGTTTTTCTTATATATGGCTCGAAAGGTACTAAACGAATACCAGTTTGGCATTTGTGAACTTAAATTTCTCAAAAAATGCTTCTTTTGTAAGAAATGCGCATATGACCGGTCTGTCACTGTGTCAGTGATGCGACCCCCACGTCCCCTGTGATCGCCAGGCGTCACACCCGTGCTATATGGCGGAAAATTAATATGCATACTGCGTATTGTTGTTGGCATTTCGCTTGCTTTTTGTTTCTGCCTTCAGGAGCTCCCACTGGCAAGCCTGATACATATTAATTACAGCAGACTAGTATCAGGTGCTGTGGAACTAGATATCCTACTTGCACCATGAAGTCCTATATTATTTCTGTCTGTGTAGACTAAAATGTTCAATCTGAGTCAGGCAATGGTGGGGGGGGGGGGCAAGGGTATTTTCGTGACTCGTGATCCTATCTTTTTATTTTCCGTGATCTCAGAACTCAGAACTCAGAAGTGGTTTATTTGACACATATACATACAGGTGAGGTACAAATACGCATACATAACAGTTCCGTTGATAGATAAGGGTACATTATACAAAAAAAAAGGCTATGTCAGGATGACCCCAGTTAAGAACATGATGTCCGCTATCACGGGGGCCACCTAGGATATGAGTAAACATAAAACAATTTATTTCTGCAGTAGATTGATCATAATGGAATAGCAGTTAAATGAAAACGAAAAGACAAGGCGCTTTAGTCGTTGCACACAAAACAATCTGGAATGGTACATGTTTCAGGGTATTTATTAATGAAATGAATTTTAGCGTATTTTGAAAAACCAGATAGAGAATGTGTATGAAATTTGTCTTTAATGCAAGGAGGTGTATTTTTAAGGAGTGAAGTAATTAAAAATCTGATACATTTTCGGGTTCTATTTCTTTTTGGGACAAGAAGTTGCATGGAGTCTCTGTTTCTGGTTTGATATGGGTGATTTACAGGTGTCTGTGCAAAAATATCATTGAAATATGCAGGCAAATTGTTCTGTAGGTATAGAAAATAAAATTTCAGAGCTTTAAGTTTGAATAAGTCTTCGACTTTGAGAATGTTCAGTGTTTTAAAAAGTGGATCTGTATGGGCGTTATATCTTGTAAGACAAATCAGCCGAACAATAGATTTCTGTAACTTGAAAATGCGGTCACATGAGAAGCCCCATGCTAGGATGGCATAATTAAGATGGGGTAGAAAAAGTGAATTGTACATGAGTAAGAGAGTGTTAAGAGGTAAATACTTATTCAGTTTTCTGAAAATACCTATCAATTTCGAAAGTTTATTGCCAATTTTGTTCATGTGTGGTTGCCAATTTAAAGTCTCGTGAATGCGTAAACCTAAAAAGTCAAATTCGGATGTTTTTGAAATTGAAGTATCGTTGATTTTTAAATCTAAAATTTCATTTATTTTTCGCTGAGGGAAATGGAATATCATATACTTCGTTTTGGCTATATTCAAAGATAGTTTGTTAACAGCTAGCCAGTCGTACACTTTCTGTAATTCCTTATTGATATTATCTGACAAGTTACCGTGTGTATTGGTGCTAATCGAGGAGTTAAAAGAACAGGGAGGATTTACCAAAGTTGTGTCGTCCGCATAAAGAATAGAATCAAATTTTGATGAAGCAAGGTGCATATCATTTGTATATATTATATAAAGAAGAGGTCCAAGGATAGATCCTTGGGGTACCCCAGTTTGAAGCGGAAGAGGGCCTGAACATACATTATCGAAAGAGACATACTGAAACCTGCTAGTAAGATAACTTTTGAACCATTGTAAAGGAGTGTCGTTAATACCATAATGTTTCAGTTTATGTAGAAGAATATCGTGATTTAATGTATCAAAGCCAAGGCCTTGGATAGATCTAAGTAAATGCTAATAGGTATTTTTCCAGAATCAAGAAGGCTGAGAAGTGTATCGACAAATTCAAGAGCTGCTGGTTCAGTCGAATGGCCAGTTTTAAAACCGTGTTGGCTTTTGTAAAAAAGTTGATTGGACAAAAAATAATCATAAAGTTGCTTATAAACAACTTTTTCAAATACTTTGGACAGAGCAGGAAGGAGTGAAATTGGTCTGTAGTTGTCTAATTGAGTACTGTCTCCCTTTTTGAAAAGCGGTTGTACTTTTGCAATCTTAAGTTTGTCGGGAGAAACTCCTGTCATTAAAGATTGATTGATTATCAAGCTAAGAGGTTCAGAAAGAGAAGGAATTATGCCTTTGAGAAGTTTCATCGATATATCATCGTGACCAGTGCTGGTTTTAGATTTAAAGATCTGTGAAACAATAAAATTATTTTCGGGATTCGTGATTAAACCATTGCTCGTGAATGGTGAATATGCATATAAGCTGAATATTTTTTCCTGTGAACTGTGAAAACATTTTTTTTCCTGTGAACTGTGATCAAGACCCCCCATGGTGTCTCCGGTTGGACGATGTCATTGGGTCTTCCACAGTATTGTCATGTACATGTAGCATACTCTTATTTTGTTCTATTGTGTGTTGTGAGAACTGCACCTCGTGCATTTTTACTATACTTATACTTCATGTATGACTTATGAGTCAACATTGACTCCTTAAAGGTCAGTAAAATTACTTACAGTACCTGTAGTGTCGCAGATCGTTGCCGTCGGAAAGATCGTTGGTTTGACAACAGAAACCGAAAGTGCTGTAGTTCAATTCCGACCCATATGTGGAATAAGTTTTTGTTTTAGTAAACCTGCCATCTGGTGGTTCAGGCACAAAATAAAAAAAATGGTGTAGCATACTGTTATTTTCTTATTCTGTTGTGTGTTGTGAGAACTGCACCTCATGTGCATTTTTAGAATACTTATACTTCATATATATGACTTATGAGTCAACATTGACTCCTTAAAGATCAGTAAAATTACTTACTGTACCTTTAGTCTCGCAGATCGTCGCCGTCGGAAAATTCTTTGGTTTGACAACAGAAACCCAAAGTCCTGTTGTTCAATTCTGGCCCGTCTGTGGAATAAGTTTTTTAATAAACCCGCCATATGGTGGGTATGGCACAAAATAAAAATTCAGACCCAAAGCTGCATCTGGGTGTTGATGTGGAACAGGAATCGTAAAGATATTACGTGTCAGTTACATACGGTAAGTTACGAACTTGACAACAAAATTTGAAGAAAAAACAAAAAAAAACACGAGTCAAACAGTAAACTACCAACGCCACAGTAAAGCAAACCAGAGCATGGAAGACCAAATAAACTAGAAAAGATTTGCATCCCAGTAAATGTGTCTGGGTGCTTGCAAAATTGGAATTATAGAAATGCTTTGAAAAATGTTTATTGCTGTAATTCGGAAGCAGAATAACACACCTATCTGTAGTATATTGGAAGCGTTCAAGTTTGATGTTTAAGCTTAATGACACAAAATATACCCAAAAGCATTTCTGGGGGATTGCTACCTGATGGTGCAGATAGACAGAAGACTATTGGTCTAAATGTATGAAAAGTATTCATTACTAGAAAGCTAATGACTACCCCCTGTTTGGTACATATCATAGATAACAGCTGCTTTTTTTAAATATTGTATATCACAGTTCAGTATAGGAAACCGCCACTCCATGTTCTTTTAAATCATTCAACACTGAGAGTAAGTGTGCATGCTGTCTCCACAGTGTGCCTCTAATTAGGATCTGTAAGAATTTTATGACAAGTAAATGGTGTCTCCAAGTATGTAATGAAAAGTTTTTCCCAGTGTGGAAAAAAAGGTGAGAATTAGTGGTGCATAAAATGGAAACATACAACTGCAACCACAGGTACACCTCAAATATAAAGGCTCTGGATTGATGCTGAGTGTCAGCTAGATGCTTTGGAGCGATTCATAATGAAAGAGGGGTAAATGGATCTGCATAGTGAGACAAAAATAGTTTTATATACAGCTTTATAGCGGAAAATTATGTGGAACCAGTGTCAATGTATATTTAGTGCCATATGTTATTGGATTTCTAACAAATGAACATGTGACAAATATATATCATCCAGCAAAACTCATCACCTCATGGGGTCCAGTGATAATGTTATAACCATAAGGCAGCACCTGTGTTCTCTACATGTTCCCAGTTTTGGTGTTTTTTATTTGAGGCATTTCACTCAAGTTTTTAATTCGTCATTTTGGAGAGAAAAATCCTTTAAACCTAAGTTAAAATTCTTTTCTCACAGTGGTTTTCATTTTATGAATTTGTTTCATGAGTGAAACAAGCAAAAAAACATGTAGCACGACAGCAAAATAAAATCAGTTTATTGAATATGTCAAAATTTGTGCAGAGGGTCAAGGTTGAAGGACCCATGTAGTTATACAATATTTGCTAGAACCTTATCTGAAGGACAAGGGGGGAAGGGGTTGTTCGAGGTGATGCTAATGTTGCCTGTTTAGGAGACCCAGGGCCGGCCAGGGATCCTGAGCCACAAGCCACATACACACACAAAAATGGCATGTCAGTTATCCAAGCAGGAAAATGCTGCTGTGACCAACCTGCCCCCCCCCCCCCGCTTTCTACACACACACACACACACACACACACACACACACACACACACACACACACACAGAGCTGTGTAAACATGCATGTCCAGTGCTGAGGGCCTAGTGTAGTGCCCCATGGGGCTCAGCCCACCACTGTGAGGCAGGCTTGCATATTCAGTGAATTAAGTCTAAAACCTGATCTCCAGGCAGTCAGCAGTGAGCAGAACTATTCTGTGGACACACTGAACCGTAACATGCATTTCCCATAACAGGGTTAGCATGGTGATTGTCAGAATAATGGTGTCCAAGAAAATCTCCGGACAACTTTGCTTGTAAAGAAAGAAAGAAAGAAAGAAAGAAAGAAAGAAAGAAAGAAAGAAAGAAAGAAAGAAAGAAAGAAAGAAAGAAAGAAAGAAAGAAAGAAAGAAAGAAAGAAAGAAAGAAAGAAAGAAAGAAAGAATTCTTGGAAAAACAAAATGTGTGGGTTTGCACCCAGACATAATAATGATAGGGTAGCAACCTAGCTCACCTTGAATTGCAGCTGTATAAGATTTTCGATGTACCCCTAATATAAATCTACAGAGTTTGTTACGGACCGGTTCAGTGCACACTCTTTTACTTAGTTGCATGAAGTTGTCATTGTTTATTTAATGCATTTTGAAGGCCAGTGCTGCTTTCAGATAAAAGGACCACATCATCTGCTTACAAAAACCAGTTTACTGGATATGAATCAAGTTCAACAGGACAGCATGTTTTGTCAAATATTTCAGGGAGATCATTGATGAATAGATTGAAAAGCCCCAGACTTAAGACACAGCCTTTTTTTACAAACACATTAAAATTAAATGGCTATGTTAGCCCAGCCTTAGTTTTAACCCAGTAAGAGACTTCAGAGTACATTTAATTATTCCTAGGAAATTTCCACTAACACCACAGGTGATGAGTTTATACATGAGGGCTTGATGCCAAACTGTATTAGAGGCAGATCTGAAGTCAACGAAACAGAAGAGATTTTGCCTTGGGAGACGATTCAAGTATTTATCAATTATAGTTTTCAATGTAAGAATGTGATCTGAAGTTCTACTGTTGTGACGAAACCCAATTTGGTTACAGGGGATTGTATCATGTTTTTCAGTAAAGTTTAGAAGTCTGTTGTTTAGAATCAAACAGAATAATTTACATGAGTGACTAGATATGGCAATTCCTCTGTAGCTATTTGGAATGAGTGCGTCACTTTTTTGTGGATAGGTGTCAACGCATTTGTTCTCCACATGTTCCAAAAAGTCTCGCTGACTAAAGTGTTGTTAAATATTTTTGAAAGAACAGTCGTGAGAATGAGTCAGCCACATTTTATCATTTCGTTCCTTATTCCGTCTAGGCCATGAGACTTGCTACTTTTAAGTTTAGATATTGCGCGGCTCACCGCTGTATTAGTTATCCTAAAATTAAGTCCATTAAAAGTAGCACAATAATATAATATATAACAATATAAGCACAAGTGATGCATTCAGCATTAGCCCGCATGCAGCGTGTCATGGAGCCAACTGATGAAGTGTCGTACTTGTAGATTCATATAAAGACACAAAGTAATGGTCTGATACTAGCCATCCAGAATGATAGGTAAAGGAAGAGAGAGTGGGTAAAAGAAGGGAGGAGGAGTAGGGTTTCTGATAAAGAAAGGGGTAAACGGGTATATGATAGGATGAGAATGATTATTAGTGATATTCAGCAGCAGGGCTACCAGATTATCATAACAGGGGATTTTAATGGGCACATAGAAATGGAATGAGTGGAATTGAGAGAGGGTATAGTGGAATCAATGGAAATGGAATCAGGCTACTGAATTTCACAAGGAAATTTGGTCTGAGGATAGTTAATAGGGATATACAATGCTAAGGAAAGTGGACTTGGGCATCTGGCGAAAAGCGCACAATTGATTATATTTTAGTAGACGATGAAGTATTTCAAATGGCACAAGGATGCCAAATAGATGAGGAAGGTAGGTTGGATACAGGCAGTGACCATAACTGGATGATAGTCTCAATTAACATACAGTGTCAAAGAAGAAACCGAGGGGGGACTAGATCAGTGTGGAATATAAGGAGGAAAAAGACTGGACAGAGTATCAAGAAAGTGTAAAATTGGAATTGCAGGAATGGAAAAATAGATGGGAGAATGACGGGGAAGTACAGGAAATGAATGGGGATCTAATCAGAAGGATTCTTAAGGTAGCACAGGAAAAGATAGGTAGAAAGAAAGTCCCAGTTGAAAGTCTAGGGTATAGAATAGACCCAGAGCTGAAAGGAGCCATAAAAAGAAAGAGGATTAAAAATAGAGCATCCCAAAGATGATACAGAAGAAGCTAAGAGACAGTACATGGAATGTAGAAGGAATGTAGCAGAGATGAAAGCAGTAAGGAGAGCCAGTAATGATGCACAAATGACAAGGAAAATAATGGAGAATGGGGGAGAAGGGTCAACCATCTTTTGGAAACAGGTTGATCGGCAAAAACAGAATAATGCACAGGAAATCACACACAGACGAAAATGGACAAATAACAAGGAAGAAATACAGAAAACTTAAAGGAAGCATTGGCAAGAAGTTTATAATCCGCAGTGGGGTCAGGTAACAGTACCAGGGTGTCAGGCAGAGTACACCATACAGGATCAATGGAATCCAGAGATGTATCGCAGAGTCAGAATTAGAAGTTAAAATAGCAGTTGAGCAGATGGGATAACGCAAAGCTCCAGGACCAGATGATATCTTGACAGAATTCATAAAGAGAGGGCCAGAGGAAATTGAGGATAGTTTACAGTTGCTTTTCAATAGGGTATTGAGAAAAGACAAGTACCAAAGAATGGAATAAGCTCAGGATCTCATATGTTCCAAAGAAGGGCTCATGAGGTCAATTAGACCAGTCTAGGGGTATTGCCATTTTGTCAAATGTACGAAAATATTCAGTTGGATAATATACCAGAGACAAAGTAGAAAAGTTGAAAAGCTTGGTCTTCTGGAGGAAATTCAGAATGGATTCAGACCAGGCAGAAGGGTAGGCGATCACATCTTTACATTGACCCATGTGTTAGAATTGGCTAGACAAAAGCAGCAGTAATTCTACATGGGTTTCTTAGATGTGAGGAAAGCTTACGACAGGGTATGGAGAGCTAAGTGGACTAGGATTTGCTGGGAACTTTCCAGAAATTCTGAAAGCATTGTATAAAGATATAGACTGTACACTCTCATAAGGAAAGGTAGAAGTAGAGAATGCACGCTTGGATATAGGCCTAAAGCAGGGATGTGTGCTGTCCCCGATTTTGTTTGCCCTGTATATTAAGGAGTTGAGGGACCAGTTAATGGAGTGTAATAAGGGAATTAGAAAAGAAGATTTGCTTCACAACAAATCTGTCTGGGTGCCTTCAAAATGAGAAAAGTTTGAATTGCTACACTATGCTATTGTTCAACGTAATCTAAATTTTGTGTATTATGCTAATTTGCATAAATTAGAATGTTATAACTTTGGTTCTTGGTTCATTGGATGTGGCAATGTCACAAGCCTATGAAGTAAAGTTTGGATGACACTACTATCTGTAATAGTTTTGAAGCTATTCAAAGAATTTAATTTTGTGCATTTGCATAAATTAAAAGCCTAAAACTCTGGTTTATGGTTCATTGGATGCGGCTTTGTCACATACCTACAAATTGAGGTCGGAATGGCAATTTATGTACAATAGTTTTGAAGTTATTCAAGATTTAAATTTCTTGTATTCCTCTTATTTGCATACATTGAAATTGTACAATTTTGGATCATGTTCACTGGATGCAGCTATGTCACAAACCCAACAATTGAAGTCGGAATGACACCTCTATCTATAAAAGTTATGAAACTATTCAAGATTTAAAATTCTGCATATCCACCTAATTTGCATAAGTTAAAAATCCTATAACTTTGGTTCATGATTCATTGGATGTGGCTTTGCCACAAACTGATAAATTGAAGCTGGAATTTCATCTCTATCTATAATAGTTTTGGAGATATTTAACTTTAAAATTTTTCAATGCCCCTCATTAGCATAAGTTGAAATTCTACAACCTTCATTCACTGTCTATTATATTGGCAGGTGTCACAAGCCTTTATGTGCCCATTAAAATTTTGTGTCTATCTGCAGTAGTTTGGAAGATATGGAGCCTTGAAATTTTAGAAAGGCCCTAATTTGCATAATTTTAAACATGTCGATTATTCCAAATCAGATAGTCAACTTCCTTATTAGCTCTGTTACCATGCCAAGTTTAAATACTTAAACATGTGAATCTGACTTGACATCATATATAATTCATGATTACAGTCTAAATTATTTTGGGTCAATGAAACAAATAATTTTATAACACATTGTGCCCCCTTTCCCCCCTTCCACAAGAGTACATGTATATTCAGACAATTAACATGGCAAAAAAGCTTCAAACTTCCCACATTTAGTTGCACTTTAGAACTTTTGTTCACTGTTAATTGACAGATGTCTCAAACCTACAAGTGTAAGTTAGAACTTTGTGTCTATCTGCAATAGTTTGGAAGATATGGAGCTTTTAAAATTGTAGTTGTCCCTAATTTGCTTAATTTTAAACATCATGATCATTCCAAGTTAGGTGCCTAATTTCACTGGTAAGTCAGTCACCATGACAAGTTTGGTGGTTTTCGGAATAATAGGGTCTGAGAAAAACTCCGGGAAAATCTGGTCGTAGAGAGAAAAAAGAATGAAGGAAAGAAAAAAAGAACTAGAAAAGATTTGCTTCACAGCAAATCTGTCTGGGTGCCTTCAAAATGAGAACAGTTTGAAATGTTACACATTGCCATTGTTCAACATAATGTAAATTTCGTGTATTAGCCTAATTTTTATAAAGTAAAATGGAACAACTTTGGTTCTTGGTTCATGTGGCCATGTCACAAACTTAGAAAATGAAGTTTGAATGACACAACTACTATGTAAACTACTTTTTGTCCATGCTATTATCCACAGCTCTGGCCATTGACACACCTGTGTACATGGCAAGCAGGTTAATCGTAACTAAATACCTAAGAAACAACACCAGTTGATCTCTAATTGCCCCTACTCAGGGCATCCAGTGGACAATGGTCCAACTGGATTTTCAAGCCCAACACAACGTTGTATCAAACTACCTAGTTGGTACACCTATTGACCTCTCCTTATTTGGAGGATCACTATTTTTCCGAACGTTTCTTTGGAATTCAAAGGCCGTGGTAACCATACCATAGCCAAGGCATGTCCCGTCTCCACGTCATCACAATTCATGTGTATGACGTGATGACGGATAGTTACGCGCGCCTATAAATACGGGCCCCAAAACGGTTAAACCTTCAGTTCCTGACGAGTACACAAGTACGAAACCGGTAGAACTCTAAACCTCTTCCATTGCGGCCACTAGCCCTCGTCTTAGCTCATTTACTATGTAAACTAGTTTTGAAGCTATTGAACATGTTAATTTTGTGTATTTGCTTAATTTGCTTTAATTGAAAGCCTGCAACTTTGGTTTATGGTTCATTGGATGGGGCTTTGCCACAATCCCATAAATTGATGTAGGAATAGTTTTGAAGCTATTCAAGATTTATATTTTGCATGTTTACCCAATTTGCATAAATTACAATCCTACAACTTTGGTTCATGGTTCATTAGATGCAGCTTTGCCACAAACCTGTAAATTGGAGTTGAAATGGCATGTCTATGTATAATAGTTTTGGAGATATTCAACTTTGAAACTTTTCAAAGCCCCTCATTAGCATAATTTGAAACTCTACTTAACTTATACCATCCATTATATTGGCAGGTGTCACAAACCTGTGTATGCACATTGAAATTTTGAGTATCTGCAATATTTTGGAAGATATGGAGCTTTTAAAATTTTAATTGCCCCTAAATTTGCATACTTTTAAGCATCATGACTATTCCAAATGAGATGCACAATTTCACTGGTTAGGTCAGTCACCATAGCAAATTTGGTGGTTTTCGGAAAAATAGTGCTTGAGAAAATCTCCAGACCAACCTGGTTGTGAAGAAAGAAAGAAAGAAAGAGAGAGAGAGAGAGAGGGAGGGAGGGAGGGAGGGAGGGAGGGAGAAAGAAAGAAAGAAAGAAAGAAAGAAAGAAAGAAAGAAAGAAAGAAAGAAAGAAAGAAAGAAAGAAAGAAAGAAAGAAAGAAAGAAAGAAAGAAAGAAAGGCTTCAAAGCAAATCTGTCTGTGTGCCTTCGAAAGTTGTAAATATTAAATGCTACAACCTGAATCCTTTGGTACTTCACATTATATTAAGCTTATGGCTGCATGCCAATTTCAAAGTCCAAATGACCTTGACCTTTACAAGTCACATGTAAATTGCACAGTGTTACAATACCAACAGTTTAAGCCCAACATGAACCAAATCGGAAGAAAATTGACCAAGTTATGGCAAGATGAAACTTTCAAAGGGCAAAATGATCTTGACCTTTGCCCTTTTGAGGTTACATGTTCTTATAAAAAATATGCAGTGTTGCAATACCTACAATTTGAGTCCAATATGATTAGTATTGGATTTAAATTGGCCAAGTCATGACTGGATGAAACTTACAAAGGTCCAAATGACCTTAATGAAACTTTCAAAGGTCCAAATGTACTTGACCTTTGACCTTTAGAGGTCACATGTAAGTTTTAAAATGTGCAGTGTTACAATAGCTACAATTTGAGCCCAACATCACCAAAATTGGATAAACATTGACCAAGTTATGGCTAGAAGAAAGCCACCATCGAAAGTGGCCTTTGACCTTGAAATGACCTTTGACCCTGAGATGACCTCTACCTGAAGTGAACCTTGTTGAAAGTTGTAATGACATCTCTATCTATTATAGTGTTGAAGATATTCAAGCTTTTATGAAAATTTCAAATGCTGCTAATTAGCATAATTTAAATTGCTACAACTTTTGTTTTAAACTCATCAGATGTGGACTGGTCAATAACCACCTAGTAGAAGTTGGTATGACATCTCTATCTGTTATACTTTTGAAGGTATTCAAGATTTAAAATTTCAAATGCCCCTAATTTGCATAATTTTAAACATCTTCATTTCTGTGTATAAAATGGCCGAACTCCTTGTATGGAGGTACAATCATGCCAGGAGTTTGGAGTTTCTATGTGTAATAGTGTCCAAGAAAAGTGTCGCACAAATTTGTTGGTAAAGAAGAAAGAAAAAAACTGGAAAAGAAGATTTGCTTGAAAGCAAATCTGCCTGTGTGCCTTCAAAAGTTGTAAATATTAAATGCTACAACTTTTATCCTTTGGTACTTCACATTCCATTTAGCTTATGGCTGCATGCAAATTTCAAAGTCCAAATGACCTTGAGCTTTGACCTTTACAGGTTACATGTAAATTGTACAGTGTTACAATTCCCACAATTTAAGCCCAACATGAATCAAATCAGAGTAAAATTGACCACGTTATGGCAAGATGAAACTTCCGAAGGGCCAAGTGACCTTGACCTTTGCCTTTTTGAGTGTCCAGTGTAGCAATACCTACAATTTGAGTCAAACATGATTAGAATTGGATGGAGATTGGCCAAGTTATGACTGGATGAAACTTTCAAAGGTCCACATGACCTTGACCTTTGAACTTCAGAGGTCACATGTAAATTTCAAAAATGTGCAGTGTTACAATAGCTACAATTTGAGCCCAACATAATCAAAATTGGATAAACATTGACCAAGTTATGGCTAGAAGAAAGCCACCATCGAAAGTGGCCTTTGACCTTGAAATGACCTTTAAAAAGGCCAGACTTCATCTAGAGAAGTATAATTGTGTCAACTTTGGAATTTCTATGTATAATACTTTTCAGATGAAATGTGCCTGTAAAGAAAGAAAGAAAGAAAGAAAGAAAGAAAGAAAGAAAGAAAGAAAGAAAGAAGAAAAAAAGTAAGAAAGAGAGAAAGAAAGAATTCCTAGAAAAACAGTATGTCTGTGTTGGCACACAGACATAATTTCAGAATGCAGAGAGGAAAGGGAATGGTGGTAGCCCTTATAAGGGCTTCGATGGGATCCTCCATGGGAAATGCCTGAGCGTTAGAGGTGGGGATAGGGTGTGTGAGGGAAAGTTTGTTTGTTTTTTTGTTTTTGGCCTTTTTTTTTGAGGGGGGGGGGGCGCAGCGTGGTACAAGCGATGAGTGTAAGGGGATATATCCTGGATCTTTTGCCTCAGCTCTGGTCCTGAAAACATGGCAGCATGACCTGATTAGGACAAACATGGTTTCCTCCACCACATCTACTTTTCTTTTCCTTTTTTCCCCCTGCTAGGCCACCTGTGTCACACAGAACCGTGCCACAGAAGCCGAGAGCCACAGCAGTATTATTATTATTATAAGAGGTGCCATTCCAACTTCAATCCATATATATATATCTATGTCTGATTGTCTTTCCTTTTTTCTTCCTTTCAACAGTTTTTCTTCATCTTTTTCTTTAATAGTACTTTCTCACACTTTCTGTCTCTGTTATTTATTTTATCTGATTTTTTCTTCTTGGATACTGTGAAGAAACTAAAGGTTTGAACTTTCACCATCAGAAGTTGTACAAAATCCAGCCATCAACTGATGAAGGTACCAATTTCTTCCCACCTTCCCTTTTTTATTATTTTGTTTCCTTGCATTTTATTCCTGTTCTTCTGATATCTTTCATTTTTCTCCCTTTTTTATGTCATATCTCTCTGATTGTCTTCTTTCTTTCTTTCTTTCTTTCTTTCTTTCTTTCTTTCTTTCTTTCTTTCTTTCTTTCTTTCCTTTCTTTCGTTTTCTTTCTTTCAACTTTTTTCTTTATTTTTGTCTTACATTCTCAAACTTTCTGTCTCTGTTCTTCATTTTATATGCATTTTTCATCTTCGATACTGCAATATCTAGTTATACACTCTGCAGTTGAAATTTTTGCACCATAAAGGGGAAGTTAGTTGGGAAAATGCTTTGAAACAAATTGTTGGTGAAAGAACTTTAAGTCACATATTTTCAAATTTGTTATGATTATCAAAGATTTGCCTCACAAAACATCCAACCAATTTGCTTTACATGTGTTTGGAAGACATTAATATTGACATATTAGAGTATTTGCCATACACAACTTTATGATTTTAAATTGTCATGTCCCACTTTCCTGTATTTCCGATCCAGGCTTTTTCTTCATAGAGACATGTTTGCCAGTCAAACTTATATTTTGTTACTTGCAATATTTAGACCACACAAAATTTCGTTCATGAAAATTTTCTGTTTGACACAGAAGTTTAAGGTTTCTACATTCCTCTCAATGGCGATTCATGTCAAGGTTCTGCCTTTTTCTTCAATTGAAAAATTAACCGTGTGATATTTCCAGAAAAAGTGAACAGCTGGGAACACTCACAAACTGACATGCTTGTAGGCCACAGACTACAGTTATAAATCCTTCTATTTTTCATATTAGCATTTTTCAGTCTAAAAAATCAGCATTTTGGTATTTTGAAATTCCGTGAACGGCATTTAACAGATAAAAATGTCAGAAAAATATGGACGGATTTTTGTCATACAATTCCCAGCTCGTTAATTTGTGATAATTGAAATACGAAACAACACCTGGATGTCAGCTTTATACAGGTGTATGAACTGTGCTCTTGCCAGGGTCACATCATTGTCCTTCCCCACCATAAAGTTCCCACCTGGCCTGGAAGACAGTGCACCTATATGACCACCAATGAATCAACTCTGCGATGCAGCAAACCTGACTTAGCTAACTTTATTTAAACAGAAGCTACAGCATGCTGAAAACACAGTATTTTCACAATTACGGACTATCTCCGTTGGGATGCGCAACCAGCCAATCACAACTGTAGTCTGTAACCTAATAGACTTATCAAAATTTTTAAAACTTGTTTAACTGAAGCCACAACTTGTTTTCTGCAAAGCATTTGCATTAACTTTACCAAACTTCAATATTAAAGAAAATATCAACTTTTTTTGCAAGCAACCTTTAAATCTGAAAAATCAGTTTTTATGACAAATAAAATACTTAATTAAAATTTTGAGGAAAATTATATAATTGCATCCAATCAATTCTTTTCTGTCCAATATGAATATGATGCACAATGGTCTATGATGCAAACCCATAATCACTTGCCTGCATGTCCTGCCCTTACAATGAGAGATCAAATTACAATGCCCCACCCCTGAATTTTAACCCCAAATTTGAATATATTGCTAAAATTTTATGAATTTTTAGGTGAAATTGGTGATTTTTTTACTATTTATGGATCGATTCGTAACATTTGTCTACAAAAATATGACATCTATCACTGCTGAGGCATTAATGGCGGATGGGGGGAGTATCAGCTACACCAAGTCAGCATCTAATACCAGTCATTATGGCAGTATTTTCCTGATATAATCTGAATTATGGCAGACAATGGAACAGTTTCAGTGTTTAAACATTATAAGCCCATCAAAGTGCACAGTTTAAGACCAGTAGGTCACAGATTAGAGTAGCAGTATTCAGCAAATTATGTTTTTTGGTGCTAAAATTATGGAATTTTAACGCGCCCTTTGTTTGAACATTAGGAGGGCAGTTGGGTGATCCAGCTTCCATAAATCAATAGTGCTATGCCTTTTTTTCTGCAGCAGACTGTATAAGTTGTGGTTTATTGACATGGTTTCTGGTGTATGTGCACATATTAGAAAGAAAATGACAAAAGTTTGTACAGTTACTCTAATATCATAAATGCATATTTGTATTCACAAGTGCTCTGATTTTAAATTTGATAAGCATCCAATTATCAATCCAATTATCAGGCGCAAGTGTTTTCAGGCAAGTGTTTAATGGAAGCTAACTTTTTTCCCCTTGTTTCACTTTCTGAAACTCTTATAATTGTATGTGGTTGTATGTTGAAGTTCAACTGTTTTGCCACCTATGTACATTAGCTTAGTAAAAGTTATAAAATCTGCAGTTCATAAGTGCTGTCATCCATATTCATGGATATAAATTGATTCATTTATGTGAAAATAATATGCTGATGAACTCAACAGCTCAACAAAGTCAGCATGCCTGATTTTAAATGATTTACCTCAGTCAAATGACACACATATATGACAAGCTTTTGTCTACCAAAAAAAAAAAATAATAATAAAAAAAATAAAAGGGGGGTGGGGTGGGGGGTGAGAAACCAAAACAAAACCAAAAAACAAAGAAATTTACATTTTACCTAAGATTTGTACAACTCTACTGACAGACAATGCGCATTTTTTTCTGGTATGCCGAACATCACTTTGACATGATTTTGTATAAACAGCTCTGCATATGAATGGAGGCTGTAGGCCTACAATGACAATGCCACAAAATTGAAAGTTTGAAACAGAGGGTCACTAAGTTTCATATCAACGGGATTAGCATAATTTATTCATATCATATTCGCATTGTTAATTTCTCATACACACATATGATTACGTGTGTGGTACCTGTGAGGTATCGCTAAATACAAAGGGCTATGGAAGCTATCTATCTACCAAGCAGTCAGCAAAGGAGGCATAGCCTGTGCACTTGTTAAATGTCTTGCAGCGAATCCTGTTATTATTCATGCAGTGTGGTTCCACTGATAGGTGCAACATGTCTATGTACAATGATTTGTGACATAAATGTGATACTTCATGAATTTTTAGAAAATTGAGACTGTTAAACTTGATATTCACAGCCGATCTGTGGGTGTAAAATTTCTTTTCTCCTTTCATAAGCTGGCCTGAGGCACACAATACCATAGCCCGAACCATTTGCCTTGTGATCTACAGTCCCAGGACCATATCTTGCATGCTCCATCCATGTAAAAGTTGTTAGGATCACTCAAAATTGTCCAGGCAGCTGTCAAAAGTGCTAACTTCCCATTTTTAACTTACTTGATGGACGATAATAGAATAACAACATGACAATGTGAGTCCCAATACATACAGAGTTAGCCCTAATAGGCCACAGACTACAGTTATAAATCCTTCTATTTTTCATATTAGCATTTTTCAGTCTAAAAAATCAGCATTTTGGTATTTTGAAATTCCGTGAACGGCATTTAACAGATAAAAATGTCAGAAAAATATGGACGGATTTTTGTCATACAATTCCCAGCTCGTTAATTTGTGATAATTGAAATACGAAACAACACCTGGATGTCAGCTTTATACAGGTGTATGAACTGTGCTCTTGCCAGGGTCACATCATTGTCCTTCCCCACCATAAAGTTCCCACCTGGCCTGGAAGACAGTGCACCTATATGACCACCAATGAATCAACTCTGCGATGCAGCAAACCTGACTTAGCTAACTTTATTTAAACAGAAGCTACAGCATGCTGAAAACACAGTATTTTCACAATTACGGACTATCTCCGTTGGGATGCGCAGCCAGCCAATCACAACTGTAGTCTGTAACCTGTAGCCACCTTTTTGAAAACAGGGGTACATTTTTTAGAAGGAAAATCTGCAAAGAAGCCCCATGGGCACAAAGTCAGGCAGACAGTGGGCATTGTCTACCCTCCCCCCCAAGGGAGGATACTCCCATTAGTGATGATATCATTATATCATGTAGGTGCCACTCTGGAGGCCCTCTTTCTAGTAGAATTTCCCAAACAAAGGTCTAGTATTTAGCCAAAAATTCCCTAAACAAGGGTAATTTTTTACTCTCCTGACCAAAGGTTGCAGAGCTTATGTGACCGCTCATGTCTGTCCTTTCCTCTGTAAACTTTTGCTCTTTAGCGCGATACCATCCACAGTTTTCAAGTTAGCCCAATATAACTTTCAGGACTTATAGGATGAATGAAAATCTAAGCCGAGTTTGATATTGGTGGCGCCACCTACATTATTATGTAATATAAGGGTCAAAATGTGAAAATCTTTTGAACACTCTAGCATCCTAAGATCTTCACCAAATTTGGTGGGATTGTGGGGGAGGTCAAAGTCTAAGTTGGTTATGATACTAGTGGCGCCACCTATAATTTGGCAGAAATTATGAGCCAAAACGTGTTTTATGATGTAAAATTCCATATTTAGAAAAGTAATTGGATTAGACTTGCCAAATTTATACGATATATAAACCCTGGCCAAAGGTAGAATGTCATATAATATCAGTGATCTTGACCTACTTTTCTGAGGCCACCATGCCTGTAAAGTTGAAATATGTGATTTTGTAATGGAAGGGTGTAGCTTGGACTTCAATGGCAATGTCCACACAGCACCAGGCAGGCCTGTGGGCCTCGTGTATTACATAATCTGGGTGTCCTTGATCTGCTGTCCCAAGGTCACTGAAGACATCAAATGAAGGATTCCCTGAATGTTGTCTTGGCACATGCAACAATATCCATCACAGGAATTGCACAAATAAGCTATGATTACATATGGAGTGAAATGCTATCTGGTGGACAAATGAGACACTAAATCACATATGCTTTATTTGTTCAGAAGCCACTTGAGGACTTGCAACTTTGAAATGAAGATACAGCTTCAATATAGCAATGGTGATGTCCAAGCTACATCCTGCCAATAAAAAATCACTTCTTTCAACTTTTCAGGCATGGTGACCTCACAACATATGTCGAAGTTGCTGATATTATATAACATTCTAACATTGGACATAGTCTATATATTGTATAAATTTGGCAAGTATAATCCAATTACTTTTCAAGATTTACACATTTGACCTATATATTACATAATGCTATAGGTGGCGCCACAAACATTGATATCGACTAAGATTTTCATACACTTGATAACTTCTAAACATTATCTGGGCCTAACTCAAAAATTGTGGGGTTCAGAACATTCATGAGATGACCCCTGTATTTAAACTGGCCATTTGACTTTGACCTTCAACTCAGATTAAAAAATTTTTATGGTTCAAAATATGTGCCCCACATCCAGCTTTCCATACATGGTCATTTCAAATCCGGTAATAGCTTTTCGAGTTATTGAAGATACACAATAAATTTGGACAAGCGTTAAACTCCTCTCAATAACTGGGTCACGGTAACCCAAAAAGCATGTTACCAAGTACAGTTTATATACAATGTAACCAAGTGCAATTTTGATCTGGAGGCTCAATTGTCTTTGCCATTGATGTCCAAGCTACACCCTGTCCTTACAAAATCCACCTTTTCAACTTTACAGACACGGTGACCTCACATAAATAAGTCAAGGTCACTGATATTATATAACATTCTAGCATTGGACATGGTCTATATATCTTATAAATTTAGCAAGTGTAATCCAATTACTTTTCCAAATAAGAAATTTATATCTTAAAGCACATTTTGGCTCATAATTTCTGTCAAATTATAGGTGGCGCCACTAGTATCACCAGATACTTAGACTTTTATTTCTCACACAATCCCACCAAATTTGGTGAAGATCTGCCAAAAAATTTAAGATGCTAGAGTATTCACAAGATTTTCAAATTTCGACCCCTATTTTACATAATATTGTAGGTGGCACTACCAATATCAAAAGGGACCTATGTTTTCATACACCCTATAAGTCCTGAAAGTTATGTTGGGCTATCATCAAAACTTTTAAAGTTATTGTGCTCACAACCCAAAAGGTTACTGATGTCTCCATTGAAACTTAAAGGCTTCATACACTATTCCACCATACTGACACTGGTATAAACACCTAAATAGTAACACAATTTTTATCCCCATAAAGTTGACTAGAGGTGTTATGAGGTAACATGTACTAAGGTATTAGCTGGAAGCCACATCTTCCACTATACTGGATGATGGTTGAAATGAAAGAAATCCTGCAAAAATTGAGTATAATCATGGTTTTCCAACTTAAGATAGACTAGAGAAAATTCTCTAGGTGGGTTAAGTATACTTTACCTCGGGAACTTTCCCTCTTTCCACTCTAAACACTTTGAGGATCGCACTTTGTCATTTCAAGCTCCATCTTGACATTGTTTGACTGATGTTCTCGAGTTAGTGTTGTATTTTTTAGGTATTTGGTCATATCTCTGGAAACATTTCAACAGAGTTTTATGTAGTTGTTGTTTTTTATAACCTTTGCATGGTAGTTTTTGCAACAAAGTTCCGAATCTATTGACAAAATGGCTAAAAAGTGTGATGTTTCTAGCAATATGTAACACTTGTCCAATACAAACTCCATATGCTTGTTTCTCTGGAATGTTTCCTGTCAGATCAGGGTAGGAGATAATATCAAATTTGAACTGGTCTCTCTTGTCAAACATTTTTGTTACATACTGGTTGTTCTTTATTTCTATATCCAGACCAAGGAAAGTAACTTTTGTATCACTCTCATTTTCCAGATTTAATATTAGTTCATTAGGATATATGTTTTTCCAATTTCCCTTTATTTCATCTCCATTGTTTAATGCACACAAATGGATGGGCAGGATGATGGACAGACAGATATGAGAGATGCTATAAGCTCTGCGACCTTGGGTCAGCAGAGCTGAAAGTGGATTTTGCTGGAAGTTGGGGAGAGTTCTTTTTGAAAAGGAAGGTTCGGAGGAAGCCCCCCCCCATCTATGGGCCAGACTGATGGTCTACTACAGCATGAAGAGGTCATGTATATGCACATATATATATATAATATATACACACACACACACACACACACACACACACACACACACACACACACACACACACACACACACACACACACACACACACACACACACACACACACACACACACACACACACACACACACACACACACACACACACACACACACACACACACACACACACATAACTACCTCCACTGAACCATTCTTTTATAAGAATGGGGATTTAGTCGAGTGGATATGTGCATTTCCCATTTCAGCTAGGCGACTGGTGCCAAAGGTTGCAGGTTCGAGTCCCGCTCGTTCCGAACATAATTTAAATATTTTCAGCATTTCCTTAATGCTGGCGGATTCAAGTCCCTGATGCTGGACATAAATGCCAACTTAGTACATATACTGCATAACTGTGTTGATATGGCACTCGCACAGGACTACCTCCATTGAACCATTCTATTAGAAGAATGGGGATTTGGTTGAGTGGATATGTGCATTTCTCATTTCAGCTAGGCTACTGGTGTCAAAGGTTGCAGGTTCGAGTCCTGCTTGTTCCGAACATAAAATAATATATTATAGATATATATTCAAACGTGTGCATATGTGTGTGTGTGTGTGTGTGAAAATCACTTGTGAATCATTCCCACCACAGGACTAAAACTTCATTTTTATGACCATGATCAGAACAAAAGCCTTTTATGAATAGACTTTTATGGTCAACTCTGTGATATTTCTGAACGAAACAGTTGGTCTAATGGAAAGATCATCCCCAAAATTGGGATGGGAATTATAATTTTGTATTTGACCCCCATCCTCAAGCCTTCTCTGGGCTTTTTAAAAGTAAGTCGATATAAAGTGGTCCCCTCTTGCAAGATCCCTTTAAAGAAATGTCAATCGTCTAGACAAGCTATTTCTCTGTACAGCAGAGATGACATTTTCATTATGTTTTTTCGCTTGACAGAGGCCATCCCTCTTATAACGCCACATTCCTGGTACATCTAGATTGGCTTTACAAGAGGGGGACTACTGTATTCTCATTATAGGTGGCATTCACTGCTCTAATTCAAAAGTTTTCTGTTAGAAATCCAAGAGAATATTTAGCATCAGAACCACTTTTTGTGGCATGGAAGGACTGACTTCACTACTGACCCACACTTCCGCCGATACCCAAAGCATTAACCGTGAAATCTACATTAAAATCTGTTATTTTTACCTCAGAATGATGAATTATTACAAATTTTTTACCATCATAAGAGACTTCCAGTCAGAATATAAATTGACAGTTACTGTACATGTACAAAGCCTGCGTTAATGGTGGCCAGGTCCGGGCAGGAGTACAGATTTCAAAGGTAAGTACTATGAAGATCACTTCTCATGCAAGACTGCATATCTTTACCACTGTTTTTACAAGACTTCTGATAATACATGTATTTCTTCGTTAATTCACCTGCAGAGAAGGACCCTCTACGACCATTTTTGTTTGCAGTGGGGACAGTCTTACACAGCAGGTGGCACTGTATTGCAGGACACCTTTGCTGAGTTAAGTCATCATCACAGTACGTCAAACTCTCAAGGTTCAAGTGCCCCCTCAGAGAAAGCTGGTCTTTGATAGGAACCTGGTTCATCATCAGGTTCTTCTGAGACAAAAATTTGGTAAAGCTACAGTAAATATTTTTTGAGATATTATGGTAATGTCATTCCCTTGTGCGCCACTCAAACGGCCTTCAAATAAACATTTTAAAAGTTTTATAAAAAGTTTAAAAATAATAAGAGGAAGCTGGTTTTCAATAGGAACCTGGTCCATTGTAAGGTGCATCTGTGATAAAAAATTGGGACAGCTACAATGAATTTTTTTTGAGATATCGTGGTAATGTTGACAAGATGAACAGACAGACAATGCAGAGGACAACAATACCCTCCAGCACTTTTTGTGCCAAGGTAAAAAACTGATTTACGCCTGTTTATATACCACCAACGGTTGTAGCCTAAAACACATTTTGTTTACATTTCAGAGGTGGCTCAACGTAAATTGTCATGAATGCCCTTTGTGGATATCGCATGTCTTTAAAAGATGTTTTCTTTTTTTCACCATTGTGTCAAGAAAATTTATCTTTGTGTTTGATTGACTACATGTAAATTTAATTGTAGGATGACAAGAGTTGAGGGTTTAACTCATTCCATACCAGTCCCTGATTTTTCCGTATATTAACCTAGATTTAAGATAACAATTGCATATTTAAACTAGAACAGACTGATTTTCCAACAGAAAATCAAATGTCTCCCGGTGGAACACTTACGTCTCTGAATAAGCTACAGGTGATAACAAATTACAAATGACCAAGTTTGCTTGGAAATTACAATCCTATTTTAGCTCTCACTTAGATACATTACTCTAGCAATTTTCATCAAGTTCTTCAAGACTTATTGTGGAGAAACCAATCTCACATAAATGACCCTGTGACCTTGAAAATTAGGTCAAGGTCACCCAAATACAATCCCAACCTTGGTCCTACCTTGATACATAATCCTACCAAGTTTCATCAAATTCCATCAAGTTCTTCATTACTTATCGCACCGAAACCAATTTCACATAAGTGACCCTGTGACCTTGAGAATTCGCTCAAGGTCATCCAAATACAATCCCAACCTAGGTCTTGCCTAGATACATAAGCCTACCAAGTTTCATCAAATTCCATCAAGTTCTTCATGACTTATCGCATGGAAACCAATTTCCCATAAGTGACCCTGTGACCTTGAAAATTCACTCAAGGTCACCCAAATACAATCCCAACCCAGGTCTTGCCTAGATACATAATCCTACCAAGTTTCATCAAATTCCATCAAGTTTTTCAAGATTTATCACATGGAAACCAATTTTACAAAAGTGACCCTGTGACCTTGAGAATTCGCTCAAGGTCATCCAAATACAATTCCAACCTAGGTCTTGCCTAGATACATAATCCTACCAAGTTTCATCGTATTCCATCAAATTCTTTATGACTTATAAAACGAAAACCAATTTCCCATAAGTGACCCTGTGACCTTGAGAATTTGCTCAAGGTCACCCAAATACAATCCCAACCTAGGTCTTGCCTAGATACATGATCCTACCAAGTTTCATCAAATTCTGTCCAGTTCTTCATGACTTATCGAACGGAAACCAATTTCACATAAGTGACCCTGTGACCTTGAGAATTTGCTCAAGGTCATCCAAATACAATCCCAACCTAGGTCTTGCCTAGATACATTATCCTACCAAGTTTCATCAAATTCCATCAAGTTCTTCATGACTTATCGAACGGAAACCAATTTCACATAAGTGACCCTGTGACCTTGAAAATTAGGTCAAGGTCACCCAAATACAGTCCCAACCTAGGTCTTGCCTAGATACATAATCCTACCAAGTTTCATCAAATTCCATCAAGTTCTTCAAGACTTATCGCACGGAAACCAAGTGTTGAAGAACCTGAACAACAACAACAACAACAACAAGAAGAAGAAGCGGAAGAAACGGGCACTAATCCAATTTATTAAATTTTGGATAAAATTACTTGTAACTGATTGGCTTAGAGGTAACATGTGATTACCGTTTAGAATGATCTAGTGCCTGCATGGAGCAGATGCCAGGCAATAGTCTCCCTGCTCAAGAAGACTATTGCCCGCCTGGTTCCCGTCTCTTGTCAACCCTGCACTTCGGCGCGGGAACCACACTACCGGCTACGGAACAGAGCTACAGCTTGTAACTGTGTGAGCGACGCTTTTTTCGATAGCAAAATAGCCATTCTATTTCACTCCCGCTTGAATCAAACATAAAAATTAATGTCCTGATTTTCAAATAAGAATTAGCTTGACATGAAATAGCTCCAATTCCTCATTGAGCCTACTGATGGGCCTACATGTAATTTTATCCAAAATTTAATAAAACAAATAGTGACAGTTTCACCAGGCAATAGACCAAATTCTTAGTCCCTCGGGTTGTGGAGTGTCCTGGCTGTCTATTGCCCGCGGCCTTCGGCCTTGGGCAATAGACAGCCAGGACACTCCACAACCCTCGGGACTAATAATTTGGCCTATTGCCTGGTAAAACAGTCACTATTTGTATAATGTCCCCCGGCTTCCACCGGGAGACATAATTCTTCATCAGAAGAGCTTTCATTCAAGTACCACCATGCTTATAGTCTTAAGTCAGTGGTTCTGGCACTGCCTGGCAAGTCATGCTGCAGCTGCCGCAAGGGCAGCTGCAGCATGACTTGCAAGGCAGTGCCAGAACCACTGACCAAGGCCTGTGACCATAGTATGCAATGAGTTAACAAAGTCTGTCAGTTCCCTTTCTGGGTATGTCATATACAAAATATGTCATCAATATACTCCCTGAAAATGGCATCATTTTAACAACTTTTGAGGCCGAGGCTCCCACCAAAATCGGGAGAGTTAACAGGTATGCACACAGCAGGTACTACTGTTGCTTCACAAATTTATACACTACAAAATTCTGGCAGATATAAACAAACTTCATTCCCAAGCTGCCACTTTTTATCTGCAACCCAAGTGTGTAGTTGTTGATCAGAATACATGTAGGGCTGATGATTTTCCGTTTTTGGTTCAAGGATTTTCCGTTTTTGCCCTATCGTCATTCCTTTTTTTGCCCGTTTTTTTTTTCCCAAAAGCCTTGTCGGCGACCAGGCTTGGGCTTCGCAGCAGCCATATTTCCTATTGAAACTCAAGTTCACACGAGAGTCTCGAGTTGCGATATTAATGGCGGCGCCCTGGTAAAAGCGTATTTGTAGAACGGAAATGGTTTAGAGCTTTAATTTTAGTGTGTTAAAAGAGGAAATGTGCAGTTTTTTCTACATTTTGTGTTGCTTTAATTGATTTGTTTCTTTTACTGGGAAACTTTTACCGATTTCCGTTCAATTCTGCGGGAAAATTTCTTTTCTGTTTTTTGTTACTCATTCCACGATTCCGCTGGATTTTCAGTGAAAACTGGAAATCATCTGCCCTATACATGTATCCATATTTGTCTTTGTTTTGGATATGAACTGGGACATTAAAGGCTTTTAACTTGGCCAAGTCTGCAACAACAACAAAATGACACAGCAAGTCTTCTCATCTTGTAGCAGGCAAACTGTGGTGCAACTGACAGTCACTTACAACTGTGTTGTCAATTGTTGTTGCAACTAATGGCTCATCAAGGCATAGAGGACACAATAAACATTTAAGTACACATATCTCAGTACATTTATTTCTCTCAACAAGGTACAAAAATGATGTTTCTTGGTACATTATATGCCAGTTCCTAGCAAATAATAAAAACATATTAATGTATTCTTACTGAACATGACACTTTAAGTTAGCAGTCTCATTTTTCTGAAGAGCTATTTGTGCAATTTGGTGTTTTCATGATCACATAGCTTCAAGATAACTTACTCAGACACAAAGCACAATGCAGTCACATGCACTTTTTTTACTCCACCTGTGCTGTACATCCACAGAGATAATGGTCTACTAAGCTGTGAAAAATGGCTTGAAGTTAGAGTGAACATCTATTTATGTCGATTACATGATGGCTTGTATTGTAACCATTAGTGATCTTAATGACGAAAAGTCAAATACATTTGTTCAACTCTTCTTAATTTCTCCAATGCTGGTGATGCAGAGATTGGGAGCTCTTTCTGGTGATACAGCAGTTGAACTATGGCCATGGTACATGGAGGTCAGCTTTTGTTGGTCTTGTCTTGAGTATCAGCAAATGGGTTCAGCTTTGACATCCAGGAGCTGATAAGTATAAAAACAAAAAGCAATGGCTTAATAAAGGACTTTACCAAAGGCAGGAAGTACCTATCTCCTATGACAAATTGCCGACTTCATCTCAGTGACAATGTTAGAAAGTCTAGAAAGTGCTGACACCTACTGGCAAATGAGTGATGCAACATTAAAAGGATAAGTGTAAATTGCCTTGCTTTCACATACTGAAATTGCTTTTATTTCACTGTATACTTATTTTCGCTAATTTTGCTGACAGCACAAAACTATGAAGATATAAATACAGTGAAATAGCGATATAAAATTGATTTAATTGGAATTACATTGTATGTTGAAAATAGTGAAATTAAAAATTTAACGAGATGTGTGAAATGCAAACACCATGAAATTTATACATGCAAAAATAAGTACATTTACAGCACATAAATATTCACAGTGCTTCAAAATTTGACAAAATTGCCATACCTTAATTAACAAATTCAAAAACTAAATTCGAGTTGCTTAAATATGTTCCAGTGCATGAAGCCCTGAACATTGAAATGCACACACATGTAAATAAAAATGGCATGTTTTGACAGGGAAACAAAAAAATCATAAAACTAAGCAAGTCTGTAGTTTGCTACATCAGAATACGAGAACACCTAAGCAGCATGTGATACAGTTGTCTATGAAAGGAGTTTGCTGCTACAGACAATGGATGAGACACAGTTGTCTATGAAAGGAGTTTGCTGCTACAGACTATGGATGAGATACAGTTGTCTATGAAAGGAGTTTGCTGCTACAGACTATGGATGAGATACAGTTGTCTATGAAAGGAGTTTGCAGCTACAGACTATGGATGAGATACAGTTGTCTATGAAAGGAGTTTGCAGCTACAGACTATGGATGAGATACAGTTGTCTATGAAAGGAGTTTGCAGCTACAGACTATGGATGAGATACAGTTGTCTATGAAAGGAGTTTGCAGCTACAGACTATGGATGAGATACAGTTGTCTATGAAAGGAGTTTGCAGCTACAGACTATGGATGAGATACAGTTGTCTATGAAAGGAGTTTGCAGCTACAGACTATGGATGAGATACAGTTGTCTATGAAAGGAGTTTGCTGCTGCAGACTATGGATGAGCCCAGCTTTATTTTTTGTCCCATATTTAAATTATATGTACAATGAATTATACTTTTAATGGCACACTGCAAATACAAGCAATGCAACTGTGTTACACTGTAGGAATACACAGCTTATGTTTCTGCTGTTGGAGTATGAGTATACATGTATACACAGTGTAAACAAAGTAGCCCATGCAGCAATGAACAGGTCTTTATAAAATGACAGGTATATATTACTGTTAGGCACTGGGAGGGAAAGCAAAGTGTTTATACACTGATATCAGCCACACACCAGAACTTTTCCACAGATATGATGGATTCATCCTCATTAAAACATTAGGGATGGCTATGGTTACACTGCCATACAAGCTAGCTCAGGCAAAGATACATGAAGACGTGTCCAGTCACCTGGATCAGCCAGAACAAGTGCTCTGTTATATCTCTGAGATCCAATCATTAACAATGTATCAATACTGTGCCAGCATAACTTGGTATGTGAGGGTGTGGCAATTGTGATTGTGGGACTAAATTCCTGTGACCCAGGAAATCCTTACTTTATAGGGAATGATCTTGAGAATGGAAAGAAAAGTAGTGCAAAACAGACCAGTGCAGGTCCCATAGTCCATGTCTGCTCTGCCAGACTACATGGTCTGTCTCATGCACATTTATAAAGTACTTTGCCCCCGAAATACAAGATAAAACTTAATGGTTCCTGACAATCTTGTGGCATTTTTAACATATTTTATTTACCGTATACATGAAACTGCATGAAAATAAATAACTGCAGAGACAAAGCAGATTTCTTTTATTTTTTATGAAGTGTAGAATCTGCTGATCCAAAGTCAAAATTTCAATAGTTAAACACACTTTCAGCTTAGTACAATTTGTTCAGAAATGAGCCCTTTACATACTTGATATAATTCTCCATCACAGTACCTGACTTGGGCAAAAGAATCTGTTATATGCATTTAAAAATGTTCTCAGTTCTAGTACCATGGCTACTCACCTTGTCTGACCTTCATCTTCTTTGTTTCCTTCTGAAAACACATAAAAATAAACTTGGAACTCATGATCTATCACATGTATCTCATTCTGTCAGAGTGATGAGTTTCGAGTTTGAAAACTGAAATTCTGATTAAAAATCTTTTACTATGGTACCAATCATATGTAAGGATCATTCACCGGCTAACCTTTAGAAAGCTGGTGCATGACTGTCAATGAGAAAACCGCTGACTTAAGACTGAGGGCACTGAATAACATTGGCAGGGAAGCCATGCTCCTGGTGCCACAATGACAGCTGCAGCATGACCAGTGAAGTAATACAAATACCAGACCAAACATATCACATACATTTATACATCAATCTTATGTCTAAGTCAAGAATATACGTGTATTGCAGGGGCACATTTGTGACATTTTAAGCCAACTAATTTGCAATTAAAAACGTAATACAATTATGATAAGGCATAATCATAAACAGTTTACTGTAGGGTCCAAATATAGCATGTATGTGATAGTAATCATCAGTAATCACCAACAATCAAAATAAAAGATGATAGTCACATGAAATTTAACTGGCAGTTCTACCAGCTTCCTCAGAGACTGCCACTAGTCAATCAGACACGTACCATATAATTACTACTTTAGTGTCTGTATCACAGCATCATACAAATTGTGGTCATTTTTCATACAGCCTTCAATCAGGCCACTGTAAAAGCTATCAGAGGCAGCATCTAATGATGACTAATTACTCTTATTTGTCCATTAATAACACAAGTATTGACAACAACAGGTGTGGACCACCAATGTCTGGTCAAACCTGTCTGTGTGTGTGTGTGTGTGTGTGTGTGTGTGTGTGTGTGTGTGTGTGTGTGTGTGAGTGAGAGAGAGAGAGAGAGAGAGAGAGAGAAAGAGAGAGAGAGAGAGAGAGAGAGATTTTGTTGGCATTAGAATTTCTTCAAATTCACAAGGTGTCCTATTTAACTCTGTCCTGCTCCTGGATGTAAATATGTAAATCATTGTCTGTTTTAATATGTTTACTTGAATATCATGTAAATAACACACATTGTTGCTGAGAATCCTAGATAAGACCTGTGTATTGCTGGCACGATCCAGGTCCACAGCCTTCCTTGGCATGAGTTAATTGGGCACTATACACTCAACCCATGCCAAGGAAAGTTACAGATTTAGTCTGATTCTGACCAGAAAAGGGTTAAATAGCATTTTACCCCAAATTTAAGCTTTTATTCAGCTGAACAATGAGAACAGATAGGGTGTCACTAAAAGAACAAGATACCAATGTGTGGTTTGAGATTACATGTATATGTTTAACATACACACATGTATATGGAATTAAAAACTCAATGCCTCTCCAAACAATGGTATATGTAGTTTTTGTTTCATATTGTCCTGGTGTTTACTGTCTGTTTAGAAATGCATCATCATTATACACATCTATATCAGTATTTAGAAATATTTGTCCATGTTGACATACATGTAGCATAATTTAATTAGCCCATCATCATCAGCTGCTATATAATGCATCAGATTACATGCATTTGACTTTGATCCTCCACTATCTAATAAAAGTACACGATTAAGCTGATAGGCAGGTCCTCAGTGGCTGCACAAAGCAGCTACTCTCTAATTACTCAATGTATATTTACCCTTCAGTTTTTTTTTTTTTTGTTTTGGGTTTTTTTTTTTTTTTTTTTTTTTTTTTGGGGGGGGGGGGTGGTGTTCTATTATACTGCAACTCCATTTATCCAGAACTTTACAATGTGACCTGACTCTCTCCTGTACACTTCATCATGGCAAATTTATAAACGAAGAGAAACTGCGCTTCTTTGCACTTTCCTGAATTAATTCTGTTTCTATACTGAATGGCACAAATGCAGAGTCGACTTCAACAGCTTTACATGAGAGTACAGCTCCAAAACAACATGTTTGAGCAGCTGTTGACTAACAGTACGAGCCAAGAGTCAGAGGCACACTTATCTAGTCTAATCCTGCACACATGACTGCTTGGAACCATTGACAAGAAACAGGGTTTTTTTTCCTTCCATGAAGTAGCATTTACATTTAACATGAAATTAACATAACAAAATTTTAGATTTTTATTGGGCAGATTGCTGAAGGAAAAACTGAACTCTTTGTCAAAGCTGAAAACCTCACAGACAGAAAAAAAAATGGCAGACTCGCAAATAAAGGGCTGGCTGTGTAGCATCACAAGTGTTTACCAGCCATTAAACCATTATTTCGAGTCCTGAAATTCAAATTTCCAAACAGAAGCCACCTGTACTACAGCAGGAAATCTCTGGCAAACTATGCACAGGCAGCCAACAACACACAATGAGGAAGGTGAGATGGGAGATGGACGATGCAGGTGACTCTAGTCTTTGCCAGCAGGGGGCTGTAATGATCAAAGTGCAGGTCATGTTGATTTGTTACTGTTCGGTACCTTATTCTTGCAGTTATTTGACAATGCACTTGTCCTCTCCCAAATCTGAGACAAAAGTTCAGTTTCATTTAAAGTTTGCTGATCATGGTTGTAATACAATAGGCCTTTTGTCATTGGAGTATCTGACACCTGGTGTGAACACTGTGAACTACAAGTACCTTTTGTCATGATGCACCACAGATAGCTTTCATGCTGTGTAAACTTTATCATGGAAATGCATGATGACTGCATGAGGTATTGGACAATTTGACACTCTCAGAATTTATCAAAGGTTTTGGTCATCACCCCAACAGTTTCCAAATTCTTTGATTGGGCCAACAGCTTAAATGCATCCAAAACTGACCAAGGTCCCAATTTCTCGACACAGGTGCAGTGGAGGAAAACTACACTTAACACTGTAAATAGTCAAAAATTGATGCAATTATCAAAGCAAACAATTTACCTGTGTTATCTGGGACAGATATATTATCTTTATTAATAAAAAAATCTAACACGTGCCAAGAATATACAACAGCATTTTTGAACAAATGCTAGTTTCTCTCACCCTTAAATCGCTGATTTAAGGGTCTGTCAGTAAAGCTCAGTGTATAGAGTGTTGTGGTATCTTATTCTACTCTCCTTTCTAACATTTTGCCGTAAGCCCCCCCCCCCCCAAAAAAAACAAACCCTTTTTTATTTTATAAAGAGACACTGTTTCAATTTTCTACGTTGGACGATTCAACATCAAAAAACACCTACAAAGAAATGACAGTATCTGCAAAAGCCACATGCCGCTCCTACGCAAGAATGTATATTTTTAGAGCTTTTTATTTCATCAAAATTAGTTAACCTATTTACGAGCTATCTCTTGAAAACCTCTGGGAAGTCAGACAAAATTTAGAATTGTGAGAAAATATACTCTTGTAATACTATACTTTTGATATGTTGTGTTGCCATGAAAATATACCTTTTAACTCTATGTTTAAAAATGAGTCTTTTAAGTTTTTCTGGGAGATCACAAAGATGTAGTTTCCTAATAACTGGTTTCAGTCTCTAAAATAACAGATTAGGAGTGCCCATTGTTCTCTCCCTGGCCCACTGGCCCATTGTTCTCTCCCTAGCCCACAAGCCCATTGTTCTCCCTATCCAATGAGCTGCTTGATCACTTCCCATTGCCTGAAAGATCCAAGTCTGACTGACAGCTCATTTTCATTCTGTTGTGAATACAAAACCATGTGGGTGTTTGGCCAAAAATCATGATTTCTTTAGCTCCAAAATTCTCATAAAAAATGACATTTTTGGAACTCAACATTTGGCTGTAATGTAGATTGGTACCTAATCTTTCCTATTCTGCAAAAAACAATTATTGATTTCTAAAATGTGTGCTGCAAAATAGCTTTACATACTGCCCCTTAAGACTGAGTCAACAGCTTTCTTCAGGACACTTTGTGGGCAATGCGTGCAAAGTGTCCCAAGGAAAGCTGTTGACCAAGACTGCTCTTTGCATCAGACTAAGCTTGCGGGTATTTGAATGAAAGGTATCTTTGTGAGGAATTTGAATTTTTTAATGATTATATGTTTAATAGTACATGTACAGAGAAAACATGTATAGCCGTGATTAGCACTTTATGGGTTAATATAGTTAAATATCAGTAACTCCCATTCTTCCACTTGACAGTAAAGATCATCTATTTTGAAGATGTCATTGTTACCTGTCAGTTCCTCTATGAGTTGTTCAGCATAAACTTGTTTGAGTGGCCTGACTGCACCTTCCCTGGCTTCATACTCCACATCAAGCTGTCTCTGCTCTGCCTCCTCTATGGTCAGTCCCAGCCACTCTATCTCTTCCTCCTGCAAACACAGCAGGTATAGCTATGATAAACAGGTGAACAAACTCATGTACAATGACAAAATCAACTATCCTGAGAGGATGGAACTACCATGCTATATTGGACACTAGCTCAGTAAGGTCGTCATTTGTTTCAGGCAGGTTCTCAGGAGCAGGCTCTGCAGGCAGGGCTGCTAGGTCTGCATATATTCCCATTGCATTCCACTATAATTTGCACTTTAATAACTTGAAAACCCATGTGTTCACAGAAATCATATTTCTCATGGCAAATCTTTGTGTATAGTTGAAATAATGCTGCAACTCCATCTGCAAGATTAACTAAATTAAATGTTCCTTTAACATTGAATCCAATGAGAATATACACCTCTAGCTGCAAGAATTTGTATTAGGTTGTGTATTTGACTGAATACACATAAAATTGCTAATTGTACCTTCTCTTATTTCTTCAACAATATGTGTATGTAGTAATTCAATCCTTTCCATTGTAAGATGGCCCATACTGCCTGGTCATCAGACCAAGTTATGCTGTCCTTACTGTGGGGGCGCTCCACTATCTGTGGAGCGCAGTCAGACATGCGGAACAATAGTCTGTTTAGCAGACAACTGCTTCAAGGATTTTGGCTCCTTTCAATGGTAATGAAACATAATATGAATGATAAGCATTATAGTTGAGACCCATCAAAATTATATGCCCAGGTCAACGGCTTTCCTTGGTGTGGGTTAGGCACTTTTAGCACCCATCTCTTATGATGGAAAACTGTTGACTCAGTCTTAGTTGAAGGGGTAAGGTTTATGGCTTTGCGCTTTAATTTAACTAGTTTATACATGAAGCATTTGTTACCCGTCTACAACCGAAAAATATTCAAACACATGCTGACGTATAAACAAGAATTTGAAACTCAAGAAATAAATGCCCACGGTTCAGGATATACTTCTGCTTAGCACAATTGTCCACAAAATATACCATAAAACACAATAAACTAAAAATAAGTCTAACAAGGTATATATTTTTTAAAGTACATAAAGTAGAGAATTGTTTTTTGTCATCATCCTTTTTGTGTCACTTGTCTTGTGTTCAGCGTTGCCGACCTGGGGAGGTATATTTTGAGGAGATTATGAGATGGCGAGCTGCGAAGCCCTCCTAGAGGGGTCTGGAGGCATGCTCACCCAGAAAAAAATTTCAAAAATAGACATCAAAATATGCATTTTCATGGCATTTGAGGGTACTTGGATTCAAGTTTGAGGGGTGGCATGAGTGCTCAACATGCCTTGAGATGCACAGCAGCTTCATTTGCCTTACAAATATCACCGTGAAAAGCAATTTGTTAAAATTTACCATATTATTTTTTAGAATGATATTTGTGTTAAGTTTCGTGAGATTCTTGGGGTGATTCGGGAGTCGGGAGGGCAGACAGCATATGCCTGAGTTTTTGGGAGACTCCCAAATGATTTGGGCGGGTTGGCAACACTGTGTGTTTATACAGTAATTGTACAAAGTGAACGTACAATTTTCCTAATTTTTCAGTTAGAAATGGATTTATTTTTTGTTTAAACTTTGAAATTCTTGTGGCAAAATAAACTATAAGATGTGAATACAAAAAGAGGGTCTCACTTTTCCCAAATTTTGCTTCGTTTGCTTTCTAGGACTGTTTGACGTTGGAAGGTTGACATCTCAATTAAGCATCATAGAAGGCGAAAAAAGGGACTTAGCATTGTGAACCCCATTGACTTGTACAATTATTAATGTAAGTAATATGAATCAGCCGACAAGTAACCAAATTGAAAAATTCATAAACAAGAGGACTGTGACAGTCCTGTCCTCAGCTGACCTTATCATTTGCACACTGTATTTCCATTTTGATCTCGACTGATTTACATAGTAATCAAGAGGAATGTATGCATTACCTGACAGGTGCCCAAATTAAAAAAAAAAAAAAAATGTTAAATATCACTGTACCACCAGCTTTGAACAATTTGTTTAAACCTCCCACAAGCTACATTTCCACCAAGTTTCACTATAATATTAGAGACAGTTTTGGAGAAAAAGGTAAATAATAGTGAAACAATGAACATTGTAAAAAATAGACAAAAAAATTCCCCCATCACCTGTTTAACAAATAAAGGTCTGGGTGTCCCAACAAGTGTCCCTATGCAATTTAAAAGCAATTGCCCTTGTGCTTTTACAGAATACTTTGAAGACTTCTAAAAATTAAACTAAAAAAAATTATTAAAAAAAAAATAAAAATCACAAGAGTGAGACTCCCCTGCAGCAGGCAGTGGAAAATGTTTTAAACAACTGTACGAATTGCTAGGTATTGGACAGCATGTAGTCTGTCTGGCAAGCCATTCACACTGTCCACATCTGGCCATATGTGTCATTTACTTTGTAAGGTCAATTAAGTCAGTTTCTGTGACATATGCCCATTCTCCCACACGTGATAATGCCAAAATTGTTATCGTTAATACAGAACAATTAAGTGTTGTTTTCAGAGTTTTCTTTGCCAGTAGGGGTTTTATTGTTCTTTACAGCAAAATTTAATACTTTGACACCTGATTAAAGAGCTAAAATTCCCCACATTAAAACAACAGATCTGTGAAAGAAATCTCTTGATGGAGTTGGGACAAGGTGTCATAAACCTGTAACACAACAGCTTGCACCAAAAAGACACTGAATCGATTCTTCACGTATTCACAGAAACACACAAAAAGGGCCAGTGTACATAATTTTGTTTTGCTTAATGTTAGTCATGCACAGTTTATATCTATATACCTTCTGTCCTGTCAATATCTTTGAAAGCTGTTAGATTAAACTGACCATCTGTCTTCTTTCTCTCTATCGCTAAATATACATCTTTATTCATCAGAGTCTTTGCATCTCTCTCACATACTGCTCATCGTGAAAATGGACTGATCTGTCCCAGTTGAAAGAAAAAATATTTCAGGCATGCATGCAGGGGGGTTGGGGGTTGGGTGTGTGCTTACACACCCCTGTCCTGAAGAATCCAAGTTTTCATGCCTCTTCTCCTTGAAGGACTATGAAAATTTATAGAACAACACAGTGAAAATACCGCCACCTGGTGCCAGGAGAAGTTGAAGAAGGCATAAAAGTGTTCAAATTGAAGAACTTCCAGAGCATGTCCCCAGGCCTGGGTCCACAATTCCAGCATCTTCCTGTAAGAAATGTCTATATCCAACCCTGTGAGGCCAGCTGTGGAAGCAAATACTTTCTTTGAGGAAGAGACCACGTGACCTGGTCGAGCAAGGTGGAATCAACAGCGGTGCTGGTGGAACATCAATTTTAACTATTTTGCGACTGTTATATGATTCAGTCATTGTTGGGCATTACTGATATGTACTAGAGAATCGCCGCAGACTAGTTTTGGATTGCCGGGCAGGCTGCATGTGAGTTTTTGGAACTTCTATTTTTGAATTGAATAGCCACGCAGGACGCCATATACCATTGTACCATGGCAGGTCGTCAGAAGGAAAACAAAGGGTCGCAGGGTACAGACACCCTTTCTACACCGAACTTGACAGGAGGGATAAAACGTCCTTGGGATTCGCCCACTGAAACAGGTTTTTCGCCACCTACAGGTAAAACACGCACCGAGGTTGATAGTGCCAATGGTGGTGTCACTAAACCCAGTGTCACTGATGATATCGAAGTGGATGTTGATGGGGCCAACAATTTCTTGCGCATTTTGATTGACCCGAGGATTAAATCTTTCTTTCAGAAAATGGTTAACGACGCTGTGGACAGCGAAGTTCAATCTCAGTTAGGTAGTCATGCCAAAAGGGTTGACGACCTCGAAACCAAGTTAGCGGATGCAAATGCAAAACTGACTGTCCAGCAGGCCACAATTAACGCCCTTCAGGACAAGATTAAAACCCTAGAAGGTGGACAGGACGAGTTAGAGCAATATGGAAGGCGCAATGCGGTTCGCATCTGGACGAAAGATCCGGAGACTGACAATGAAAACACCGACGACTTGGTTCTCAATACCGCCGAAAAGTTGAATGTTCCTCTAAATCAATGGGAAATCGGTCGGTCTCATAGAGTAGGAAGGAAAGGGAACAAGCCACGTGCCATCATTGTGAAATTATTATCACACAACATACGACAAAAGCTCTATCACGGCAGGAAAAACAACAACGGAATCTTCATTTCGGAAGATCTTACGAGGAAGCGCGCTAGCATCATGTACCAGGCTCGTGGATTGAAGCGTGACAACAAGATCCACAGTTGCTGGACCACTGACGGCCGAATGTTCGTCCGTGAATGCGCCCGCGGAGGGAACATTGATCAAGGACGAGTAGTCCAAATCTTCGACCAAAGTGACTTGGATGTCTACAAAAGGTAAATATTATAGACATTGGAATCATGTCAATATTTCTCGGACAGTGATTGACAATTTACTGCGATCTACAGATCAACACCTCTTGATAATTATCATGCTGCTGAGCATTTCCTCTTGACATTTGATATCACCCCACGATTTACTTATGATTTACCTACGATTTACCTACTTGTTGTTTTTGGCTCCATTTTGTTATTCTTTAAATTTAAATTATTTATTTTGATGGGTAAATGACTTGAAACGTAGAATTTCTAACATGCTGAAACGGCATCGCCAACTACATTGTTTTTGTTTATGTTGAAAATAGTTTTTGGTAGCGTAAGCCTGTTGGTCCTTTCTGAGGCTTTCTTTTCTAAATTGTGATCTTATGTTCCGATATATTCTGATTATCCACTGTGCTTAAGATCAAGATTAAACCCAGAGTACAAGGGTTAACCTTCTAATGTGCTGTAATGTTTCGTACCGAATGATATACTCCAATAACTCACATCTGAACCGAAGTTTAACGATATGTTGCCTGATACATTGTTTGTATTGTAATGACTTTCAATTGGAAAGTGTATATATATATTGGCGAAATCACTTATGAAAAAGTTGCTTAACCATTAATCTATGCTGTTCTCTTATCCAAAACCTTGTTTGTCGACCATGTCAGTTTATCATATTTTCTGTCTACTTTGTGTTACATGTTTTCATCATCCCACGTGCTTTGCGAGCACGTTGAGGATACTCACTGTGCTTTTTTGTGTATGGGCTCTTGAACATATATATGATTTACTTAGGTCTATCGGTTTTCTACAAGGTTTAATCAACGTTTGCCTATATCTTTCTGCAGGATGTTTTTTTGAATTGTTATCATTGACTATTACCACCATGAATTATCTGCTCTCAAAAAGCTATTCCGTACTTGACGGTTGCCGTTCTATTTACTTCTTCAGCTTCCGTCCTTTATGTATTCATTTTTCAATGTATTTTGTAAAGAATACTGTTGTTGCTGTCCAATATATACATGTTCTACTATGTGCATTTTCTGTGCCACTTAATGTTGGGGCCTTCAAATATATTCACTGGTTGTGGAAGTATACCAGTTTGTGTATCTTACATTTGCGTAGTAATTACTCTGTTACGATTAAGTACGTCCTTAACATATGTATGCTGTGTGAAAATATTTTTCGTTTGACTTTATTATGTCAAGTGGTGTCTCATATTTTCACATGTGTGTTTACTTTACATCTATTAGGTATATGTTATAATGCGGTGCAATCCTACGATAAATGTCCTACATGCAAAATAGAGTACTGGTGTGCTAATACGTTCACATGGAGTAATAACTCAAATTATTTCTCATTGATTGACGTGCGGAACATATTGTACTTCTACTTCTTTTGTAAGCGTTTATGCAATATTTATTTAAATACGCTCTCCAAATGTCTACAAGTAATGGTATATATCGTACAATTTTTGTTATCGAGTGTTTATTCTTTTGGTTGCTATTACTTGGTGTCGCACTGTTACTTGTATTTTATTATATTTTGCTTCGGGGCTTGGTTTGCTTACATACCCATTATGTTCTGCGTTTTCAATTTTTACCACATGGACGCATATCATGCTTGGCTACCTACCGGCACACATGGAAACTGTATCACTCTTTACAGTAAGCTGACAAATTACCTTCGATTTTTACTGATTTACCACGTTTGTTTCAGCTCATTGTGGTTAAAATATCCATTTATTTTGCATCACTTCCTTGGTGCTTCTTTAGGCAAATTTAGGGTTTGCAAGCAAATACTTTGTTCCTCTCCTCATGTGTATTTGTACCACTTGTGTGTAGCCATCCCGGACTTCAGGTGCAATTTCCATCTTTCAAATTCTGAAATCTTCTTAATATACTCTTTATTCTATGTTTTGGTTGCGGCTTCCATAAGTAACATCTTCATTCACGCCAGTCGACAAAGATTACTCGTATTATACCTTTATAATTCAATCCTTTATCGTAAATGTTCAAATATTGATGTATATTTATTTGTCATTTCTCCGCTTCTGATTTTATTAGCCGGAGACATTCACCTCAATCCTGGACCAACTGATGAGTTTTGTGATACCACCCTCTGTCACATTAATGTCCGTAGCCTGTCTCAAGATAAAATGAGGTGTATTCGCACAGACATTGCTAAATATTATGATCTCATAACTCTCTCGGAAACCTTTCTGACACCAAATACTCCAGGCAATGATCTTATTTTATCTGGTTACCATAATATTATGCGGAAGGACCGCCCTAATGGTTTAGGCGGTGGTGTTGCACTATATGTATCGCAGCAGTTTATAGCTACTAGGCGTCAAGACTTGGAAAGTCCCGATCTGGAATTATTATGGGCTGAGATTAAATTACATAATAATAAATTTTTATTAGGAGTTGTATACAGGCCACCCGACTCCCCTGTTTCATTCTGGGACAAGCTTCAAGCTAGTCTCGACCAAGCAAAAACTACCGGTACCCATAATATCATTATAACAGGTGACCTTAACGCCGACTTTTCCACGGCACCAGGTAAAAAGCTTGACCATTTTTGTAATACTAATTTCTTTTTTCCGCATATTCATGAACCCACCCGCATAACTGAAAATACGTCTCGTTGTTTAGATCAGGTCATTTCTAACATCCCGAATTTTATTTCTGAATCAAAAGTTTTGCCACCAATTGCTAATTGCGACCATAGCGTAGTGTCTGTCAATATTAGTTTTCGACGCAAAATTGAGCCCGTGTATAAAAGATTTATATGGTTATATGAACAGGCAAACTTTAATCATTTCCGAGAATATTTAAGTCAAATCGACTGGGACAACTTCTTTCCATCCAACGATATAAATGCCTGCTGCCTGCTTTGGACTGAAGGCTTTCTGCAAGCCGCCAAACAATGTATTCCTAATAAAGAAGTTACCATTCGTCCGGACGATTTACCCTGGTACACATCTTATCTGCGCTGTGAAAAGCGCAGAGTGATGCGCGCATATTCCAAAGCCAAAGATGGTAAACACGGACCTAATAGTCTCGAACTTTGGGCCACTTATAATCGGCTTCGTAACCTGTATCAGGAACATCTCCGTGAAGCCGAGGATCGACATCATAATAAATTAAATAACTCCTTGAAAAATTCTAAAAACAAACATAAAGCGTGGTGGAAAACTGTTAAACATTTTTTGAATCGAAATCATCGTCAGAATATTCCTTCTTTACTACGTGATGGCAAACACGTCACCGACAACGCTTCTAAAGCAGAAATCTTCAACTCGTTTTTCTTGAGTCAAAGCACTCTTGACTCATCTTCAATTAACAATCCTCTACCGCCCGATCACCCCTTAAATACACTCGGAGCTTTAAACATTTCTGAAGGTGAAGTACTGGACATACTCAAAAGTCTTGATACTACTAAAGCAACTGGCCCAGATGGGATTAGTACTAGACTTTTGAAAGAAGCAGCTCCCATTATTTATCGACCTCTCACTAAACTATTCAATTTATCTCTATATCAGAAACAGTTCCCTTCTATTTGGAAAGAAGCTCACGTGACTCCTTTACACAAAAAGGGAGACGAGAACCTGTGTAATAACTATCGTCCTATATCCCTTTTAAGTTGTACAGGAAAAGTAATGGAAAAAGTAATTTTTAAACATGTGTTCAATTTTTTTCGGGACAATATGTTCATTTCAGCAAACCAGTCAGGATTTATTCCTGGTGACTCAACAGTCAACCAGTTACTTTCCCTATACCATGAGCTATGTTTAGCCATTGATCAGCAAAAAGAAGTAAGAATTGTTTTCCTAGATATAAGCAAGGCCTTTGATAAAGTCTGGCACAAAGGTCTTATTCATAAACTGGAAAAAAACGGCATCGTTGACAATCTTCTGACATGGTTTGAAGATTACCTGTATAATCGGAAGCAACGCGTCGTTTTAAATGGTCAATCCTCTAGCTGGGGAACTATAAGTGCTGGTGTGCCTCAAGGATCTGTATTAGGTCCTCTACTCTTTTTGATTTATATTAATGATATAGTCAACGTTGTAAATTCAGAAGTCAAACTTTTTGCGGATGATACGTCCCTTTATCTTACTATTGAAGATCCTGTTCATGCTGCTACTGTCATGAACGATGATCTGGCCTCCCTGGACGAATGGTCTAGGGAATGGCTTATATCCTTTAATGCTGTTAAAACAGACACCATGCTCGTCTCTTTAAAAAGAAATCCCCCTGATCACCCTCCATTGATTTTCCAAGGTCACCAATTAGAGAATGTTTTAGAGCACAAGCATCTGGGTCTTTCGTTAAGATCAGATCTAAAATGGAATGAACATGTTAAACAAGTTGCAACTAAAGCCTGTAAACAAGTAAACATTCTGAAAACTCTACAGTATCGCCTTGACCGGGACACACTAGAAACGATTTATACCTCCTTCATTCGACCTATTTTAGAGTATGGAAACGTAGTCTGGGATGGCTGCACGCAGGATGATGCAAAACTTTTGGAAGACATTCAAATGACTGCGGCCCGCATCGTGACAGGAGCAATGAAAACCACCCCTATAGAAAAGCTATACGAAGAAACTGGCTGGGAAACCCTGTCCAAACGAAGAGAAAGATCCAAACAAATCATGATGTATAAAATAGTTCATAAATTAACCCCTAGCTATTTGTACTCTTTTCTCCCCAATATTCCAATATTCCACCGTAATACTAGGGCACAACTCGATCAAAGCAGACGCTCAGACTTGCCCTCTTTCAATTGTAGAACAGTCTTATTCGAAAACTCCTTTTTCCCTTCTGCTATCACGTTGTGGAACCTTCTCCCATCGGAAACTAGAAATCTTCCAACTTTGTTCCAATTTAAGAAGAAAATTTCAACTCCCAGACAGTTTTCTGTTATATTTCCCGAACTTTTTCATGTAGGCAAAAGATATCTGTCTATTTTACATTCTCGTTTGCGTATGGGCCGCAGCCAATTGAACGAACATCTTTTTAAGATTGGTGTAAAAGATTCAGCAGCTTGTTCATGTGGCGCCACCACCGAGAGTATCTGGCACTACTTTCTCACCTGTCCAAACTACATTGTCGCTCGAGATGCATTACATACAACCATTGGTCGTTTGGCTCCATTTTCTATTAACACAATTTTGTTTGGCAGTGCTTCTTGCAGTCTCGAGGACAATATTATTATATTTTTATCTGTTCAAGAGTTTATTGAAAAAAGTAAACGATTCCAAGGTGAAACTGTAACTTAATCACTCATACCGATAATTCGAAAATGCAAATTAATAATATATACTGGCAATATTGACAACTTTATGAGCCCCGCTATCTGTGTTTGTTCTGGTGGCGTCCATCCTTTCGTTTGTTTCTCCCACCACGCTGCTCATCAAGTCCCCTTGGACTTGATGAACGGTGGTTCATTGGAGTTGTGCTGTCAAGTCAGTCCTGTGTTTCCGTCTTTTCTCCACAAGAGGGATTAATTTAGGGCTTTGCCCTTCTTCCCAATTGTTTTTCTTTTGGAAATAAAATACGTTTAAACCAAATACTTTCTTTGTCAGCATTTGCCTGCATAGACACACTCTCCTGTGTTACTGATTATTGGGGTACCAGATCTAATGGCACTCATTCACTGAGAGCCAGTTGCTTCACAGGCAATACATTTATATCCCTGACTGTGACTGCCAGTTCTACAGTTCCATGCCCAAGCCATCATCTAGTGGAGTGGACATAACTGAGTATTGGTGCTGCCCTCTATAAAGACTTCCTCTGTATTTAAGTATAAAAAGTACCAAGAAAGAATAAAGAATAATCTAACAGTTGGCAAAATTGAAGCAACAATGAAACTGAAGTAATGAGTCTTCCAGTTGCAAACGTATGCAAATGCATGTATACTCCAAATACTGAAATGTATATCCACCCTTCAATTAATATACACAAAATTAAAATGAGCAATATATGTGAAATTTTCCATCAAATAACTTTGATTTAGCAGAATCTGGCCAGGCTTAAGCAGAGATACCCAGGTTCAAAAATCAATTTCAGGAACAACCAGTTCAGTCCTTCAGACACAGAAAAATACAAAGAATATAGAAAAAAAATCTAAATTTTGATGTGGAATAAATGCCAAAAAGGGTCAAATTTGCAGTTAATTTCAGCAAAGAGACTATACACATTTGATCATGTAAACATTCGTTTGTGTAGCCGCCTTGATTTCTGAGACAGCGGTGCAGGATGGTGGGCATCATTAGCTTATGATGAGGCCTATGGAAATTGTTTTTCATGCTGGCTAGTATAGGAATGCATGTATGGTCACTTGGGATTATGTCCTGCACCTGTGCAGCCTTTCTACATTACATAACCCTAGTGTTCAGAGATGTGTGGGGCATGTTATTGGGTATCACAGGAAAACAAAATCTGAGGAAACCATCGAAGGACTAGGTAAGGGGTCAAACACATGATCATATTTCCACCAATTTTCTGGAAAACCTAAAAATCATACTTACTATGTAATATTACATTGACAAGGTGACTGAATAAACTATGTGCAAAACATGAACCAGAAGCTGTTTTTCATCCTTATTCATAGCAGCATAGTGATCAAGACCAGATTCCAGGAAAGTCGTGACATTGGATTTGTAAGGAAGTGTGGGTAATTCCCAGTTCAGAATTTGGAAAGGGGGGGGGGGTATTTTTGGAAATAAGTAAGTGTTAGATAAATTCATTTGTTCTTTGTTAGTTAGTTTCGTTAGGTAATTTTTAACAAATTGATTGATTGATTTATTTGGGACACATTTCCCTAGAAAGACAAACAAAGGTTTAAAGTCAAGATTTATATATATAAATGTATATGTACATATATATAAATATACATACATACATACATACATACATACATACATACATACATACATACATACATACATATATCTGGTAATGACATTGTAATTGTAAACTAACTCATATTTTCAAGATGACACTTACAATGAGACTTGCTACATCATCCAAAATAAGAGCTTGGGGGGTGGGGGGTGCAGTGGATGTGAGGGTAGTACAACTACCCCCTTCCATTGCGTAACACTGCTGCCTGCTTATGTGTTTTCAACCATTCACTGTTAACATTTTAATCCTACATCACCAAAATTACACAAACCATTCCATGCAAGCAGCACACAACAGGCAGTTTCTGATAAGCCAGCTGGTCTATTCACCACAAAGCCACAGGTATCATGCTAATTTTTTACTGTTCCTGTTAATCCAAGATTACACCACCTTTCACATAATGTACCTTACTGTAAGGCTTACATCTTGCCTGTAGGAGACCAGTTGGGGGTCACCATCTTGCAACCAAACAAAGAATATGCTAGAATAATTAAACCTGGTTATTTACCATCGAGCTGGCTGCATCATTCAACACTGTGACTGCTACTGAAAACCCACTACCATACACCACCTTTGACAAAGGAGCCACACCCCTCCCATGCGTGCCATCCACGGGAGATCATAGACTACAAACCATCTTAATGCCCAAGAAGATACCAAACAAAACATCATTATAGCATGTATAAATCCTTCATTTAAACTCCTAATCTTACAAGCATATGCCAAGTTGTGAACTTATGTCACTGCACACAGATAATTTAGAATACTGAGTTAATTGCTTCTGGAATATTCCTTGGAAAAACTTAAAGAGGTGTTCAAATCCAAGAAGAATAATTAAGTTAATATCCAGCACAACTATACACAGGATTTATGATTAGATGTAGCTGCCACCCTCACTCCATACCCCTCCCCTCCCCTCCCCAAAAACACACAAAAAAAATAATCATTATAACAATAATAACTCAAATGAAAATAAATTATATGAACTGAAATGAGATATGAAATGTAATCAAATCCAATTAAAAGAAAAAAGTTAATATTTTACTACAATAAAAACATTGGCCAAAGATCACTGTTTGCTTCCTAAGCAGACCAGGCTCTGTATTATCCCTACCAGTGGAGTGGTGGAAACATGGAAATTGGTCTGTTCAGCAGGCAAGCCCACTGTGTACCCTGGGTCCACTGATCCTACCCTCACAGGGGACAATTGTAAGATGCACCATTCATCATTTCAGAAATTGGTCACTCACTTCTAGATTGTTAGTAGTACAATCTGTATGATTAAAATGTTTTCTCCAAGATGTCACAATTAATTGGCCATAAGTAGTTTCTGATACTGATAGACAATACATCATTACACCCTGGATTCAACTCAATGGAGTATGGTCCTCACTCATGAAAAATACTCCAATTTTCTTGGCACTTCTCAAACATGAACACTGACAACTTTCCCTTGCCCAAGGCCAGTTCACCAGAATTCTGTCAGTGTCAGGTATACTTAAAATCATTAGAGAAGCAAATGAGGCTTGAACTATGGCAAACCCAGCAAAACAAGCCACTCAAGCTGACATAGTTTCTCATTTGCATGGCAGTATTTTCTTGAAGGAAAGAATATTTATCAACTGAAAATAATTACAGGTGTTCAATTTATTACAAAAACTAGAGGATTGTGTGAACAGCCCATGCTCAGCTGACCTAAGGTTGTTCACAAAATCAAAGTTGCAACTGAATAGACCTGTGTTGAGCTTTAGCTGAGGGCATATGGCATTTAGAAGTATTTCTAAGATTTTTCTGAAGAAACATTCATTAAAAATGCAAATTTTCTGGAGCATGAGAAATTGAAAAATATTTAAAGAGAACTCTAAAAAGGATATTGCTACCTGGTGGAAAAAAATACATGACACTGAGCATTTGAATGCCCATTGACTCACATAGTAATCCATAGGAAAGGTGCATTACCGAGAAGTACTTGAATTGAAAAAAAAAATTAAAAATAAGGAATCCACAGCAGTGCTAACTAGCGAACAACTTTGTTTTACCCTTTCACAAGGAACATATCCAGCTTAATTTGAGTGACAGTTCTGGAGAAGAAGTCAAAAATCATGAAAACACACCAAAAAAAATCATTAAAGAATAGAAAAAAATAATGCAGAGCCGCCTGATGAACAAATTAAGAACTAGGAGTGTTCCTGTGTGATATCAAAGCAAATGGGTGAGCGGTTTCGGAGAAAATTTTTTTAAGACTTGCCCAAAAAAGAACAAAAAAATTATAAAAATCCAAAAATCACTGGAGCATGACCACTTGAAAAAAAAAACTTAATAGAGACCAACACAAGGTACATTGCCACCAAGTTTGAAGTCAATCTGGGTGATGGTTTCAGAAAAGAAGTTGGAAAAGTGCATTAGCATTGGAATGGCCATTGACTCACATAGTAATCAATAGGAAAGGTGCATTTACCGATAAGTACCCGAATTTGAAAAAATTGTTAAAAATCAGGATCCACAGCAGTGATACCTAGTGAACAGCTCTGACCTTTTCACAAGGAACATATCCACCAAGTTTCAGCTTAAGCTGAGTGACCCTTTTGGAGAAGTCGAAAATAGCAATAACACACAATCATTAAAAAAAATATATAAATTGCAGTGCCACCTGGTGAACAAATTAAGAATTAAATGTCCCTAGGAATGTTCCTGTGTGATATCAAAGCAATTGGGTGAGTGGTTTGGGTGAAGAAGATTTTTTAAGATTTGCCTCAAAAAGAACAAAAAAAATTCAGAGAAAATAAAAAATCAATGGCACGTGACAGTTTGAACAAATTTGGTAGACACACCCATGGTATTAAAATCCCCCCCAAGTTTGCAGAGCATCTGGCCACCGGTTTTGGAGAAGAAGTCGAAAATGTGAATTGTGGACGGGCGACAAAGATAGAGCCTCCCAAAAGCTCAGCTGAGCTAAAAGTTTACTTGAATCATGCCTTTTTTTTTCTTTTTCCAAATTCAAATATCTGTACTGCACCCACAACAAGCTAAAAGAGTTACAGAACCCAGAAACCCAGCATCCCATTCATGTATTCCCTGTCAGAACACATGCAGGCACTCTGCCTATTGGTTTCTTTGGTAGTAATTTAGATGCAACACCATGCCCATGTGAAGAATGCTAAGCAATGCCATTTACATACAATTATTTACTGGTGCAAAATGGTATTTACTCCCAGGTTATATTTCTGGTAACAAAGAATGTCCTATCAAACCAACCGTGGTCAAATTCAATTTAGACAGAAGCCTGGTTAATTCTTATACACAAGAATGACATGTTTTACTAGTATATGTTTTATGACCACTGAATGGATGGGTCTCGAACCAGCGACCTTTGGCACATCTACACAGCACCTCACTGACCACTACTATATTGATATATCAAAAAGAAACACCCAACATGTCAATATTTCAACTGAGCAGTATACTTAGTAGATTCTTACATCTGAAAATTTTCTTATAATCTCAGACACGTATCACAAAATATCTAAATTATGTAATATTGAACTTCTTAGCAATAAAATATGTTGGCCTAAGATGTGCACTGCATTCCCATTTTCTTTTTTCTCACCATGGCTGGAGGGTGGGGTGGCACGCATAATTCTAATGCAGCAAGGTTGATAGTGATACACATGCAGGCTTTACAAACATATCTTATAGTTCTAGAAATTTTTCGAATGTGTTTAATTTTGCGCAAACTCAATTTTTCTTAAATTACAGAATTTTCGTGGAAGTTAATCTCACGCAATCCAATGCCATACAATGTAGTGAAATACAATGCAACTTATTTTCGCGCTTTGGGTGGTAGCACGAAAAGCGCACAAATTCCTAGAACTACAGTATCCTCTAAATTTGTTTATTTTACAAAGTATAAATTTTCATGTTTCCTTTCTCAATCTTTGACATAAGACTACCTAACCACAGTTTACCAATGCATGCATTATATTTTGCACAGTTGTCTTGAGTTTTATTTTCCATTTTGAAGCATCAGTTAAACAAGTTAAATTGATAAAAAGGGCCTGAATTATATTAAAAACATCTTTAACAATTTTCTGCTGCACCAATTTACGATACAGTGGCGAAATGTATGGGCATAAAAATTACATTTCTATTTCAAACGAACTTGTTGTTCCTGATTCTCAAATTCTGACAAAAGATGCACACATTCCTTCAGAACTATACCGCAATATAACACCAGCCAATTTCCATGTGGTCTGAATAACAGGTCATCAAAGAAATAGTTTATTCTTGGTCACGTTATATAAGCTGAACAATAAAGCAGGGGCCAATGCCAGAGACATTGCATGATCTTGGCAATAAATAGTGCCTTGGACAAAAGCTACACCTTAACTTGCCTTACAGAAAAGTTCATCTCAACCATATGGCAGGCATGTAACAGCCAATCCTGCCTCTTCCACAGGATATCATTGTCAATACAGCCCACTCAGGGGTGTATGTAATTGTACAGAGGGAGAGAGACAGATCCAAATGTAAAGTGACTTTTGACATGCAATGGACCTAGCTTTTGAAAGCATCAAGCTATATCTTGCATTTAATTATTGACATGGGTATTTGAACACAGTAACAATATGTATAACTGCACAAGGTATTTCTAACTTTAAACCTGAAACATTTTGTGACATTTTCTCTCAAGTACAGGGTTTAAAACGTGTAGTTGCATACAGAGTGTAATATTTGCTATGCCATCTTTCGTACCGACTCTTTTTTGTTTCACTGCTTGGAACATATACTATTACTGAAGCATTCAAAGTTGAAAATTTTGGTGGGAAATTTGAAAAGTGATAAAGGTACCATAGTCTCAGTTACTTGTTGCTTTTGTTGAAGCGAGTGGAATTGTCTCAAATCCTTTTAAATTTTGGCCAACTGAATGATCATGCTGACATCTTTGAGTGACACTGACACCCTAATATGTACACAGTAATACATCCATCCATCAAAGTATGAGTTCTTTTGCAAAGTCCCTGCATCCATTAATCAAAATTAGCCCAATTTATAACTACCGATTTAATAGGAAAACCAGAAAAACAACAAAACAGGATCATCACTATGTCCACCCCTCAGAGTTGCCCACAAATGCTGATTCAATTATTGCATGCTTGAAGTCCACACTTGTGCTACTTCTGAAGCTTTTAATTGCCCTCATTAGGTTGATTATCAGGAATTTCAAGCATGGGTGATCAGGGCCATGTTGGCCAAACCTCCACACCACAAGTCCCGTGCTCTGTGAAGGTCCCGCCTGACAGAGCTCATGCTGAGTTCACTGTATAAAATGTTTGATGTATAAACATAGAATATTCTTATCAGTTTATGTTATTTTGATCCTTTTTACATCTTAATATTTTAAGCATAACTTGGTCTGGTTGTATTTTGGAAGAAGGGGGGATCTTTAATGAGGCATAAACAGAACCTTGTGCTTCATTGGTTTCTGACTTCTTTTTTTACCACATCTGTTATTTCATAACCTTAAATCCATGAAAGAAGGTGTTTTATCTCCAGCTGAGGATGTTTATGTATCCATACAAGTTTGATTACAGATTAAAAATGTAACTGGAGAACACCTTTATGAGTTACCCACCATGACCACGTAAACTCTGATATTTTCCTTGGTATCTGACTGATGTGATGATATGACTGTGACAGTTAGTTCTAAACAGGCTGGAGGAAAATGGCAGGCAATAAACATTGTTTTCTTTCAATTTTTATATAAAAATTTGTGTTTATCTTCGAACCAGCTTTGTGCACGTACCCATGAACCCAAATGAATGCAGAAGCAAGCTCTAGTCAGGTGAAATTGTCCAAAATGCTCTTGATATATAAATAGCTTATCATGTTTAAAAAAACAGAAAAACTGTTGTATAATGCATGCAGTGATTCATGTGCTGTGTTCCTGTATCCCTGATTACCTGAATGTTCCCTGTCCCAAATAACTCAAAGCCAACCTTGATCCATTTATGCTCCTTCTTCCCTGAAGATCAGACATTAACATTGTATGCCATTATGTTGCTAGTCATGTTTACACAGACCTTTATAACAGCCACCTCACAACATCTTCAATGCTGAGGAGGAATCCTGAGGGATACTTGACAAATCTCATTCACACAGCATTCCAAGAGAACAGCTCAATATGTTTACACAAAATAAAACTGAGTCTATACACATTACTGTTAAAACCCCTTCCAAGAGACTTTGACATTGATCACAGAAGCCAGATGCATTTGCTTTCATGGCCAGAAAATGTAAATGTGTTATGAACTGAAGTTGACTCCTATTAATTACAAACCAGACATAGGCATGTGGCTACAGATATTGCACATGGAAGTGAAAATTTACAGTGAACTGCCAATGAGGTCTAGGGATAATTGGGCCTTAGTTGAGCCATGGGAGGTGTCAGACAGACAAGATATTTGAGATCTTATCTCACTGAATAGAGGCAACCATGACATAATCTGATCAGTCCCCACATAAAAACCACAACATAAACTCCCTAAATGTGTCTGGGAGAGTAACATGACGGACCACTCATTGTTACAGTGAAGTACAACATATCCATGTTCATACTGCTCATGAATTTAATCTCGTATGCATATCTTGAAATGAAAGGAATATTTTATTCACTTTTGATTTCTTGTCAACTTTGTTTATATATGATGACCCACATGCACAGCAGGTTGAATTTATGAGGGGGATCAATGGTATCAAAGTGAAAGAAATGCATGGTAAAGAAAGATCAACCCTTAATTTTCTATTTAAAATTAAAAAACACGAAACAAACAAGTTACAAAATCTTACACATATGTCACTAAGCACTTGTCAGTGTATTTATGTTTGTTTTTAATCAATACCCAAAATCTCTTCTCTCTCTCTCTCTCTCTCTCTCTCTCTCTCTCTCTCTCTCTCTCTCTCTCTCTCTCTCTCTCTCTCTCTCTCTCTCTCTCTCTCTCTTCCCCCCACCCCCACACTCTAAAGACCACCTCTCATGAGTGACCACAATTTTTAAGACAACCCTTTCATGATACACGAGTTTATTTCTCTAAGATTTACCCATATTTTATGACAAGCTGTATTATGAGTCCTCTCTCCTGTAGGGGTGATTGTTAATGGCAGGTACAACTGCACATCCCTGTGCCTTTTCTACCACCTGAATAGTTCAGGAGAAAGTGTAAAGCATCAATACCAAAAGTACATAACACACGCTCAAGTGTGAAGTAAGAATAACATGCGTAGGGTATCAGTCTTACACCTACTATTGACAAGGTAATGGTAATCAACAGACAAGGTGATGAAGCAAATTGCTGTGCTGACAAGTATGGTCGTGCTAAATTAAAGACAAACAAATCTGTGGCTTCATAAACCAGAGAGTGCAGTAAATCCCTGAGGCTGATTGATGAATGGGGTCAGAGTTACACTCTTGATCATGTGTTTCTCCAATGATTTGTGCAAGAAAAAAAGTCCTGCCTGCAATGTCAATGTACAGATTTTCTGCAAGATATCTCAGTGTTTTTTGGAAGAGCATGTGTGTGTGTGGGGGGGGGGGGGTGGTAGGAAGGTAAGTAGGAGAGAAATAGCCTCTTGATGTCCTTGCTCTGTGAAATGGATGCTGCTTAAATGTTACTGTTAACAATAAACCTGCCAGGAATGTAAATCAGCTTACAAATTCTGGTACTGGTTTAAAATTCCCCAATTATGAGTCCACTTGTCCAACCCATCAATTTACATCAATGCGTTTCAAACCTGCAGGATGTGCAACAAATTTTAATGTGAATGTGAGTCCAAATCAAGAATTCCACTAAATCTTAAGCTTTCATGTATGGTCACACTGATCACTTCAAACAGAAAAAAGTTAAAATAGGTAGGACAGGCTGAACACAGTGGAGTACAGATTACAGACAAGGTAAGTAGATGTACAAACATAAAATGGAAAAAAGCAAACAATTGTGAATAAAGATACCAGCACTGAAAAACCTATGGGAACATCACACATGGTGGTGTTTTATCTGTATCTTTAGCTGTAATCCCGGTTTTCTTTTGCTGTAAGTAGCTTACTCAACCATACTTGACTATCTGTGTGCCTTACACACTTCAACATGTAGCCTGGAAGATGAAAAATGTTGAGAGAAACCTTGTGACAAATCAAATTGTACCTCACAGGTGATATCTCTGTTACCGCAGTCATTCAGTCAAGAACAACTTTCATGGCAGGGAACCCCCATGGGCAGTTAAACACAAATTGGCAAACTTGACTTTCTCCAGCACATTAATTACTGCCAATTACTTAAAATACTAGCTGCTATCTGATTGGTTCCAGACTGGAACCTTGGGCCAATAGGATAGCACCTTTTATATGTGTGTATCAATTCCACTTGTCAAAGCATCAGGTTGATGAACTGGTTATGGTCATGCAAACCAACTGCTACTGAATACTGATAAAGTGAAAAGTACTTTTCTTCAAAACTCAAATTTCTCAATTTTGGCACATAAATTTGTGTTGGATTACATGAGTACTTTTCCTGGGAAACAAAAATCATGGTCAAGGTGAAGACGCCTAAAAGAATAAAGAGACAGGGAAGGTAAGTGAATAGTTTTAAGATTTTTTATTGTGCATTCGATCTGCAAACTCCATGTTCTTTTGTTCATCGCTTTGGCTACAGTCACAAAGACACAGCACAATCAGAAGCTTTTTAGGCACTGCAAAACTAGCGATGAAGTACCGAGATATAAAAATCTTGCGGGCCCATACAAACACCCAAGTATACATGATTCTTCCAACTATGAAAAAAGTAGTTGTCTTTTCAACTTTATTTTATAGTGTTTACACAGACATTAAACATATGGTTTGATCAAAGGGTTTTATGGTCTATTCTGGGGATCACCAGGTGATTTACCATTGGTACAGAGGGTACACAAGTGTTTTATTATGTATGCCAATTATGTATGCCAATTAAAATAGCAACAAATGTCTACATTCTCAATCTTATCATCCCATATTAATTATCATATACACCCTTTGAAGTCTATGATGTGGTAATTATAGGTCATGCCAGGGTACTTGGAGCCAGTAATGTCCTTATTTGGGACACCGAACATCACTTTTTTCCCCGAGTGCAACTTCAAGTAACTGGCAGTCAATACTGAGTCTGGAATCAATTTGTTTAAATTGATGTTATTTAGAAGAGAAACTGTTTGTAGTTGCCAATGAAGTTACATCTATTCATCACTAAACTTTTCAATTTCCTGGTTCAAAGGACTGTCATCTAAGTTGTTATGGTTGATGAACATGTTAAGATCCACGTTGATTTTCCCAGGAAATTGCTGATAAGTTCATCTGGATGTAATACAAACTCCAACAAAGACGTGTTTAAAGAAGTCCACATGTTGACAGTTAATTATTTGACGTGTTTTGATGGTCACTTTTGAAGGTGGACAGGTTAAATTGGATAGCCCTTGGCCCTTTTTTTTTAGTCCATTTAAAACGGTCAGACTCTGAAAGGTTTAAAAGGTTTACAAACCATTACACTACCAACTTTTGGACAGGTCTGAGCCTTTTGCCCCAGGCACTTTATAAAGGGTAAAGAGGCCCAATGGCGTGTGAACTACTTGTACAACTGACCACAACACTCACGCTTACCACACACTTCAATGAGCCCAACATGTGTACATGTACACAGTTTCTGTGTTCTTTGTTCTGAGTATCCTGGGATGACTCTTTCTGGGAACATGATAATACTGACAGTAAGTACTCAACATGTGAAAGACCTTGACTCTTCTTCTCCATATTGTCACTCCTGTGTTATCCATGAACTGATTGTATGATATGACATTAGAGAAAGAATTTTTCTCTTATTTCTTCAAAGAAGCATCTGTGCATAGTCTACTCTAGGAGTCTTTTTAACTCTTTCAGTGCCAATCATGTCTACAGTCGATCTACTTAAGTCAGACAAGTCTGAATTATCATTAGGATCCCAGATTTGAATTCCTCATAAAAGACCTTTCATTCTAGTACCAGCGTGCCTATAGTTCCAGAGAGAATGCCCCAGGTCAACAGTTTTTCACGGTGTGCATTGGGTGCATTGCACCCAATGTGCGCCGGGCAAACCTGTTGACTCAGTCCAAAATTTGGCGCTGAAAGGGTTAAACATGCAAGGTCCTGCTCATCTCAAACCTGGTTATACATTGGTTACTGATGGTCAGTAAAGACACGGTGTGTTTTGTTATACATGTACTGGGAACTGGTAAATGTCGCATTTTTATTTCTACTAAAGGGGAAAATATTACTTTACTCTCCAGGAAATGATAATGACCACCATGGGGAATGGGAATTTAATTAAAAAAACAAAACAAAAACAAAACAAAAACAAAACAAGGAGGCTATGTGAACAGCCAATCATCAGCTGACTTTTGACATTCACCCAATAAAAAAGTTTCTGGTTTAGGAGATGAGGGTTTTGGAAAAGAAGTTGAAAATGTG
>OZ026619.1:12918308-13183308 GCA_964020975.1 Hermodice carunculata | reverse complement strand
CAAAGTAGGTCAAGGTCACCCAAATACAATCCCAACCTTGGTCTTACCTTGAACCATAATCCTATCAAATTTCATCAAATTCCATCAAGTTCTTCATGACTTATCAAACGGAAACCAATTTAACATAAATGACCCTGTGACCTTGAGAATTCGCTCACGGTCATCCAAATACAAACCCAACCTAGGTCTTGCCAAGATACACAATCCTACCAAGTTTCATCAAATTTCATAATGTTCTTCATGACTTATTGAACGGAAACCAATTTCACATAAGTGACCCTGTGACCCTGAGAATTAGGTCAAGGTCATTCAAATACAATCCCAACCTAGGTCTTGCCTAGATACATAATCCTACCAAGTCTCATCAAATTCCAATATGTTCTTCATGACTCATCGAACAGAAACCAATGTCACATAAGTGACCCTGTGACCTTGTAAATTAGGTCAAGGTCACCCAAATACAATCCCAACCTAGGTCTTACAAAGATACATAATCCTACCAAGTTTCATCAAATTCCATCAAGTTCTTCAAGACTTATCGAACGGAAACCAATTTCACATAAGTGACCCTGTGACCTTGAGAATTCGCTCAAGGTCATCCAAATACAATCCCAACCTAGGTATTGCCTAGATACATAATCCTACCAAGTTTCATCAAATTCCATCAAGTTCTTCATGACTTATCGAACGGAAACCAATTTCACATAAGTGACCCTGTGTCCTTGAAAATTAGGTCAAGGTCACCCAAATACAATCCCAACCTAGGTTTTGCCTAGATACATAATCCTACCAAGCTTCATCAAATTCTGTCAAGTCCTTCAAGACTTATCGCACGGAAACCAAGTGTTGGAGAACCTGAACAACAACAACAACAACAACAACAACAACAACAACAACAACAACAACAACGACAAGAAGAAGAAGAAGAAGCGGAAGAAACGGGCACTAAAACAATATGTCCCCCGGCTTCCACCGGGAGACATAATTTGCGTAAAGGAATATATTTGTAATGAACGTAACATCTGGGAATCAAGATGTCTGGACTAGGTAATATTATACTTACGTAAACATTGTTCAATAGTTCAATATCTAGAGAAGACGTATCACTATTAGCCAACATGCACACAGTTCTTTTGACCATTTGGAAAAATGGCTCCAAGGAGTTAAAGCGTGGAATATACTTGGTGCTTGACATCATTTAGCAAGCAGTTATAACGAACAATGCGTCAGGTAAATACACTGATGGACACAACTGTCTTCATAAACGTTTGGAAGAGCCAAACTCAAAATAAATAACGGGGTTCATGGGATCGATGGTAATAATGGTAGTCGGAGCGTAAGGTAGGTATATCGTGGCTCTGTAACCACAGGCATCTACACATACAACGACTGGCCATACATCGATCAATAATTTAAGGTCAGTTTCACAATCTGCACTCATTTCCCCTGTTCCAGGCTTTGGCCATTGAATAGTATCTCAAACAATTTGCCCAGCACCTCTAGGACATACATGTACAGATGACATGGTCTCGACGACCGGAATGTCTGAAGGGTTAACCTTCATTTCCTTCTTTGTGCACGACACAATGGCAATCCTACTGGTATGTAATATATATATATATATATATATATATATATATATATATATATATATATATATATATATATATATATATATATATATATATATATATATATATATATATATATATTTACACATACATGCATACATACATACATACATACATATATATGTGTGTGTCTGTGTCTGTGTTTATACAAACATTAAAGGGCACATGAATTCATTGGCCTGTCTACCTCAGTACTTATGCAAGCTTTCTTGAAATGTTTGTATACTTTCAGGGTCATAAAACAAATTATCTACTCTGAGACCCCTCTTGCCTGGAAGTCAGCCAGTTTCCACGTTGTTTATTGGAGGAACCGCGATTTTTCTTCCAAGCTTATTCCCTATCGCTAGTCAAGCATACACTTTGCAAAAGCATACTTATGTAAGGATCTTTCAATGTTTTACTCATATAAAATTTAGGCAATAATCATACAATACACTCACCGTGATACTGAAATTTACATTTTTGGAGGTACTTTGCATTGTTGCCAACCTGCCACACTTAAAATCCAGGAGGTGGAAAGTAAAATTCAAGGAGATTGATAAACTAATATGCAATATAGGAGAATATATAAAATTCAGGGAGGTTGCTAAAAATTGCCAAAAAATCTAAAATTTTAAAGAATTTTCAGCATAAAATTCCGGGAGTCGCCCAGGTAATCCGGGAGTGTTGGTAACACTGACTTTGTGTACGGCCCATTCTTTAAAATACGGGTATTTGCAGAATCAGCTGAGTCATATGTATAAAGCACAAAACTGCTGTGAAAATGCTACCTGGCTGTCCATCTTTAGCTTGCAAATGCAATCTAGATCACCGCTGAATCTATGTCAATCTAGGGAGGTGCTGTTATTCTATAACATTTCCCTGGTCAATGGAAGAACGAGACGTGAATACCCAACATACCCTTGCAATGAGTAGATGTCCACTTTGGATGATTTGATGCTTCCATCTCGGCGCACCTCATCTCCGATGATCACCAGTTTGGGTACTTTTTGCTCTAGTTCCTCTGGATCAATATCATTCTGTGGTACCCGAGAAGGTTCCCATTTCTGACTACTCTCAATACACCCCATGCCTGAGTGCCAAACGTGTGATCGCTGTCTGCTTGTCCGGTAATGTGTGCGGAGCGGTATCAACTGGGACACGAAAAATGTTACCCAAGGACGACACTTTATCCCGTGTCGGACTCACTGCCCCTCAGGCTCAATGCACAAACACTGAATACCTAATGCTCACCCTTGTGTTCAGTGTTGAGTAATCCCAACAATCTCCCGAAGATTCCTGCGGTTTTCGATCATGCAAATGAAGAGAGGAAAAGTCGACATTCGACCAAAGAGAACACTTTGAGTTCCGGATTGCGGGGGCGCTGTGTTGGTTTCGGCACGACCTGATGATCCTGATCTGGAGAGTGCCATAAACTGTCAAATGGAAGTCTACTTTTCTCAGGGGTGATGACAATGACGTGAGCCCACGTTGTATTTGTTTGACCTGGTATGTTCAGCGCAGGATACTGAGCTTGCCAGACTGTGCATCACGTGGTAATTTCATTCATGAATATATGAACAGGTGAAAAGTGGTGCTTCATGCCGTCATAACCCAACGATACACTCATCGCGACACGTCTCTGTGGCGCCAAAACACCAACCCGAATATTGTAGCCTGTACACACCAAGGACTTTTTCATTTTTTTTTCTCTCTCAGATCTGGCCCAGTTATTATGTATCTGGATCAAATCGGTCTTCGGGTCTGAAATAGGCTATTTAATAGCTAATATCTTTTCAGGTTAGGTTACAACGTGTCTGGAGCAGTTTCGAAAGGACTGAAGCATATCTGTAAGACGGTGAAAGAGACAACTTCAAGATTTATAAATATATTATACACAATCGTGAATTATTTAAAACCAAACGCTTCTCTCGAATCTCCAGATATATCATAACAGCTCTACCTCGACCAACGGTAACATACAAGGAGAGAGAGAGAGAGAGAGAGAGAGAGAGAGAGAGAGAGAGAGAGAGAGAGAGAGAGAGAGAGAGAGAGAGAGAGAGCACAAGCAGCTTGAGCACATATCAGTTATAATAATACATAATCTATGGAAAGTGGAGAAATAGAGCGCACATTACTCGTGAAACTATAAAATTCCAGTAAAATTAATTTATATCTAATGGGAGCAAACAATGTTTCCATTACTCTATAGGTGTTTTGGTTAACAGAGAGAGAGAGAGAGAGTGTGTCAATCATATTAGACATGAATATATATATATACATATATATATCAATAGGGAAGCTAAGTTCTCTTTTCGATTCTATTTTAAGTGATTGAAACATCACATCTGCGCAAAGGGACTGGTCTCCGATAAATCCGTGAAAAGACAGGAATAGATACGACACAAAATCTATCTATCTATCTATCTATCTATCTATCTATCTATCTATCTATCTATCTATCTATCTATCTATCTATCTATCTATCTATCTATCTATCTATCTATCAATCTATCTGTCTGTCTGTCTGTCTGTCTGTCTGTCTGTCTGTCCGTCTGTCTGTCCGTCTGTCTTTACTATTCCTGCAATAATTCATCAGGATGTCTATAATATGGACCGGTGAAAACAGCACTATATGACCCATGCATACCATATAGTTGCAAAAAATGCAATATTAGCCTATATCCTTAGCCTTCGGTCAGTGTTTTTTTCTGCTCTCTCCAGACGAACTTCGCTATTAGTTATGTGGATAGTATTTTGTTTCCTCTATGAGCTCGTGTAACAGGTGAAAATTCAAGATAAAAGAAGCAGTAACATTAATTTTGCAAGTTATATGAACTTTGAAGCTTTTTTTTTTCGTGGGGATTCTGTATGTATTGTAACTTCTGCCTAGTCAGACAACTGTCCGATTACAACCACCAACGTGTCATTTTTTATGTCTTAATTGACATGCTTCTGTTGTGAAGTGTTTAGTTTTTGTTATTTGATACCATTGTGGACCAACACTTAACTTCTTATCTGTCGTTAGATTGGCCTGGGTAAAGAGATTCGGCTGCGCAAAAGTAGTCTTTACCTGTGACTGCATGGTGTTCGTCGTCAGACCATGAAATGATTCCCACCTAGCATGAAACGCCAATTATCTGTCTGCGGCGTTGATACAGCAATTACAGCATAGTCAATGTATATATATATATATATATATATATATATATATATATATATATATATATATATATATATATATATATATATATATATATATATGTATGTATGTTTGTATGTGTGTGTGTGTGTGTGTGTGTGTGTGTGTGTGGTGTCGTGTATCCACTCGCATGAAGCACGCTATGATCCCCCCGCGCATAATCGTCACTTCAGGTGAAGTAAGGTGTATACCAAAATGAAACATTGCTGCTGTCGTTGTTGGTTCAGACCAGGTAACGTTAAAGGCAGATAAACGGTCACTATTTATTGTAAGGGTTTCCTTTGCAGACTTGCACTAGTACATGTTAGTAACATTTTTACTTTGTATTTTAATGTTGCAAGCCGGTATTACTAGTGACTTAAAATTTTGACTTGTGAATAGGGGTGGCTAATTTCAACAAGGCAAACATCTGAAATCGGACCTATTTGTCATGGAGTGATTAATACGGAAATCGATAAAATAAAAAATCCCATACGATTTCAGATGCTTTTAAAAATAAACTTGTGTAGTTATATACTTTAATTTAAACATATCTTATTGAAAAAACAATTGGGAGACAGGGCAGTGCCCTATGTTAATCCCTCTTGTACATGAAAAGGAAGAGGGTTTACACAATTCACAATATTGAAGGACAAAATACACTAGGAAAGACGATTTGCTGTATAGCAAATCAGTGTGTGTGTCTTCAAAGCATATTGGCATGACAATGTACAACTATTCCATCACACTGAAGTAGAAGTTAGAATGGAATCTCTATCTACTATAGCTTTGAAGTTATTCAGGATCTAAAATTTCAAACGCTGCTAATTAGCCTAATTTGAATTGCTACAACTCTTGTTTTAAATTCATTAGATGTGAAACAGGTCAATAACACCCTAGAAGAAGTTGGAATGACATCTCTATCTGTTGTACTTTTGAAGATATTCAAGATTTAAAATTTCAAATGCCCCTAATTTGCATAATTTTAGACATCTTCATTTCTGTGTATAAAACGGCCAAAGGCCTTGTATGGATGTACAATCATGCCAAGTTTGGAGTTTTTATGTATAATAGTGTCCGAGAAAAGTGTCGGACAAATTTGCTGGTAAAGAAGAAAGAAAGAAAGAAACTGGAAAGAAGATTTGCTTGAAAGCAAATCTGTCTGTGTGCCTTTAAAAGTTGTAAATATTAAATGCACAACTTTTATCCTTTAATACTTCACATTACATTAAGCTTATGGCTGCATGCAAACTTCAAAGTCCAAATGACCTTGACCTTTGACCTTTACAGGTCACATGTAAATTGCACAGTGTTACAATACCCACAATTTAAGCCAAACATGAATCAAGTCGGATGAAAATTGACCAAGTTATGGCAAGATGAAACTTTCGAAGGGCCAAATGACCTTGACCTTTGCCTTTTTGAGGTTACATGTTCTTATAAAAATGTCCAGTGTAGCAATACCTACAATTTGAGTCCAACATGATTAGAATTGGATGGAGATTGGCCAAGTTATGACTGGATGAAACACTCAAAGGTCCAGGTGACCTTGACCTTTGAACTTTAGAGGTCCCATGTAAATTTTAAAAATGTGCAGGGTTACAATAGCTACAATAGCTACAATTTGAGCCCAACATGATGAAAATTGGATAAAAATTGACCAAGTTTATGGCTAGAAGAAAGCCACAATCGAAATTGACCTTTGACCTTGACATGATCTTGACATTTGAGATGACCTTTACCTTGCTATGATCGAACTCCTATACACTCGGAACCACATCTACTATAGTATATAAGATATTGAAGATTTAAAACTTTAATTAGCCCTCATTTGCATAATTTTGAAAACCATGACCTCTCATTATAATAAGGCCAGACTTTATCCATAGAAGTATAATGGTGCCAAGTTTGGAGTTTCTACATATAATACTTTTCAAATGAAATGTCGGACAAATTTGCCTGTAAAGAAAGAAAAAAAAGAAAGAAGAAAGAAATAAATGAAGAACTAGAAAAGAAGATTTGCTTCAAAGCAAATCTGTCTGTGTGCCTTCAAAAGTTGTAAATATTAAATGCTACAACTTTTATCCTATGGTACTTCACATCCCTTTAAGCCTATGCCTGGATGCAGATTTCAAAGTCCAAATGACCTTGACCTTTGACCTTTACAGGTCACATGTAAATTGCACAGTGTTACAATACCCACAATTTTAAGCCCAACATGAACCAAATCGGATGAAAATTGACCAAGTTTTGACAAGATGAAACTTTCAAAGGGCCAAATGAGCTTGACCTTTGCCCTTTTGAGGTTACATGTTCTTATAAAAACGTACAGTGTTGCAATACCTACAATTTGAGTCTAAGATGATTAGAATTGGATGGAAATTGGCAAAGTTATGGCTAGACGAAACTTTCAAAGGTCGAAATGACCTTGACCTTTGACATTTAAAGGTCACGTGTAAGTTTCAAAAATGTGCAGTGGACAATAGCTACAGTTTGAGCCCAACATGATCAAAATTGGACAAAAATTGACCAAGTTATGGCAAGAAGAAAGCAACCATTGAAAGTGGCCTCTGACCTTGAAATGACCTTTGACCTTGCGATGACCTCTACCTGAAGTGAACGTTGACCTCAAAAATGACATTTTGGCTTAAAATTGACCTTTGACCTTGTAATGACCTTTGACCTTGACATGACCTTGACATTTGTGATGACCTTTAACTTGCTATGATCGAATTCCTATACACTCGGAACCACATCTACTATAGTACATAAGATATTGAAAATTTAAAACTTTAATTAGCCCTCATTTGCATAATTTTGAAAACCATGACCTCTCATTACAAAAAGGCCAGATTTCATCCATAGAAGTATTATTGTGCCAAGTTTGGAGTTTCTACGTGTAATACTTTTCAAATGAAATGTCGGACAAATTTGCCTGTAAAGAAAGAAAGAAAGAAGAAAGGAAAGAAAGAAAGAAAGAAAGAAAGAATTCCTAGAAAAACAGTATGTCTGTGCTGGCACACAGACATAATTCCAAGAAAAACAGAAAAGTGTGCGTTGACACACACACTTTAATTAGGTAGCAATACATCACATAACTAGGACAGATAGAGTGGCAATGCCGTATATAGTTCAGAAGGACGTCACCCGACACCGTGCAGATAGATAAAAAGCGAATGAAGTATACGTCTACCAACACATAATATACATTGTATATACAATAGTCTAGGTCTGGTTGCTTTTGCTGCCATCAAATATGCGATACAATGTGTAGCTTAAGTTTCTGCTCCCAGTCTGCCCGTGGCTTGTATGTAATTGCGGACAGCTTCAAAAGTAATTTTGTTTTGTTCCATATTGCATGCTTTAGAGCCAAATAGTAGAGTGTGGATAGTGAAAGGGGCAAAGGGGAGGATTTTGCTGTGTAACAAATTTCGATGGGTAATGTACAAATTACACTCGCAAAAGAAATGGAAAGAGTCTTCATTACCATTGCCACAGGCACACAATGGTGAGTCTTTAATACCTTTCTTAAACAGGTTATAATTAAGCTTGCTGCATCCCATGCGCAAGCGAGCATGAGATACAGCAAGCTTTCTTTCACCTTGATAATATAATGGGTTGACGGGTTCGATGCTGCAATTTAACCTATTCTTAAAATCGGCCAGGTCCTCAGCATTTTGAGTGGATACAGGAAGATTGTTCCATTGTCGGGCGACCGATGGAAAAAAGAAGAGCTAAAGCAATTTGTTCGAGCTGGAATAAGAGATAAATTTGCCCTTGAGCGAACATTTTATCTATTGCGATCATGAAGAGTGTTTGGTACAAGGTTTTGCAAATATTGTGCGGCATCTCCATGGAGAATTTTGAAAAATAAAATAAGTTTACTTTTACTACGACGTTCAGACAATTTCTCAAGACCGGACTCTTCATAAATTAAGTCATGATTTGTGCCAGATGTGGCCCCTGTTATAACTCTTGCCGTAGCTAACTGTACATTTTCTATTTGTTCAGATTCCTGCGCGGTACAGTTTGCCCAAACAACTGACCCGTATTCAAGAAGTGGACGGATGAAGGATAGATAAAGAATTTCGAGTGTCTTTCTGGTAAAACGAAACTACAGATATTTAAGTACATTTACAATTTTCATGCCCTCGTTACTAAGTCCTTGATGTGACTAGACCATGTTAGGTCACTACGAAACATGTGACCTAAATGCTTGTGTTCGTTTTGGTTTGATAAAGTTTCATTCATGAAGTTAAGATCAGGATATTGCAAGGGTTTAGTTTCTTAGAAATGGTCATGCTTGTTGTTTTGGCAGGATTAAATGATATCAGCCATTGCCGCGACCAATCCTCTATTTCCTGCAAATCAGTGTTAAGAGAACTGATAGCAGCTTTGGCGTCATCAACCCCTATAAAAATGTTGTATCGTTGGCAAATAGACGAATAGATGACCGCACAATTTTGACGATGTCATTTATATAAATAAGAAACAGTAGCGGTCCTAGGACCTATCCTTGGGGGACGCCTGCCTTGACTCTTCCCCATTGAGACTGTCCACCCCGGACAACAACCCTTTGTGTCCACCCTTCTAAGTAGTCACCAAACCACTGCAACAGCGAACCATTCACTCCCGACTTTTTAGTTTATATAGGAGTCCCGGGTGATGGACACGGTCGAACGCTTTAGTTATGTCACAGACAACTACTTTGACATCTTTCTGTAGATTGACTGCCTCGCAAAAATGGCAGTATAAATTAACAAGTTGATTGACTGCGCTATCACCCGGGATAAATGCAGACTGTCTTTCGGATATAACCATGTTGTCCGGAAGAAATTAGAAACGTATTTTAAAACAACTTTTTCGAAGACTTTACTTACACAGTTTAGGAGCGAAATTGGTCTATATTTGTTGCACAGACTTGGAGACCTTTTTTCAAAGATAGGAACAACGTTTGCATTTTTCAATTGGGCAGGGAACCTGCGTTTGGCCAAGGAGATATTAAATAATTTGGCAAGTGGCCACGAAATTGACGGAGCCCCTTCCTTGAGCATCCGGGCACTTACACCATCAGGGCCATTTGCCTTGGAGCTTTCCAGGCTTTTCAGAATCCAAAGAACTTCGTTACAGTTTATTGAAATGGATTCCAAAATGTTTACGGCGGTGTCGGCGGACTTAGGTAGAGAGAAATTCGAATCATAGACTTTGCCTTGATAGAAGGATCGAAGAAAAAACTGTTTAGAATTAGCTGTATAATTTACGACGGTCTTATATCCCACTTAAGTTCGACAGTTATCAGAGGAAAATTTTTTCTTCATCTTATTCTAAAGCAAAAGAATAAATGTAAGAAATGCGATGGGATGTACCATTGGAGTCGGTTAAAATAGATATAACTCATGTTGTCTATCTCTCCATTTTGTATTATTTTTGCTTACCCTTTTTGCTTCATGGAAGAATGTGAGATTTTAAGCGGTAATAGGGTATTTTGGCTGTTAAAGAAATCGCAAAAAAAAAAATCTTACCATACATACTAAATTACCACCATTTTATGGGAAAGCTGTTTTTACTCGGCCACTTTGAACATGTGATATGAAACAAGCGTGGATGACCCAAACTGGGTATAACTCTTTGTCCGGCTTTCTTTTAATCTTTTCGTTCATATATCAAACATACTATATTCACCTAATTGTACATATTTTACAGTGCATTTTAGGACAAATAAGAATGACACGTGCACGTGGTATAAATGAATCAATGCACTGGGTCATGGCAATGGTTAGAAGTTTGGTTGGTGTTTTGGTTGTATTGTGATCCATTCAAGACACTATAAAGCAAGCGGAACATAATATTGATTTACAGTACAACAAGCCGAAAGAATTACATAGATCTCTTATTTCATACACATACATGCATACACACATACGCATATATATATATATATATATATATATATATATATATATATATATATATATATATATATATATATATATATATATATATATATATACATACATACATATATATATATATTACACTGTGACTATTTGTTCTTTTCTGGGGAAGAAAAATCATCTAAATAGAAGAAGAGAAGATTTGTACCTTCTTTTATGAGAGAGTTAAGAGTAAAGTGTGCCTTGTTTCCCCTCACAGCAAGTCAAGGAAAACTAGGCAGATGTTGGAATGGAATTATTCCTATCTGCTATATATTTTAGGATGTTCCCAACTAAAAAACTGAAAAATTTTTCCAATTGGCAGAAATTAGATGCACGATGGTAAGTACATACAGGTAGAAGTTGGAAGTACATGATATTTTTTTTCTTATTAAACTTAAGATTTAGTTAGGAGAGAGGAAGAACTCCAGGGAAAACAAAATGTATCTGTACACGGATATAATGAACGTGAGAACAAAAACTGAGGACAGCAAGAAAAAATGAAGGAAAGGAGGAAAAAGAAAAAAGATGTATACAGAAAGAAAATGTCTGTTGACGAGGATACCGATATGAATTGGTATTTTTCATGAGCGGAAACAAATAACATACAAATGTGACAGTGATGTTTGACCTCTTGTTTAGACTGACACAGTTTGAAAATGTGTTGCCTCTTTAAGCTTTAATCAAAATATTTGGGATGTTATTGACATATTTTTGGGGACAGCATAACTCACCGGGAGCAGAAAAATGAGGATGCGTTCCTGCCGTGTTTGGCAGCAAAGCTGATGAGCTTTTGGCCAATTCAGCCAGGTGGCGACACCGGTTGACCTCTAAAATAAAACCACAGATGTTTTGAATCGCCACAAAATACCATTACTTCGTTTGATGGTTGCAAATAATAAAGGGCAAGCTGTGAAAACTTGTAATAAGAAATAAGTTATACTAGTTAGAGATGAAATTATGAAAAATCACAAAATTAATGTCAATATCTTACTTCAAAATAGAAGGCGCATAATCACAAACAGTAGAGGGCATGATTTTATTTTATATGGTGATTTTAATGGTAGACTTCTTGAGTACAGAGATTGTGCGAGGACCAGTTTTAATGGTGATTTGTTACCTAATATTACCAACACATCTGGTTCTTAAGTTATGAATAGTTACCCTGGGTGCTGTGGTAAATATACTTGGCATAGGGGGAGTCTAAAATCTACCATTGACAACGTAATGTGTAACGATATATTGTACAAAGAGGTGCGTGCAGTGTACATTGACGAAGCTGGGACAATGGACATTGGCAGTAACCATAATACGTTAAATATTGTTTTTCATCCATTTGCACAAAATACGCGTTCAGAACCCAGTCTTACAAAGGGTCAGCCATACACGAAATGGAATATTACTGATAATACCGATTGGTGTGCTTTAAACTAGAACTTAACAGTGAACTGGTATCCTGGAATTGTAATGATTTCATTTCAGTAGATGATGCTTGGGAGAATCGGAAACCTTTGATTACACAGGCTGCAGACAGGGTAATCGGTAAGAAATATATAAACGAATGTGAAAAACCAAAATTTTGATCCAATCATTAAAAGTTTTATCGAAAGCCACAGAAGCTCCTATAGATTATTCAGATATTGGGCTCGCCATGAATATATAGATAATGATAGTCTGCAAGCAATTTAGGAGGAATATCTTCGAAGAGAACGTGTGGTTCATGATAGAATTAGAGAGAAAAGAGTGAGCAGTAAAGTAAAAAATATGATCTTGAATTCTCAGAAAGGTACGAAAAATGCCCGTGATTACTGGCGTATGTTAAAACGTATGAATGGTAACCTGTAGGAAATCCCTAAGGATACGACATCCTATTAATACAGAGGCTATTATTGATGACCCCAAAGAGATAAATATAGTAGGCGAATATTGGCAAAGTTTGGGAAAAGCTGATACGGAAACTCAAAATTATGATAGGAAGATGTCCGTAATTTACTTTCATGTACAAGCATGGCAACAGCCTTACTGATATTGTCATAAATGAGAATTTTGTTTACGATGCCATTAAAAAGCTTAATAACAATAAGTCATATGCAGCTGATGGCATTTATCATGAATTCTTGAAATACGGAGGACACATCTAGTAAAATCTTTTGCAGAAATGTTTAATTATTTCAAACTTTTGGAGCGCTTCCCGAACAGTTGGTTTTGAGGTATTATAAAACCATCACGTATGGAAGGTAATAAGGAAAATTTGGGAAACTATAGGGGTATCACTCTAACATCCAATGTACATAAAGTATTTGCATCTGTAGCTAAGCGTCAAATGAGGAAGCACTTTGAAAGTCATGATGTTTTGGGAGAACTGCATGGTGCATATCGGAAAGACCGAAGGTTAGAAAATCAAGTGTTTGCATTAAAACATAGTTAGCTTTCCTCGACATAAGTAAAGTATTTGACACCGTCAATAGAGACCGATTATTTCACTCACTCTTGAAAAAATGAATTTAAGGTAAGGCATGGCGCCTCGTTTACAATCTGTATGAAAAAGTTGAAAAAAAAGTACATTTTGGTCCATATGAGAGTGAATGGTTCGAGGTTATCAATGGTGTGAAACAAGGATGCATAATGTCACCAACACTCTTCTCAATAGTAATGACAGATCTAGAAAGAATGTTGTGTGATAAAAACCTTGGTATTTCATTCCGAAACGAACTCATACCAGCTCTTTTCTATGTGCAGATGATATTGTACTGCAGGCAGATAGTGAAGCTAAATTACAGAAGATGCTCAATGTTGCAAATTGTTTTACTGAGAAGTAGGGCGTGAAGTTTAATTGTTATGAATAAAAAAATATGATCATTGGCAAAAGGATTGATAAAGAAAAAAGATGGAAACTAGGTAATTTGAACATTTGTGAATTGGAAACCTTTAAGTACCTAGGGGTTATTTTTACTAGAAGTCTGGCAGACAGTGCTCATATCAAACAATACCTGAAGCCCAAGACACAACGTCTAAATAATTGTATGAGTAGTATTTTGGCACGCCATGAGAGTATTAATAGAGTTTCTTTAGGAGATAGGATATGGAAGTACTTAATGATATCATCTCCAGCTTACGAGTCTGCGGTTTGGCTGTGTAACAGTGCTAACACACAAGAAAGCAATACCCTTATAAGGTCCATTCAGTATTCTGCTGCCAGGTCAATCATGCGTATATAAGGGCGGCCCCAGCTATTGAAGCTACGTTGGGTAAACTTGGTTGGTTGCCGTTTGCACATAATTTAGAGTCTAGATTGGAAAATATTTGACCCTTGATAGGTCTAAGACCTATCAAGGGTCAAATATTTCCATCGTTTAAAGTTTTGCATCGATAAATTAACGGTACGTAAAAAGCTGTTTGAAGAAATGGAAGTATCATATCAGAATGGGAATTATTCTTCGTGGCCATATTTGAAAGAGATGGGGAAAATTTATACAGAAGCGGGTTTGGACAATACAATGTACGGTCGAGATGGAGACTGGCTCCTTTCATTCAAGATATTAAGTATTGATAATCATGTACACAGATTTTTCAGCGTAATCGATAACAAAGCATCTTTGTCAAACTGTAGAATCTTGAAGAGATCTTCATTCGGAGAAGAGTATTTATTTACCATGAAATATTTCGAAAGTGCCCGTTTAAAATTTAAAGCAAGAACTGGATCTCTTGGGATTCAAGAGGATCTTCTAAGATGGAAAAAGTCACAGATAGTAACTGTCCACTCTGTCACAATGGTCGTGAAAATCTGCAACATTTTATGTTTTTGTGCCCAAACCTACTTTCAATTCGGCAAGAAATTTGGAAATGGTTAGAAAACGAATTATCAAGGGGTAACAAAAGGTACATCGGGTAAATTTTTGCTGCGTCTTCCCTAAACCCTAAATTGTCTCTCCTGCTTGCTGATCTTGCTTTCGATCACGGTGATGAAGTGGGGTGGCTTTTTGATGCAGCAAACAAAAAATACATAACAGAGGCCGACAAGGTGAGAAGAGCGTTTGTGGAAGGGACCCTATAAATATATGAAGATACATAGTGTATTTTTATCTGGTCTGATATGTATTATATTGTATATAGATGGAGTCAAACCAGCAGAGCCGGTGTCCGGTGCGGCTCCCCCCCCCCCTCCCCCGTCACTCTGCTGGGGAACCCCCCAATATAAACCCACAACTCCATAAGTATGAAACAATGATGAAATGACAATTTTGTAATTTGATTTGTATATACATACAGTGGTAATGCCTCTTTTTCAATTATTATACCACTGGAAGCTTTATGTTCTACATTGTATAAGCCTATATGTAACATGTATAATGTACTTGTCCTTACGCTTTCTCGAGTTTTGTCCCAATGAGTGATTTATCTCTTGTTTTGGTGCGGCGGACACGAATCGCCAATTATAGATACTTAATTTTTAACGTATACATATAATCTGTGTCAATAAGGATGACGGATTTCTTGTACATATATATTGGACGCATCATGGGGATTACCCCGTTCCATCGGTGCCCCCGCCGTAAAGGGGACGTTTTCCTGATAATAAATAAAAGTCTTAATAGGAAAGGTCAGGATTAGCTCTGAAGTGTGTATTCGCCCCAATACACAACCGAGTACACAAAAATTTGGAGGGCTAGAGCTGTGTATTCCCATTGGTTTGCATGTTAAAGTAACCTTCAATAAACTGGTCACTTTAGTATCTGTGGTTATATGATTTTTGTGAGGTATTAAGTTACGCATCTAGATTTACTGTGCGAAATTTGATGTCTCTATGTGCAGTTGTTTTCAAGCTATTAAGTTGCAAATTACAATGTAAAGTAATGGGAATACACAACCCTGGACCTCCAGTAATTGCAGTGCCCTTTTTTAGGCAAGGCTAGAACCTTCTGTTCTTGTCTTTGCGTATTGATGGACTTGGTCTTACGGTACAGTGTCAGGAAACTGGACAACTTACAGGTTCCCTCCGACACAACATAATTTTCAGTATAATGGCAAAATGATAGGGAATTTCCGGAATGTATCTCGATTTTGCGGAGTGTAATACGCAATATGACTTCGGTGAAATTTCAGTTTTATTTTCTTGTTCATGAAAAGACTAATATAATTATGACAATAAAAACATGATATTGGTGATATCGACAACAATAATAACGATGATGATTATGATATTTAAACAAAAATGTACCGAGGATCTCCAGTGTAAAATTATAAGTTGGGTTACCTTTGTAATTTTATCTGTGTTGTTGTTGCTTGATTTGGGACAATTCTATGATAATTATCAGCAAGCAGATACATGTGCAAGTACTTTGAAATGAAGATGGCGGTATGCCCAGGTACTGAAATGCAGTATTATGGCACTGTTCATGATACACTGGGTCACATGTTCATGGCGATGGTTTCTATTTTCTAGATACAAAGTATTGTGCACAGTGTGCTGTTGAATTCTCAGCAAGCTAAATGGCAAACTTAAGAGTATTATGTTTCTTGTGTTTGGCTGCTTTCAGTTGCTAAATCCCCAGGATCTGAGGCTTAAATAGAGCTCTTCAGTACAAGACATTCTTAGAAATTCTTTCGAAAATGATTTCATTTTAGCAAGATCTTTTAGCTGGATCGTGCTGTCCTGGTACATGTTTCGCAATACTTGACAATAACATCATTGTCTTTAAAATAGAACCAGACAATGAACAGATATACGTTCTAAAATGTCCAGAGGAAGAAAAACGTCTAATCCTTTCCTGTTCATGTCATTATGACATGCATAACTTCCTGTGGTAAACGTCTAATCCTTCCCTGGCTGTACCAACATGACTGAACAGGCCGATAGTGTGTGAACAACTTTGCATTCTCTCCTTTTCTTCACTGTGCACATGCACACGTACACGTACACGTACACGTACACGTACACGTACACGCACGCGCACGCGCACGCGCACGCGCACGCGCACCCACACATACACAAACTATATATATATACATATATATATATATATATATATATATATATATATATATATATATATATATATATATATATATATATATATATATATATATAAACAGTAGACAGTTTGCTTAAAGTTATAAGGAAGCTAGGAATTTACAGTTGTTACATTGCTGTGCAGTAGTAACCTTGATTTCACCTTTCTTTCTAAGTCAGCATTTCTTTCTCAAGTCAGCATGCCCAAAATTCAAATAACCAGCATTATGTTGCGCAAGAGAAAAACAACAAAAAAACCCCAGACAAACAAACAAACAAAACAAATTAACCCCCCCATTAATAACAAAAAATACCCAACAACAAAACCAAAAAACAAAAACAAAACAAAACAAAACATCCCCCATAAAAACAAACCAAAAAACAAAAAAAAAAAACAAACAAACAACGGAATGTGTGCGAGAAATTACTACATTTAAAACAAAAGCTAATATTCAGTCCATCGAGAATATAGTAAATGATACTCTCCAGATACTGCAGCATAGTGATTCAGTATGTGGCACACACGCGTTACCACCTCAAAAAAGGTCAAGTTGGATGAAGCACAAACACATTTGAGTAGGAGTTTCTGAAAAAATACTTTTGGAGTGAGTTCCAAAGCGTGTAACATCCCTGTACTAACTGTACTGGAAAATACCCATAGCAAAAAAAAAAAAAAAAAAAAAGAAAAAAAAAAAAAAAAAAAAAAAAAAAAAGTGTCGCTGAAATTTGGCATCGAAACAGGAACTCCGATCGTGACAAATTAGAATGTGATGCTTATGAATGTAATTGTCAAATGTTGTCACCTGATGGCTCAAACTAGCTAATATATAATGTGAAAATACCCGTTCATGTAATCGGTTATGCATATCAAATTCAATTTAGCGATAAATTCGTCACGAACAGAATCAAAGACAATCAATGCGTGAAGGTCTAGTCTCTTACGTTTAGTTACGGGTAAATATTCTCTTTAAATAAATTTTCAAGTTAACAGAATTAGGAACAGGACATATTCATATTGACCGAGGCTCTGTGCTGCCCCCTATCCAACAGCTAGGAACTTGACATAAATGAAGGCAGATCTATGTATTAGGCAGCGCCAGACGTGTTTCTCTAATAAAAGTGACAATTTGAGAAGGCAAAGCTTCAGAGAAGTTAATTAATATATTTTCACATGCAAGGAGCCTCAAATATTTTGCAATTGCCATTTGTTTGATTAAAAAAGTATCATTTCCAGGTGGTTCGGTAGCATTCACTACTTATGTGCCCTCATCATGGTAGAGACACAGTTGTGTGGCGTTAATGTGTAGCCTAGGCTTGCAGAGCCAAGGTTAATATTGGCTAATTTGAATAAGCCAACATGAGTAGCTGTACACTGAAACTTTTATTCTTTGGTGTTGTTGTTGGGAGGGGGGGGATATCCAATGCTAAAGAATTCTCATGCTGTTTATCCTGTTTATCATTTGCACACGGACGACATCGGGTTACCTGCTTGAGAGAGCAATTTATTTTCTTTCTTGTACCAGTTACGTGCTCCAAAATAGAAGAACATATTATGACTCTAAGCGTACATGCACTTCGTGTGTCTTGTTCATTTGAACATATTTGGACTCGAAGCGTTCACTTCATGTGTCTTGTTCATTTCTAAACTATACATCGGTCAACTTGTAACTCGTGGTTACGACATATCTCCTGGTACAACACAATTCATGGAAGACATATAGTCTGATAAGCTTCGTACAAATTTTCAACGACGACGACGACGACGATGATGATGATGATAAAACTGAAATGTATTTAATACATACTTTACTTTAATTGCAGCATGTAGTTTATTGTTTCAGTCTGTAGACCTTTGAAGTGTGCAGTATTTTATTTGGTGTATTTTGCTTCATGATACATGTACAACAACTTAATATTTGCAAAAGTACTTGAAGTATCCATATTGTGCTCACTACAGTCAAATGAACATTTTCGTGGATTACTCACCCACATGTTGACCAGATGTCATGGTGCAATTTGTAAGGTTCGATGTAATTTCAAATCTCTGCGCATATTCCCTGAACGTGTTCAACATCCAAAAGAAAATGATAGGTCCACTTCGCACAATGACTAAAATCAGTGGTAATATTCTAGGTTCATAACAAAAGTAAAAATGCACATCAGGATTATGCATTTTGTACAAACAATTTGCATTTGTAATTAAAAAAGTGTAATTACATCGAAAGGTCTTTTCAAAATAATTCTTCAAATGAAATAAAGTTATCATGCGATTTCCGCCAAGTGCAATATACAGATGGAATAGCTATCGCGCCCGATGTGAATGGATCACAATCGACTCCATGTTCCCTTGTGAGACAAGAGATAAACTCTTTTTTAATTATGCGCGTGGTACATCTAACATATCTCATTCTGTGTCAGACTGATGGACCTTTCTGACTTACACCAGCATAACTTGTTTCCTTTCCAATGACTCACATGTCATATTATCCATCATGACTCATGGAGTATGTTTGGCACCCCAAAACCCTCTTATGTGGCACATGAGAAGATAAGAGGATCAGTTACTTCCAGACAGTCCCAGCTGTTTCGCCTTTTGGTTCTTTCTCCATGCAGTGCCACTACAAAACCTCGGTCATTATCATAGCCTCGTTATGAATGCGTGGCACCAGGTTCAACTCTAGTATTGGATCAGTTTACCACTGTTGATACGCTTGTCTTGTCCTCATTTCAAAATGAACATTGTTCTTAAACTGTCATACCTGTTTAAAGAATAATTTCATATCATGTTCAATTTGTGTTACACGCTATAACAGTAACATAACAAAGTGCGATCTTTATGAAAACTGGAACGTGTACTAGAAGAAGGACTTTTCGATATTCTGGCAAAAAGATCATAACTTTTTGTGCGTGCACAGTAAAAGAAATGCTAGTGCTGTATTTTTGGTAATTCTGGGGATGTTGTTTTTTGAAAAAAAAAAAAGCTGTGCATCAAAATAACATTTATTTATGTACCAATGAAAATGCTAAGGAATTATAACCTAAAGCGAGCAATAGCTTACATAGCTAACGTTCTGATCACAATTAATACCAACATTCATTGTAATGTTCTACATAAATTTGAAACCCCAAAAGTCCGAAATGCTAAAACAGTTGCTGTTATGTTTCAAAAATGAGAGTTTGATAATTAAGGATCGAGAGTCTGCGTATCAAAATGTTAAAACATCATTTCCCTGAGCAATTGGTGACTGTATTGAAAAAAAAAAAAGGAATTCCCACAAGGCCGTGCTGACTGTTTGATATTTGGGTATTTTTCATACTATTGATCATCACATTATCAAAAAAAAATACATTTGGTTGACATAACGAATAATGTATATTTAATGAAATTGATAAAACCTGGTCAAGTTAAAGGAGACGTGTTAATTTGAATGGCAAATAGATGCAAATGTATCACAGGTCTTTTGGTGTTCTGTGGGGAGCATAACTTAGACCAGATTTATTCATACGTCTCGTAAACTAGGATGACCCCATCCATTACACCAAGGATGCTAAAACGAAGCTAACGAAGTTTTAGCCTCCTTGATTACAACCATGTTTTCAATATATGGAACAAGTGCTTGCCCAACTTCAGAGTAGATTGATAACGCAAATTCTTGGAATCGTGGAAATCCCAAAATCCTTCAGACAGAAAAAAATCAATGCAGCAAAGTACATAATTACAACTACGCACTTATTCAAAATGAGTGAATGCCTGATGCACAGGGCTGAAAAAACACACCTTGTTTTAATTTCATACTAATAATTGATGCCAACTGCATGCTGTATCTCCTCATACTCTGTATTCAGAAGTGAGGAGCATATGATAAGGCAGTATAGAACAAAAACGTATCTAATAAAAAGCCGTTGCATTCTGAACGTGAATATCGATGAAATAAGGAGCGCTTAGCTGTGAAAAACGAGATGGCAATTTATCTTGGACACTTCAAGGACGTATGGAAAACTGTGTCTTTTGTTGGCGACAGAAACGGAATCTGCGTTGCAAGAAATTCGATTTTACTGTTATTGTATTCAGACACGAAAAAAGAAAACACACACACACACACACACAAACTGAACATGTCGATAAGTATATTATCCCTAATATAATTGAGGTGTCATGGAACATATATTAATATGAATTGCAAAATAAATAAATAAATAAATAAATAAATAAATAAATAAATAAATAAATAAATAAATAAATAAATAAATAAATAAATGAATAAATAATAAATAAATCAATCAATCAATTAAAAAATGAAATAAAATGAAAATAAATAAATGAATATACAAATTTAAAAAATGAAATAAAATGAAAAATAATAAAATAAAAATTTAACAAATATATATGAAATGAAATAAAATGAAACAGAATGAAATGAGGGTAAATAGAATAAAACAAAAATAGAATCGTAACTCTATAAAAAACACAAAGCCTGTTTCTAAGGTGCAACTGTTTCACAGGAAATTAATTCACGATCGGAAAAAAACATTTCAAGTGTGAAATTTCTTTCTCGCACTGCATTAATGCTAGTATATTAAGTCAACTGTTTATCTCCTGCAGATTATTTGAAAAAAACGAAACAACTTTGGTGACCTAAAAATAACTGTATAATTCTAAGACGTTCAGCAAAGGACACAATATTTTTCAAATAAAAATGTTTTTTTGTGCACCAGTCTTTACCAGAATGTTATTATATGGCAGGCATCCAGAGCAAGCCACAAGAGGAAAAAAACAACACCTAGCCATGGAAAATCTCTGACATACTTCAGATAACTTGGATACGGGGAAAGGAGGCTGTATATAAGCTTGCAGGTGCTGTTTTCGGCATCCACCGCGTATAAGCAAGTGGTTTGCAGACAGACGCTGACATGCATATTGATTTAGAAGCTGTGTTTGGGGTTTTGTAGGTGATGCTCTTCTGGTGGTTGTGCCGACTCTTTTGGTTGGAGCGCAATCCTTAAAAACAAAAATCGCTTATGTTTTTGTATCTCTCTCGCGCCAAGGATTTCTTGATCTGACTATCTGTGAACAGAGTCCTGGTTTTCCGGCATTATTGGTTGTGTCTGATAAGTCCACACATGGACCGGAAACGATACGCACCAGGGAAAGGGTGGACCACCAAAATGTCTGGGCTTTTAGGTAAGTAACACATAATTTTCATTTGTGAACAGGTGAACAACACGTTGCTTTCAAAGAAAAATGTAACACCCGTGGTATAAAATAGTTTTGTGCCGATTTTTATAGTTTTTGTAACCTTGAAAATGAGAAAGCTAAAAAGAAAAAAAATGTTTGTGCAAGTGGTGGCTACAAGCGATATTGTACTTAGTCAATTTCAGGTTGAAGCAATCCTTGCTTTCAAAATTTAAATCATGGCTATTGTTGCATTTTATCCGTATTTCTGTGAAAATGGAATATTTTGGTTAATAATACTTTAAGTGTACGGGTTTTTCTTCAAAAATTTCATTCACCCAAATAACATCTTTTTGTTGAGACAAGTTAAGCCTATACGCATCTTCACGCTCAGTTTAGTCGGTCTCTGCTCCTAGAGAATTAGAGACATTAAAAATATCACTGATCAATGTGAGTCTCCTTCCAACGCATCAAAATATTTCACTTGGATACACTGAGAATGTTGAAATACGTATTTCAGACATAGAGCCTACATGTATTCTGGAGCTGGTATAGATCTTTGAATCCTCACACCTAACTGAATTTATGAGCGTCCACTTGTCCTAATTCCGGTACCGGTAGCGGAATGTAATGATGCAAATAAGAAAGTGTTCTCAGTATGATGATCCAGGACCAAGAACAATTACACTGCTGCTGTTGTTTTTGACACAGATGCATTATAACTAAAACCTTAAAAAAATCCTTCTTCTAAGAAACCCCTGGGCCAATTCTTTGAAATTGTATGTAAACACTTGAGGGGGCCCTGGATGTTAAATTTCTTTAACCGGGGGCGCTGCTATTTATGTCTGTGTGCCAACACAGATATTCTGTTTTTTGTTGGACTTCTCTCTCTCTCTCTCTCTCTTTCTCTCTCTCTCTCTCTCTCTTTCTCTCTCTCTCTCTCTCTCTCTCTCTCTCTCTCTCTCTCTCTCTCTCTCTCTTTCTTTCTTTCTTTTCTTTCTTTACCAGTAATTTAGTCGGACAATTTTCTATGACACTATTGTACTCAGAAACTCCAAACTTGAAATGATTACAGATCAATACATGAAGTCGTTTTTTTTTTCCTTTTTTTTTTTTTTTTTTTACAAATACGGTTGAGTGCATTTAAAATATGCAAATTTGGGCATTTCAAATTTTAAAGCCTGAATATCTTCAAAACTATGGTATGTAGAAATGTCATTCCACTTCCATTTTTGTGCTGTAGGCGCATCAAATAAACCACAAAGTTGTAGAATATTAATTGATGCTAATTAGGGGCACCTGAAAAGTTTAAATGTTGAATATCTTCAAAACTATTACAGGTAGAGATGCCATTCCACTTCTTTTTTTTTAGGTTTATGCTATAGGCGCATCCAATGAACCACAAACAAAGTTGTCAAATTTTAATTTATGTTAATTAGGGGCACCTGAAAAGTTTAAATGTTGAATATCTTCAAAACTATTACAGGTAGAGATGCCATTCCACTTCTTTTTTTTTTAGGTTTATGCTATAGGCGCATCCAATGAACCACAAACAAAGTTGTCAAATTTTAATTTATGTTAATTAGGGGCACCTGAAAAGTTTAAGTGTTGAATATCTTCAAAATTATTATAGATAGGGATGCCATTTCAACTTCTGTTTATAGGTTTTTGCTGCATGCGTATACAATGAACCACAAACAAAAGTGATAAAATCAATTTATGCTAATTAGTAATTGTAATGTTTTAATGTTGAATATCTTCAAAGATTTTATAGGTAGAGGTGCCAATCCCAATTAAGTCACAAGTTTTGGCTGAAGGTGCATCCGATAGACCACGAACAAAAGTTGTACCATTCAAATGTATGCCAGTTTTGGAGGCTCACAAACAGATTTGCTTTCACGCAAATCTTCTTTTGTAGTTTTTCTATTTTTGGTGAATTTTGTTTTTGCTATTTTCCGACCTATCCAAAATGGTCCCAAATGTTATGAAGAAACGTAGTGGAAATGTTCTTGTAGAAACGTCAAAACAGGGTCACTTTCATGGATTTTACTATCCACTTGATGACTTGTAAACTATGTGAACTAGGGTCAAATTGAGATAGAACTTTGTTTAACCTGTTACGTTGATACTTGTACCTGACAATCCTGACGAAAAGTGACCTTCGCCTCATTCCAAAAGTCACAGGACTACATCATTTTGTGCATGGAATGTTAGCTCAGCGCGGGACTATTACAGTCCTCTTGTTTTACATATAAAACTAAGGCGAAAGACCTTGTCATAGACAAGTTGATGATGAAACAGTAACAAACAACATTAGTGCCAGACAAAAGCTTTTTATATCATGAAAAGAATCTCCTGGTTTCTTCTGTCTGTCAAAGCCGGGATTTCTCGATATAATCTTCCCGTTCGGCAGGGTCATGTATCAATCATGCATGTGAGGCCTCCAGGTACCCGAGTTTTGCCCTACAGGTATATGATTTCATCAGGATGCTAGTCAGACGTGCCACCTCCAATTACGGGCTGCAATCACATGCGTAAGTCATTTGACAGCTGTCAAGGTAACATTCTGTCCTTGCATGTAACTCGTCTTTTATATTTTCAAGGAGATTCAAAAGTAAATACCTTGCAGAGTTATTACGTTTACAATGACTGATGTTTGCGTACGCTTGCGATGGATATGATGCCGACATGTACTTGCGAACAATTTGACTCTTGACGTATGGCTTGCAGAGACCACCGCTGCAGCTCCGTCATACATCATCAAATATACAATGTGGTGTCAGATGTATTTGTTACATATGTATATACCAAACAAACATGTGTAGTATGTATGTGAAAAACATATAACAAGCTTGTAGCAAGACAAATTTGTACTTTTGTCGATGGCTATACACAAATTTGAGTTGGGCCTGACTACTTTGTTGATGATGGATGTTCTGAATAGGAATTACATGGCTGCAGCTACGACCCTGCGCATATCATTTTGAGATAAGTTATCATGTTTCATATACACACATGATGCCAGGCTTTGTAACGTTCGGTTCGCTACATGGTCTTCTTGTATTTTTCTGGCAATTATTAAAGTTGTTCACGATGCACTTACACTAGTTGACATCGTACAGGTGAAACTTGTTCGTGTATCATTTGCAGACGTTGTTGTGTCTGGGTTCCAGACGTGTTGGTAAGTGCCTGTCCCGCCTGCTTGGTCAAGCATAATGGGTTTTAATACATTGATCGGGTCGTGGGACTCTATGCCAGCACTTTAATAAAAAATTATTCTACACCATCGTTTCATGCGTCATTTGCTTTGTTACCTGGATAGTGTCAATGTTAGGGATGAAGCACATCATAATTTTGTTCAATGCTAATATGATTCGGCATGATGCCCAGTGAGCGTGTTGGGCACCCTGAGGCAAAATACGGCATATTCTTTGAATTTATGAGTGTCAGGGCTGTCACTTTGCCTTGTCCGTCTCAACGCCAATTTCGCCCTTACTGTGTAATATATCGCACCATTCCATATCCCTTTTGAAATGCTCGAAGTAATTACACAAGGCATGCCGGTGAAGTATCCGGTCATTTGTTGCAAACTGACCTATGTTTACACCATACCTCACCTGGTAAATGCCTAACAGAAGCATTAACCCTTTCCTGGAAAGCTATTGACTTAAGGTATGTCATCACGAGAAGTCTCACCTACAATTCTGCTGAAGATGTTTTCTATTAACATGAAATTTAAGTAAAAACATAAAAGCAGACGACCATTTTCATCCGGGCACCTTTGGATGATTTTGGAGGAGAGTTAATACACAGGCACATGAAACTGGACATGCGGCATTAATTTTTCACAATGAAGATTAAGTTTGGCGTATATTTATCAGTACCACCAACTGCTATGACTGCCATGCCCCAGTAGAATACTTAAATGTCGTCTTTTATGTCCAAGCTCAAGTTCAAACACCTGCATTTCCTCTTGTATATGAAGACATGTGCAATAATTGTATCACAATGCAGCCTAAATGGTCAAGAACGAATGAAAACATTTTATGTCAATTGCAGGTGACCTTCACGCTGATTGCGAAACATGGCAGCGATGTTTGGCCCTACGACTTTTCCTATTGATATTATCCCAAAGTGACGGATGTTGTGGATGTACTCTACTTCTCAATTCAATTACATTTCCTTGCTATTTATCATCAGTAAACATTCTATTAGTCAATAGCTTTCGTCAATGCGCTCTGGCGTATTGTTAATAGACTGCGACAAGGAAAGATGTTGACTCCGTTCCCATATGGTTAACATGTTGACTCCGTTCCCATATGGTTAACAGAGAGGCCAACCCATAAAATACGCTCATAAGTGGATCAACTCATGAAAATTCATATTTTGTTGAAAGGATGTTTACAGTGGACCGTGTTTACAAACATAAATGTATGCATGATTTATAGCAAGTAATTATATTGTTCCCGTATGTAGCTGATATGCAAATTCAAATGAGGAGACAAAGCCTACAAGAAACATATATACATTGCACCAGTCCAAATTTAGGACATATTTAAATTGTGAAAATAGCGCTTTGCAAATGTTATTTTAGTTGTCTGTACACACACACACACACACACACACACACATATATATATATATATACATACACACATGCATACATACATACATGCATGCATACATGCATCATGCATACATACATACATACATACATACATACATACATACATACATGGGTATGTGTATGTGTGTGTTAGACGCCCAGAACGCTGGTTCTGTCGACATTTATGAATAGTAGCCAGGGTTATCGTTCATTCGATAAGGCCCACGTGACAGCATATTTTATATATGACATAATCAGAAATCTGAGCTGGTTTGAAAATGGTAGAGATACAAAAAGGAAATAATTTTTTTATTTTCTCTTTCTTCTGATAAGTAGCAGAAAGGAAAGTAAATATGCATCGAAGAGCTGAAAGAAAATAAAAAAAATTGAATTTTGTTTAAACTCCATAATGGTCAAAGTAAGCATCGATTCATGAACTGCAAAGCTTTCACATTCAAACCAGAAAGCCGTTTCTCAAATGACCTAGTTGTATCTGAAAACAGGAGCAATTTCCTCCTGGAACAAATGTTAGCCAGCTGTGCCGCACTTCAACTATTTACACAGATACTGGTCTTAAATCGCTCCCTTCATGGCCTCCGTGGCAGAAGATGTAAACTGGTTGTATATTTTCTCTACTTTTGTATCATTCGGGGCTGTGTAAAGCATATTATACATTTGAAGAAGGCTTGATGGGTACATCGTATATTTTCTTGTCTTCTTAATTTTTTCCTAAATCTTGAAAACATTTACCACGAAATAAGATCCTTCCAGGGAAGTGCTTCGTGTGGTTTTCCTGACTAAAAGGTTTGGATGAATCATTTGGACAGTATCACTTATGTGATAACATTCTCGCCATTTGACCAGTTACCCTCTATTGCCTCTTGTTTGCAGTATTAGCAATAGAGAGTACCTTTGCTGACATATAAATAACTGAAAATGGCAATATAAAGAGTGATCCCCCTCCCGCCTTGCAGTGGCGTGGCCCACAACATAACTCAACTTTTGTTGATACTGTGACGGAACATGGCGAATTTGTGAAGCCTTGGCTGTTCATCACAGCCAATTTCTCCAGGTACCGTCTGACTACCTCAGCGTGGGTAAGTAACCTGCATCAGCTTTCCGTCGTATTTTTTGTTTTTGTTGAATATTGGTGAAAGATGGAAGACGTATGAAAACAGAAACTAGAACATGTGTGCACGCTCCAACTGGGGAAGAAATTGCATAAGAAGGAAACTGGGGAGGTTGAGACATATGTGATACCCGGAACATTTTACTCACACGTTACACACATGTCATGACATTTTTGGATGAAATTACGACTTTATGCACATTTGTAAAAATGCCATATTTTGCATTGAGGTGGAGGCCTCTTTCTGCGTAAATGTCAAACACGTGCATCCTTTTAAGACAGCTGGGACACACATACTCAATGGAGTACCACAGCCGCATGGCGTTGAGCGTTTTGTATTATGAATTCACAATGGCGGTTTCCTTCCCTTTGTGTACAAGGTAACATGTGAAAAGATGCGGAAAAAGATGGAGGGTGAACAAAGGAAGAACTTTATCCTAACTATGATTTAAAACTCACGAAAGAAAGGTAAATTCACGATTTCTCGCTGTCCGTAAACCTTGTGAATAATAGATCAAGCACACTTAAGTACCTCTCAGACTGAAGTTATTTCGATTTTGAAAAGATGTTTTAGGCTTATTTTACTTTCTTGTCTGTATGTGTACGTAGTGTATAAACTGAGACAAAATCACTGGAGGATGCATTTGTGATCTTTGTGAAGGGTGCTCTAAGTGTGCTGCAAGCACTTTCCGCTGACTTCGGATATTATTCCCAGAAAAACTGCTGGAGGAATTCTGACTAGGGCAGCCTGTTCCAGGGAAAAGGTCAAAACGCTGGGCAAAGAGGAACGTGCAGACCCGCAGCGGGGTGTTTATATTCCCTTGTCTCAAGCTGGCGGCGTCATAGCCTAGGAATGGTAACAGGTTCATGAAACATGATTCGTTGGCAGGAACTGCTGCAGCTGAAAATCAGAATATTTAACCCTTTTAACTGAAAACCAACTTTCCGGGGAGGGTGGGGAGTTGGATGCTAACCCCACGTCCAGAAAAGTAATAATTTAATAACGATACCATGGTAATTTAGTGCACAAACATTGGAGTCGACACCATTTAGCATCCGTGCTGTTTGGGCTGCTTTGTGCGGTAAAGGCCCAGCTTGTGTTAACTCCTCCCACCTGACAGGTACCGAGTAAGATACGGACACGAGACAGGATTCCTAAGGAGCATGTCACGGTTACTCATAAGAGAGCCCCGGCGTTGTCGCTGAGTGCTGATACCAGCTGTAAGTGGTACCACATGTTGTTATAGTAACAAATTAACGAGGCAGCACGCAGCTGAGGAATACATCACATGCATGGGCTTACCACTACTACAGTAATTTATCAGCCATTACACTCAAATTAACTCTTTCAAAATTGCACGCTAGTGTTAAGGTGTGCAACTAATGATGCTGGAATATTGGACGAGAAATACAATAATATTGCAGATGAATTTTATGTAGAGTAATTTTGTTTGTTGGAAGTGTATGGTACAAAAAATGATCTTATGGCTCTGGATCCTGGTACTTTGTTTCAACTTATTTCCTGCAGAAAACAGTTTCCAGGTGTATAAGTTTATTATTGGTGTCAAAATTATCTTTAAAAGATGAAAGACTAATGTCAGGAATCTGAACACAAGTTGCAGTGGCAAATGCCGCATTACATACAGGCCCGAGTGTGCAACTGGTTTTGTTGAAAAGGCCAACACACACACACACACACACACACACACACACACACACACACACACACACACACACACACACACACACACACAGACACACACAATATATATATGTATGTATATATATATGTATGTATATATATATGTATGTATATATATGTATGTATATTGTATATATATATATGTATATTGTGTGTGTGTGTGTTTGTTTATCCTTAAATAAATTATATCCCATTAAGACCACTTCCCTGTTAAGACCATGCTTTTAGTCCCTTAGGTGGTTTTAGTAGGGAGATTCCACTGCATATATGTTCATGAAAATTATGTATATATATATATATATATATATATATATATATATATATATGTGTGTGTGTGTGTGTGTGTGTGTGTGTGTGTGTGTGTGAATAACATCACTTCAACTTCACAACAAATGATGTAAAGATACCACATTTTGTTTCCCCCTCTTTACCTCTGATTGCATGTTACGTACCCATGGCACAACCACATGCACAACGAAAGTATCAACCAACTAGAAAAGACGATTTGCTGCATAGCAAATCAGTGTGTGTGTCAGCAAAGCTTATTGGTATGGCATTGTACAATTGGTATTTCAGTATTACAACGTATGATCTGTATGGCAATGTTTTGATAGTGTACAATTGGCACTTCAGCACTACATATATGATCCGTATGACAATGTTAGGACAGTGTACAATGGGTATTTCAGTTCCACAGTGTACAGTTGGTATAACAATGTTATGGCAGTGTACAGTGGGTACTTCAGTACTATAGTGTATTATCGGTACGATAATATTACCACAGTGTATGATTGGTACGACAATGTTACCACAGTGTACAGAGTACAAATAAAGCTCTGGCACAGCTGAAGTCCATAGTGAGGAGGGAGATGGAGGGGTGGCCCCACCTCACATTTTACCATTGGTTGTAGACATGTAAATGAAGCTCCTTCTTGGAATTCAAGATTTTGGATTTACTTTTCCTTTCCGTTAAAGGCAACATATTATTCAAAGCCACACTGTATCGTTCACCATACCCCTACCCTATGGTTCCACTTTCACAAACATGGCTGGTATGTTGCAAGGCAAATGGCCTTGCCCCAATCTAAGACTAGGAATTCCTAGTCTCAGCCCCAATTCAGATCCAATGCATGTATACATACACCCAAAAACTGGATTTGCTTCATTGCACTGTATGAATCAGCTACACAGTCATAGAAGATATATATAGATGTTAATGTAAGTCTAACTATTATATTTTTGATGACAGAGTCAAACTTCAGACTCTATTGCATTTTTAATTTCTCTCACCAGGTGTCACCACCTATCAGAGAGCTGAACAAATCTGTCTTTTGTTCATACTTTTGAAAAAATTTAAGATTTGGAATTTCAAATGCCCTTAATTTGCATAATTTAAATTTGTGCAGCCTTCATTACCAATTCATCAGATGCGTACTAGTCAATAACACAGGAGTAGAAGTTGGATTGGCACCTCAACTATTATAGCTTAGAAGTTATTCAAAACTTCCAATGGTGCCCACTTAACATAATTGAAATTGCTGCAACTTATGTTTTTAATTCATTAGGTGCGCAATGGTCAACAACCCATTAGTAGAAGTTGGAATGCCATCTGTATCTATTATAGTTTTGAAGATATTCAAAATTGAAAATTACGTATACTGCTAATTTGCATAATTTAAATTGCTACAACGTTTGTTTTTGATTCATTACATGTGAAATGGTGAATGACCCTCGAGTCGAAGTTGAAATGATATCTCTATCTATAATAGCTTTGAAGATATTCAAGATTTAAAATTTCAAATGCTGGTAACGAGCATGATTGAAATTGCTTCCACTTTTGTTTTTAAATTTATTAGATGCGCAATGGTCAATAACGCTCAAGAAGAATTGGAATGCCATCTCTTTCTACTATACTTTTGAATATATTCAAGATTGAAAATTTCATATTAGGTTTGTTAAGTTAGTAAAGTTAAGTTCCTCTTTGTATTAAATATGCCCCTGATTTGCATAATTTTAAACATCTTCATTCCTCTGCTGAAAGAGCAAAACTCCTTGTATTGGGGTACAGTCATGCCAAGTTTGGTGTTTCTGTGTATAATAGTGTCAGAGAAAAGTATCAGGACAAAATTACTGGTAAAAAAGAAGGAAGAAATAAATAAATAACCAGAAGAGAAGATTTGCTTCACAGCAAATCTGTCTGGGTGCCTTCAAAATGAGAACAGTTTGAACTGCTACACTTTGCGATTGTTCAACATAATCTAAATTTTGTGTATTAGCCTAATTTGTATAAATTAAAATGTCACAACTTTGGTTTTTGGTGTATTGGATGTGGCTATGTCACAAACTTATAAACCGAAGCTTGAATGACACTACTATGTATTGTAGTTTTCAAGTTATTCAAGATTATAATTTTGTGTATTTGCATCATTTGCATAAATTAAAAGCCTACAACTTCGGTTCATGGTTCATTGGATGTGGTTATGTCACAAACATACAAATTAAAGTTGCAATGGTACCTCTATGTATAATAGTTTTGAAGTAACTCAAGATTTAGATTTTGTATATTCGCCTTATTCGCGTAAATTAAAATCCTACAACTTTGGTTCATGGTTCATTTGGTGTACTTATGTTACAAACATACAGAGTGAGGTTGAAATGGCACCTCTATCTATGATAGTTTTGAAGCTATTCAAGATTTTAATTTTGTGTGGTCACCAAATATGCATAAATTATAACTGTACTACTTTAGTTCATGGTTTATTAGATGTGGCTTTGTCACAAATCTACAATTGAAGTTTGAATGACACCTCTATGTAGTAATAGTATAATAGTTTTATAGTTGTTTAAGATTCGAATTTTGTGTTGTTACCCAATTTCCATATATTAAAATTTGAGAGTTTTGTATCATTGGATGTGTCTGTGTTACAAACCTTTAATACGAAGTTGGGATGGCACCTCTATTTGTAATTGTTTTGAAATGATTCAAAAGGATTTAATTTTTGTGTATTCATCTTATTTGCATAAATTAAAATTGTACTACTTTTGTTTATGGTTCATTGGATGGGGCTATGTTACAAACTTTTAAATTGAAGTTGGAATTACACCTCTATCTATAATAGTTTTCAATAGCTATTCAAGATTTAAATTTTGCATATTCACCTAATTTGCATAAATTGAAATCCTACAGCTTTGGTCTATGGTTCATTGAATGCAGCTTTGCCACAAATGTATAATTTGAAGCTGGAACCGCATTTCTATCTATTAATGTTTCGGAGATATACAGCTTTTAAATTTTGTAATACCCCTAATTGGCATAATTTGACATTCCACAACTTTTATTTACTGTCCATTGTATTGGCAGGTGTCGGAAACGTATGTATGCACATTGAAATTTTGAGTCAATGTGCAATAGTTCGGAAGATATTGGAGCTTCTAAAATTTTAATTGCCCCTCATTTGCATACTTTTAAACGTCATGACTATTCCAAACGATATGCACAATTTTACTGCTAGGTTAGTCTCAATGGCAAGTTTGGTGGTTTTTGGAATAATAGTGTCCGAGATAAACTCAGGACAAATTTGTGTGCCATGGAAAGAAAGAAATAAAGAACCCGAGGAAAAACAATATGTCTGGGTTGGCACCCAAATATAAATAGATAAATAAATAAATAAATAAATAAATAAATAAATAAATAAATAAATAAAACAGAAAAGTGTGTTTTGACACCCACACACTTTAACAAGTGGGGAGGGGAGGAGGTAAGGCCATCAATTTCTGAAAATTGATCACACGCTGCCCAAAGTTTTCACTAGCAAACGCCCTTTGACCTGTTGCTTGAGTGTGAGTATCAGTCTATGAGAGAAAATTCGCTTTGCCTGATTTTTCATAATATACCCGGGATTTTAGACAAAGCTGAGACTATTTACTCTTATCAAGTTTAATAAATCATTTCACTTCTGTACGAAATTTAGCTTTTCGTGGGGACAATTCCTGCAGTCTCATGTGTATTTAACATCATGGTATCTTAGTAAGGCACACGTAATGGGAGAGTTTGCAAGTGATATATTATGTAATAAACCTTCTTCTCAAAATAACACTTACCATAAAATATTGCGTGTCTGAATCGTCCAATATCGTCTGTGAACGCTTGCATACTTCACAAAGTAAGAGTAAGATTCCTAGAAATACCAGTGCCACAATATTGTATAAGGTTAGGTATTTGACACCGCCAACTGCTTCAGTTGATGTACACATCTATGCCAGCCGTGCATGTAGTTGGCACATTGGGAGGGGTCTTTTCCATACCTGCAACTGTAATTCACTCCCAACTTTTTGCTTTTGCAATGACTCTGTGCCAGCAAAAGAATCTCCGTGTTGGAACCCTCTGTTAGCCAATTATTTGACAATGAGCACTCTTTGCAAAGCATACCTCATCAGCTAGAGGTAATCCATGACTATATATTCTGCGCCAAAAGATTTATTAATTTTCCCACTAATGTCTAGAGAATGCAAATGTGTTTCTGACTTTGTTCATTTCACACCATTGTCTGCTTTTCCGGTTTAAACGTACATGTATATGTAGATCAAAAATTGCAAGTCCAAACTCCCTCTATTTTTGTTTATAAAGTACCAACATGACAAGTTTAAAATCAGTGTTACTGCATTGTCTGGCAAATCACGCCGCAGCTACCCTTCCATGAAAGCTCCAGCATGACTTGACTAGCAATTCAAAAGCCACTTAGATCTTTAACTGCTCCAAAAGGTTAGCTTGCCAGGAATTATGTATTTATATGTCATATGATAAATATTAAGTGTCAACTTTTTATGCAAGTGACATCTCAAAAGTTTTGCCAACTTGACGCTGCTGGTTTTGCCATGCAAACAAATCTCTTCCACTTGAGTCAAACTTATGTGTGTGGGTTTTTATTTTGTTTTTTGCTAGTCCAAGTGTGAAAAAAATAAATTTCCCGTACGATGCAATGCTCAAATACAGACGTACCTGCCCCCCCCCCCCCCCGTGAGTTTTGGTGCCAAGGCATTGACATGTTCAAATTCATCATAGTGTAAGACTTGAGGACTATGCAGCATCAACTTATACAATATTTGTACAGTAGTGAAATATAATCTTGTACTGCAAATCGCTTAGCTGTTCAGTCGAAATGGAATTTTAAAGCAGGTCATAAAATGTATGCTTTTCAACAAGGCTTCTTCCGGAACATGAAATGACACCGTAATCCAAGGTACATGTATACAAGGACTGACACCAACTTGATCACAGACTGGGAATATGTGTAAGGTGGCTTATCACATGGCAAAGTAAAAAGGATGAAACAGGACAAAAATACATTTGTACAAGGTGATCTTTGATGTTATCTCCAAAACATGTTACTGTTGTGAGTAAACTTGATCCAATGAACGCCACAAGGAGAAATGATGTCAGCACGGGGAATTTGTGACGGTTTATATTGATCGAATTACAAAGAAGAGATTTACTGTGATATTTTGACTAAAAGACGACAAGCAGATCTATACTGAAACGGCTTACCGTGGATAGTTGATAACAATTTTCCCATTTAAAAGAATAGATAGATAGACAGACAGACAGACAGACAGACAGACAGACAGACAGACAGATAGATAGATAGATAGATAGATAGATAGATAGATAGATAGATAGATAGATAGATAGATAGAAGTAATGGTGAATTTGCAGACAAATACTTTTCAGTACTACCTGTCAACTGTTTGGCTGTTTTTATTGAAATTCAGAAATAGGAGCTGAGTATTAGAACCTCAAGAAAATGGATTATTTCTTACAATAAAAGCCTCTTAACAATAACTGCTGTCCACATCTATGTGAGTTCATACATATATTTTAAGAGAGGAATGGATCAATGCTTTTGACTATCGGCCACATACATGCTGTTCGTCATCAGTGCACTCCCATTGTGTCCAGGGATTCGTTTTATAATGACAAACACTACGTAGATATATCCAAAACTCGTAAAAGGCATCGACTCCATGTACTCAAAGGGCTCAGTGTGCACAGGGGACTCAGAGGGCTCAGAGTGCAAGGAGGGCTCAGAGTGCACTTGCTTGCGAGTACACTGTGCACTACAATTTAGACGAGGGAAATGGCATACAAAGACAGGGGAGAGAGAATCGTCCGAGATTTTTGATCCCTTTTTCACAAATGTTCATACGGTAAGGTAGCTGCTAAAATATTTGGGATGTTCCTCGCCCAAGAGACACGTTAAGAGCACTCATATGTAGCAATTTATGACAATACTGACTATATGTATATTGACATAGAAGGGTGTTTGTTTTGTGTCTGACACCTAAAGGGCATTGCCCATTCTCCATATCTGTTTAAAGAGACTCTTGGCTTATGTATAATCATTAATGTAATATCTCAGAACACAAAGGAACTTGGTGCGAGTGTATACCATCAACTTACACCACGATGGTTTTGTGACAGTCAGTTTGTCTTGTTAGGGTGTTTATTCCATAGAAAGCGAATTTATACACAAATAAATTTCACTAACAGTAAATTTGTTTTGGATCAATATTGAAGCCCCCCCCCAAAAAAAACCCGAACCAACCACCCAACACTACGTGCGGTTACTGGTGTAATAAGATATATATATGTACGTATATATATATATATATATATAATTTAGCAGTACTTTATAGTGGTGCCTTTTGCAAGGAAGGTTAATATGGAGTAAATGGGTAGAAACGATGTCAAAGACATCAGTCAGTCAGTCCTCAGGGGACATGATTCGGCCAGAAGAAAATTATGGCACACATGGATTTTGACAATAAAATAATCTAGGTCGAGCCTTGCTCACTATTGGGAATACGCAAAGCAACATGGCTTCTTTTCTGTACAAGACTTGTGGGTTGGAACGCTTTCAGGATTTACAAAGGCACAGTGGTGAGAGTTGTTAACTCAAACCGTAGTCTGTCAGGAAAAGAGTGAAATTTGAATCTGTAGATATTGCTGAGTTAGGGCCTGGACATAGCTATTGTTCCACCTGGAGATGCCTGATATAGCGCCCCCAGTAATCAAATACATAACACAGACGGAGGCAGTTTTTGGCACCAAATGTTGGTGTAACTGACACAGAAAAATACGCTGCCTGTTTTTATTGCTGACTCTCACTGGTGCAACAACATCAGGATCAGAACAATATCAAACTTCTTTTTATTCAACATGTGAACGTTTCTCCGTCGGTGCTTTTCATATTCGGGTTGAAAATACTCCAATTCACTCCTACCATACCTGGGCATTTGGCCTCGGACCAAACTTTGCTCCGATGATTTGCGCAATGCATGATGGGTGCTAAGGCTACGCTGAAGTCGGTACTGTTGCCTAAGCTCTTACGAAGAGCAACAGCGGGAATATTTTGATACACATCACAGCTGTCATTACCCTAGGTATCCAGATTTAAAATAGGAACAAGAGAACTCAGCACAAGCTGCAAATAATGTATGCTGCACTTCTCTAACCTTGATGTCATGTCAATGATCCAAAATTTGTACGAATACATGGTTATTTCCGTGCGTTTATACAGACATTCTTTATTCTTAAGTCTTTTTTTCTTTCCTCCTTTCTTCCCGTCACTCGAGTTTTTCCCAGCAACCGCTACAGTTAGACTTTCCATGTGGTTTATAGATATAGCCATGCCAATAAAGGTGCTTCTCTGATGTTGAGAAAGTCATGATGTTCAAGCTTCAATTAAGGGCATTAAAATTGTAAAATTTCAGGTGGTTACATTTTTTTAAATCCCAGAAGCTGCTGCCATTTGGTGACTATATTTTTCCTACATGCAAACAGAAACACATTGCTTTTTCTTTCGAAATTTTTGCCCTTTTCAGTACAGAAGCAGCAAATTCTTTCCATTTTTTTTCTCTTGTGAAGGAAAGTGGATATTTTCCATTTCTGTTGCTGTAAGACAAGTAAGTGCTACTTTCATACACCCAATATAAGCCCTAGTCGCATTGTCACTCAATTTTAATACCCAGCATTAAAATGTGGCCGTAATGTTGCATATTTGCCCGAATGTTTATGTTTCAAATGACACAACAAAGCATGAATCTATGCTCAGGTTCCTTTTCTATCAAAAAACAAAAACAACAACAAAAAACAAAAAGAATAAAAAAAAAAAAAACAAACAAAAAAAAACCCACCCCCAATTAAATGAGCAAAAGCATGAGAACACTACTAACAACGAAACTAACCTTTGCGGTATAAATTATGTCAAATCTGTGTTCATTTCCTGGCTCACAAAGAATTTTCAATTTGATTCTATGTTGTGGAGGTTTGACGAGGAAGACAGCCAAAATGTATGATGACAAGATAAATAACTTATAGTACATATGACATCGGTTTGTCAGCTATCCCTGGACTCTTGACAGAAACAGTATAGTGGGGCGTAAACTTTGGCATGATATAGGGTTGGGACATACTTTACTGGCTATTCTTTACTGAGTCCAATCCTTTACCCCCAACCCCACAAACACCCAAAAAGTATCGGATTGTTGATTTTTTAAATGCGGTTTTTTAAAATTTGTTTTATTTTTCCGAATATAAATTATTTTGCATAAGACAATTTTGTCAGCACTATGTTTATGCGTTAATTTTATCCTTGAAAGAAATTGCACCAAATGAAAATTGTATATTTGTAGAGTATGCTTTAGGTCAACAAATTTTCTTGGCGCAAGCCAAGCGCATATTGTCCAAAAAGTGGGATAGAGAACTAGAAAAGAAGATTTGCTTCACAATAAATCTGTCTGTGTGCTACGAAAAATTCAGGTTTGAAATGTTTGTATTACACAAAACTTGAGAATGTGCAAGTTATGCATGGGCATATGCCATCATGTGTTTCTATCTACATTAGTTTTGAAGATATTAAAGATTTACATTTTCAAATTCCCTTAATTGCATAATTTCAATTGATACAAATCTGAAAACATATCCATTAGATAGCCCATGCTCACAAACCTACCGCTAGTATTTGGAATCATGTCTGTATATATGTAATTTTTGAAGATAGTAAAGATTTAAATTTTCAAATGCCCTGATTTACATAATTTCAGTTGCTACAAATCTGAAAACATATCCACTAGACAGCCCACCTTCACAAACCTATAGCTAGCATTTAGAATCATGTCTGTATCTATATTAGCTTTGAAGATGTTAAAGATCTAAAGTTTCAAATGTTCCTTATTTGCATATTTCAAATGCTACAAATCTGGAAACATCTCCATTAGATAGCCCATCCTCACAAACCTCAAGCTAGCATTTAAAATCGTGTCTCTATCTAAAATAGTTTAGAAGATATGAGATTTAAACTTTTAAATGCTCCTAATTTGCATAATTTTGATAATCTTGACTGCACGATGCAATATGAACAATTTCACTGCTTGCTCAATCATCATGGCCTATTTGGCATTTATAGTTATCATGGGTTCTGAGAAAAGTTCCGGAAAAAAATCATGACTCAATCAATCAATCAATCAATCAATCAATCAATCAATCAATCAATCAATCAATCAATCAATCAATCAATCAATATCTGTGTTGGCACACAGATATAAATAGAAAAATGTTCACCGGCTCGGGATGGGTCAATTCCCCCAGCTTTTCGCTTTTGGCATAAACAACAATATCGTCCATACATAAAGTTTGATCACACGTTTTTATGTCTGCCAGTGTGCCCATGGGGTACATATGTTTTTGTTGTTGTAGTTGTTGTTGTTGTTGTTGTTGTTGTTGTTGTTCTTCTTCTTCTTCATCTTCTTTTTCCTTCTTTTTTCTTCTTCTTCTTCCTCCTCTTCTTCTTCTTCTTCTTCTTCTTCTTCTTCTTCTTCTTCTTCTTCTTCTTCTTCTTCTTCTTCTTCTTCTTCTTCTTCTTCTTCTTCTTCTTCTTCTTCTTCCTTTTCCTCTTCCTCTGCTTCTTCACATCGACCTGAATACGATAAGTCCAGAAGTTTTTGAGCTAGGGCTTTAAGATTGCACCAGTTTATACTCTTCTATAAGGGCTCGGCCGAGTTTCAAGATGGGTGACCTTGACACCATTCCCAAGTCAATAGGGCCAAATCAGTAAATTGGGTTTCCGCATGAGAACTTGAGAGGAATTTGAGCTAGGACTTTTGCATTGCATAGGATGACAGTTCTGTTCAAGGGCCTTGGTCAGCTTCGAAGATGGGTGTCCTCAACCCCGTTTCTAAGGTCATACAGCTGCATTTGTAAATTCTTTGACACATCGACGAGAACGAGATGACTTAAGAAGTTTTGGAGCAAGGACTTTTACATTGTACAGGATTATAGTCCACTATGAGGGCTCGATCAAGTTCAAAGATTGGAGACCTTGATTCCATTCCCAAGGTCACAGAACCATCGTTGCTAAATTTGGTTTCTGTATGATAACTTGCAAAGTTTTGAGCCAGGGCTTTTATATTGCACAGGGTGATAGGTCTGTATAAGGGCCCTGGTCAAGCACGAAGGTGGGAGACCTCGATCCTGTTTCCAAGGTTACAAAGCCATATTAGTGAATTCTTCAACACATCGAGGCGAACGAAATAACTCCAGAAGTTTTGGAGCTGGGGCTTGTATATTGTACAGGATTACAGTCTGCTATAAGGGCTCGATACAGTTCAAAGATAGATAACCTTGAACCCATTTCCAAGCTGACAGAGCCACATCCTTATTTGTGTGTCACTGCCATTATTAGTACGAGAAATTTGTAAGATTTGCAAGAGCGACAACTGATAAGTGTGCACGGGGAGACATCTGATTGTTTTGTTGGAAAATCAGCCTATTTTACTTTGTTTGTTTGTTTTTTTTGCACACGTGAAGGGAAAATGGCTATGCTAACGGCGGTTTAAAAACATTCGACGCAGAATTCTATGTTCCTGCAAAAGTCTGTTGTTAAGTATTGTGGTCATGTCCGCTGGAGGTCATTCCCTATGGTAGAGTAAATAAAACAGTATTTTATGTTAAATGTGTATCAGGTCGAAAACAAAATGGGTGTTGTTTTTTTTGCAAAAGTAGTAGGAGTAGTATTTTATTAACAACTTTGTACATGGGGTGCAAAAGAAACATGGTGCAACATTTTCTTTGCACACACACACTGTCCAACATAAATTTCAAGACACAAATTAACGTTGAATAAAAACCATTATACCACTCCCTGCGTCTAATAATATAAACTCAACGCATCATAACAAAATTTTGATAGACTTACTGTATCGTTGCACTCGTCAAAAAGAAATTAATATCGGTGTAATGTTCTGTGTTGATGTTATATCTGTGGCAGGTTTTCAGTAGTGTGACACTCTAACAAAACATGCTCTTCTGTTTGGACTTGACTACAGACACAGAGTATTTGGTCTCGTTCAATACGGGCTCATCTACCTGTCTCTATTTAATTATGGGAACTCGCACGTAAGCGTGTGGTGGCTGCTCTTGCCCATTCGCAAACACCCAATGTTGGGTTTATTTGCAGGTAATTTCGGAGTTTTGTGGTATGCACTGTGTGCATTTGGTGCTTAAAAATGTCCCTTTTTTGTTTAGTGCACTAACACTTTGTATTTCTTTTTTCCGAAGTCCTATTGGTGACTTAACTACCCGGGCTAAATTTATTACTTTGGCTATATAGCTTTTACTGAAGTCATTCCTGGCACTCAACTTCTGAAAATTAGAAGTCTGCCTATCTACAGTAAAGCCTGTGGCAGCGGTTACACCAAGCTTGGCTAAGATCACAGTATTGATTTGTTGTTTCTGTTACGGACATCAGCTGTACTTACGTATGGTCGTTCAGCCGGTTTAGGTCTCTGGTCAATCAGCTTTCGCAACTGTACATAACAGATGTGATTAAAGCACTTTCCCACACTTTCTTTTGTACTTGAAATGGTGCATCCGAGTTTTGTTCTAATAAAGGAATAAAATTTTCTGTCAATGTGCTCTTACTCTTGTGTCTGGATTGAATTACTAGAAATGGGCGCTCCCAGGTAAATATCACAATCAATATCACCAATCAACATGTATTATTTATGCCCAAAGCATCGAAGTAAAAGTACAGGGTCGCATTTTCAAAAACAACATTTCCCTTTAACCAGTTATTTCATGCTATTATGTGTGGGGGTTGCTATAATATTCACGCACATTGTTTTACATAATCACATGCTCATTTTTGCGAGTCTCTTGACTTGATTGACACTAAGGGTTTTTTACAGGTGGTACAACTCACCCGGACAGTCTTCTCCGGGACTTTCTTCCGAAGTGCAAAGCAGGTTGTTGTTGTTGTTGTTGTTGTTGTTGTTGTTGTTGTTGTTGTTGTTGTTGTTGATGATGATGATGATGATGATGATGATGATGATGATGATGATGATGATGATGATGATGATGAGAAATGTTTACATTGCGTACCAATCTTTTTTTATATGCCCTGTTGCAACATATTCCTTCTTTTAAAGTCTTGATCAGATTTTCGATGATTTGTTATCCCATAGACATTTTCACTCGTTCGGGTGTATTGTGAGGTCAAGTCTGACACTGTTTGCCGAAGACAGACATAACTTAGGTCCTAATTACACGTTGAGGAGTATAAAAACATCGAATGATTATCCATTCACTTCATAGTAGGGATACATGCAGTCTGGCAAAAAGACTATTTTGGTATTGACGTCCTGCGGGTACGGGTGCATTGGATGCATCTTTGAGTGACACACAGAGGTCTAACAAATGTACTTTCGGGTATCGATCTGTATTTCCCTGAACGAGACTTTCAACACAGGCAGTTTTCTGGAATGGTAAGTATCAGTCGATTAATGTAACATTTGCAATGATACATGAAAGAAATCGGTTAACTTTTGAATTGTTTTACATTTTGTCTTCATGATTAAAACTTGTATGCTGAAACTGTCACTTGTTGATTTTGTTTTTTGTAAGAACCCTTCACATTTGCACTTTTCACAGTTGTTATAACTGTTGACTTGTATGCGTACGTCGCCTAAAGAATAAGCTAGATGCCACGAACACAAAAACCCGATCGGACAGGACCACCAGAGCGTGTCTTATAGATTTTTAATTTTATGGCTGCTAAACCTGACTCATATAAGCAATGTTCTCATCTTGTGTCAAGGATAACTGTTTCTCTCTTTTTTATTTTTTTTGTACAACATTGATACAATGTATGCTGTATTTTGATGCAGCGAAGGAATTTGAAAAATTAATACTAATACACGTATAGCGATCAAGTGAACGAGTTGGTATTACTCGGTCTTTGTATTCTATACTAATATGCAACACACACAGCCTGTATTGCCATGTGCTTAAAAATACAAATGTTCCACCGAGTTGAATCAGCTAGGGTTCAATACACACAGACATCAGATTCCACGTACACTCAGGCAAATGCATTCTCGTGGCTACTATTTGCACCATTTCTCAACACCGACGTTTTACAGAGACTGACCATCTGGCAATCACGAAGTCTTGAGCCCTCAACCACATATCACGTTCGTATCCGACACACGCTCAGATAGTCGATTAGCTATGGTTTAGAGTCACATTTTTATGGTTCCGTACGCTATCGGGCAGGGCACAGGAAGTTTACAGTTTACAAAGATATTGTATCTGAACAGTAGGTGGTATTTATGCCCCGGTTAAAAACCAGCCATCACGTGCTGTGCTAACAGGCATCTACAATGGAGAATAATGTAAATACAGGCTCACTAGATTCGGGAAAGTTTCCATTAATGCTCAAAATAGAAATACCTTAATAACTAATGCTACAAACAAAGTTTCAAAGGTCCAGAGCGATCAAATCGGTCAAAAATATTTTGTCCAATTAATTCTCCTTTTGTGAAAAAAGCTGCAAAGTAAGGCAAAATAGCTTTTTTCCTGTTCTGCTTCCTGCTAATGTTGGTTATTTAATTTGAGGACGATGATATTTTTACCCGCGAGAGCTACACTTTGTTGGGCTGAGTTGTGTCTGGTCCTAGTTTTACCCAAGAGTTCACATGTTAAAAATAAGACTCTACATAAACAGCATGGTGTGTCCAATGCTGCAGCTTCGTTTGGCTTATTAATTTTCAAGACTATCTTTTCTGAAACAGACACTTCCTGTATTTATGATTCAGGCTACACTCTGCTCCATACTGGGGCGTCACATCTTGCAGCCGTATTTTAGAAAATATTTGACTCGGCATCAGGTAATAATTTCTCTAACGGCACAAAATACATGCCGTGAACCCTATGAAAGTTTCCATTTTAAGTTGGAGCACCCTCTTTTTCTCATAAGTAACAATAGATGTTCCTATGATGGATGCAGCCGTCAACCTGAATCACAGGAGAATTTTGTTGTCCGTGATCCACTGGAGTTTTACAGCTGGCAATGAATACTGGCAGTTTACCGTCAAAAAGTTGATTCCAAACAGCGGTAAAATGAGATCATCTTTATCATTCCATTTGATCACCTAAAAGCTGGACAGAAGTCATGCAGGAAGCACTGAGTGTATAATTGTACTTATAATATTGAGCGTATGTTTATACCTATAATATTGAGTGTAAGTTTATACCTATAACAATAAGTATATGTTAAGACCTATTATATTGGGTGTCTGTTTACACCTATGATATTGAGGGAATGTTTATACCTATAATAGTGAGAGTATATTTATACCTATAACATTGAGTGTATGTTTATACCTACAACATTGAGTGTATGTTTATACCTATAATAATAAGTGTTTGTTTTTACCTATAATATTAGGTGAATGTTTATACCTATACTATTGAGTGTTTATTTACACCTATTATATTGAGGAAATATTTATAGCTGTAATAGTGAGTGTATGTTTTTATCTACAACATTGAGTGTTTGTTTATACCTATAATATTGAGCGTATGTTTATGCCTATCATATTGAGTGTTTATGTATACCTATAATAATAAGTGAATATTTAGATCTATAATATTGAGTGTATGTTTGTACCTATCACACTAAGAGTCACTTCCTACCTATCATATGGAAAGAATATTTATACCTATAATATTGAGTGTTTGTCTACACCTATAATATCAAGTTAATGTTTTACATATACCTATAAAAGTGGGTGTATTTTTACCGATAATATTGAGTGTTTGTTTACACCTATTATATTGAGAGGGTGTTTATTCCTGTAATAGTGATTGCATGTTTATTCCTATAAAATTGAGTGTTTGTTTATACCTGTGATATTGAGTGTGTTAATGCCTATAATATTGAGTGATTGTTTATACCTATAATGTTATGTGAATGTTAAAACCTGTAATATTGGGTCTATGTCTATGCCTAGATTATTCCATTTGTGTTTACTCCTATAATATGAAGTGAATGTTTATACCTATCATAGTGAGTGTTTGTATACCGATAATATGGAGTGTATGTTTATACCTATAATATGGAGTGAATGTTTATACCTTTAATATTGAGTGTTTGTTTACACCTATAATATTGAGGGAATGTGCATACGTATGTTAGTTAGTGTATGTTTATACCTATCATATAGAGTGAATCTTTATACCTATAATATTAAGTGAATGTTTATACGTATAATATGGAGTGAATCTTTATACCTATGGTATTAAGTGAATGTTTATACGTATAATATGGAGTGAATCTTTATACCTATCATATTAAGTGAATGTTTATACGTATAATATGGAGTGAATCTTTATGCCTATGATGTAGCTTTGCTGTGCACCAACGTACCCCGGGTCAGACAGGCCTTTCATAGTCAGACGCACTCACCTTTTGTAGTTGCTCTTACATGTTTACATCTGGTTGTGGTTTATTTATCCGATTGAACGTGAAATTGACATTCGAATCAGGTAAGTAAATGTGGTTCTCTCCAATTTCATCCGTATATCCAGCCATAGACTGGGGCCAATACGCCGCACTGATTCGTTCTTCGATTTTTCTTCTTTACCAGTAATTTTGTTCGACAATTTTCTCGGACACTATTACACATAGAACGCCAAAGTTGGGTTGATGATGGACCCATACATGAAGTTGTGCTTTTTTTGTTACAAAGAGTATTGAGTGTATTTAAAATTATGCAAATTAGAGGCATTTGAAACTTTAAATTTTGAATATCTTCAAAAGTATTAAAGGTACATAAACCGTTCCACCTTCTATTGATAGGTTTGTGATAAAGCTGCATCCAATGGACCACAAACAAAACTTGCAGAATTTTAATGTATGCTAATTAGGGACACCTGAAAAGTTTAAATGTTGAATATCCAAACTATTATATGCAGATATGTCATTCAACTTCTAGTTGTACGTTTGTGCTATAGGCAAATCTAATGAACCTCAAGCAAAAGTGGTAGAATTTGAATTTATGCTAATTCGAGGCACTTGAAAGGTTTAAATGTTAAATATCTTCAAAACTATGACAGGAAGAGATGCCATTCCAATACATACACACACACACACACACACACACACACACACACACACACACACACACACACATATATATATATATATATATATATGTGTGTGTGTGTGTGTGTGTGTGTGTGTGTGTGCATGCACTTATGGGTTTCATTCATCAGTGCGGGGGGGGGGGGTACCGCTTCCTTCTACTTCGCCATAAACTACAACTTCAAGCTGGTTCGTCAATCTTGCCTTCTGTTATGTTTTCATCTTGAATGCTTATTTCCACCTTCGGACCAGTACTCGTACTTACATCCGTGGCTTTGTTATTTTCGGTTTACACCCTGGAAAGATCTTCGGTATTGTATTTGTTATAGTTTTTCTTCCACCTAAACGATGTGCACTGCTGACACGACGGCTCATAGCTGGCACAAACATGAGACGGCCCGTGTTGGCGGCTGTAGAAATGTTCCTTAGCCACGTTTCTATTACTTATTTATCTTTTGGAAAGTTGTAGAAAACAATATTTCTTGTACCTATAAGCTAGTTGAATTATTATAGCAGCCTGGAACATAACAGTATAATCCAGGCATTTTGATACGCGAGTGGTGATGTCGGTAACCTCTGTATTCCTATGCTGATGCTATTGCATTAGCAATCGCATTAGCTGATCAGGAACTGCTTAAAACTGGAATGCGTTAAGGCTGATAAATCCAATATGGCGGCTGTGGAGATCCCGTATTGTAATGGCACTGCCATGTGCATTACATACAATTCTCTTAAGGCAATAACTGTTGGATAAAATATATTCATGACATTCCACAGTGAGCTGATACGCGAGAAACCTGGAATAATCTAGATGGAAATTGTTCCTACAATGCTGTCTTCAAACTGAGGCAAAAACTGTATTCCCTATACGATACCAGATGCACAAAATGTATCAATGGTATAGGCAGAAATGGCCAACACAAGTTGCACTCGTATTGTAAGTTTAAAGACAACGTTGAGATAAAGTCATATCTGAACAGAAATATACCCATTAAGCAGCGACAAAACTTCAGGAAACTGAGAATCAGTGCCCATACTCTGGCTGTTGAATCCGGCCGTTGCACAAAACCGAAACCACCGGTTGAATTGAGAAATTGTTTTTTGTGTGGAACAGGAGCTGTCAAAGACGAATTTCATGTTATGGTAAACTACAGTAAGTATATTCATGCTAGAGATGACCTGTATGCCAGATTGATAGAAATAGATAAGAACTCTCAGAGTTTGAATGACCAAGATAAGTTTGTATATATTATGAAAATGGGCAATACCCATGATGCGTGCCATCCAGAACTCCAAACTATGTAATTTATATGATTGAACTAGGAATCAACAACTTGGATATTGATCTGGCTGCCGCACTGGACACATTTGTTAAAAAAAAAAAAAAAACTGTGTATACATGTATCATATTGATACCTGGGTGTACCCCTTTGTATGTAATGTTAGCAAATGTGTTTTTTTTGTTGTCTTTATTTCGTTGATATGTTTGTGACCATACTATACAATTTGGTGTATGCAATGAAGTCTCATGTGGGTTTAGATCAATCCATGCTGTATGTTGCCTGTAGTTAGTCATATAGCTGGGGTTATTACAACAATTATTGCTAACATTGGAACTCCATATGTATTCAAAATTAGCGGACTTTTTTTTTCGTGTGTATGACTGATGAGTTAAATTAATTATTTCTTTGTCACTGAAACTCTTAAAATCTAACGAACTTACTTTGTATTTGTTAAGTCGTATACATATATGTACGCAAAATAAAGTGATCGATATTTTATGCTGCGTACAATTACTAAGTGTCTTATTTTAAGACTCACTGTGGGCAGTATTTGAGAGGTCTACCCCTCAATATTCATTAAAGAGAACCATCTGTGTACTATTGCAGACGCGACATTTCAAGTCATGATGCCAAGTAATAACTGTAACGCCATTTTGTATCTTGCTGCACAGGTCATAAGTTCCCGCATCAGTAGCAACGGAAGACGGACCAAATAAACATGTTGCAGTCATCAAGTACTGCTTCGAAAACCTTTGAGAGTATACACTTACATGCCAAATCAGATTCTCTCGCTCTGTGCGTCTTTAGTAAGGAGACTATAGTGGGAATAGCCTCCTTGGTCTTAAGCCTTGCTAGTAACTGGGCATTGCGTTTCTACACGCCAGCGATCTATGGCGCCAGAGAAGCCACGTGTGTGTAGATATTTATTTGTAACAGAACACACGCCCTATTAGCTTTGGTGCAGGTGGAACCATACTTAAAGTTCTCCGGACAAATTTGAAAGAGGAAAGTAGCGTATGTTTGGACCACAAGTATATCTGTTTGCTTTATTATACAAAATCTCAAGTGAACTTCTCTTTGGGTTGCGGTAATCTGGATCGGAAAGTTACGTAATAGAATACTACTGGGATCATTGAAAATCCCGAAATACAGATTGCCTATCTTGTATGATATGCAAGTGATCTGTGACTGTTGCTATCACAGGTTTGGTTACTTTCATGAGTTATTTGATACTTTATCGTGGCTATAAATGGCGCAAAATGCAGGTGTTTAAGAAATACACGAGTTCACAATGTGCCTGTATTACAAAACTAGTTGCCGTCACGAATTTTTAAATGTTTATAGCCGTCATAAATAATACAGAATTTACATGTTCTTACGTCTTGTAGAGCACAGGGGTGTACAGCGTGTACTGGATATATTGGGGGATTTATCACTGTCATATTTCTGTTATACGTTTTACGCTTAATTGTTGTTGTTCTTGCTGTTAAATATACAAAGTGTATTAAACGCAGACAGGCAAAATATTTTTGATTTATGCATAACGATACACAATTGAACTTTGAATGTTGCAAATAACTCCAAGAGAAGCAATACGACATGACGAAGTTGTAGGTGTTATCTACATCCTTCGTGATGTGGAAGCGTCGAGTAACGACTTTTGAAAAATCAGTAATTTCTTGCAATGTAAATATGTCAGCATGCACGTTAAATATTTTTCATGCAGACATTGTGTCTAACTGTCAACCGAACCATATTTTGGAAAGGGAGCTATAGCACGAAAAGGATATTCTACTTTTTTCCATGTGTAAGATCCAAAACACTTACAATGGATTGATGACGTTAAAGTTGTACCGTATATTAATTATCTATCTTTCACATTTTGATATTATAATTGCTCTGCTTTCATTCGGAAATTGATGACTAGAAAAAGACAAAGGCTACAAATGGTGAAATAGATCAAACTAAAATACGGCACATGAAAACTGGGCCTCGCATATATTATGATGCTGAGAATTTGCACTACACCACCAACTGTATATCCCTCGATCAAGCTTCATAACAAAAGAAGCCATGTTCTCTGGGATGTCTTCCCCGGAGCATGTGCCAGTGCAGCCATTACGTTAATGCCGCCTTATATCTTATAGACGCAAGAAGGTTGTTTTCTGTGATATATTCTTTACCTTTCATGATAAAACCGAGTCAACAACTTAGTTTGAATATGACATGTACTTATCCATCACTCTCTGCTCATGGATGGGGTGACGTTAATTTGCCTTTGCTCACTCAGATCTTCCATAAGACTTGCGAGTGGTGTTTTAGGGGTTAGAGCCTTTCTGTATAAAACACAAATTAAGTAGTAAGTGCCATTCGGAAATATACTCCTTGATTGGTTCTTTACGGTTGTTACCTATACGTAAAGTACAAAACCTTGAAGCAATACCCTGGTGCAAACAAATTTAAAAAGGAAACAGTAAAAAGGAATGACACTAATGCCAAAGTAAAATAAGTTTCTCATGCAAGACGAAAGTGAAGGAAGTCATCCTGCAGGTTTTATTTTGATGGTCAACCTTGTATTTTATTACTATTTCAATGTATGTTCATGAGTTGCGTTGGTAAAGGAATACTACTTCAAACAAGCATACTTTCGCTTGTTGTGTGATTGTATAACGTTCTGTTCTCTTGACTGCTGGGTCAAGGTCACATTATCAACCAAGCTTGATTCCTATCACATCGGAAGCTGGCCCCGAGATATGAACAGCTCGCAAGAAGTGCAAAAGATATAGCACAGCTTTCTTTTATAGAATGCCAAAGTGTTTGCTTTTTTCCTTTATTTATAGAATGCCAACTTCTTTTCTTTTGTTAATAAGATGCCATCTTTTTTAGCTCAGCTGACTTATCAGCCAGCAGAGCTTATGCCATCGCTCTTTGTCCGTAGGCCGTTATCCGTTCACAATTCACATTTTCGACTTTTTCTTCAAAAGCGTTAGCCAGATTCACTTTAAACTTGGTGCCAATGTGGCCTTGGTGGGTCTCTGCCAAGTTTGTTCAAATAGTCATGCTTCAGTGATTCATGGATTTTTAATGATTTGTTTTTTTTTTTGGCAAATCTTAAAAAATCTTCTTCTCTAAAACGGCTCACCCAATTGCTTTGATATCACACAGGAACACTCCTACAGACTTCAAGTTCTTAATTTGTTCAGCGGGTGGCACCGTGAATTTCTCTATTTTTTAATGATTTTTTTGGTGTTTTCGCTATTTTTGACTTCTTCTTCGGAGTCGTCACTGAGATTAAGCTGAAGCGTGGTGGTTTTGTTTCTAGTGAAATGAAAAAACAAAATTTTTCAATACGTGGCATTGCTGTAGATTGCACATTTTTTACGATTTTTTCAATTCGGGTACTTCACGGTAATTGCACCTTTCCTATTGATTACTATGCAAGTCAACGGGCACTCTAATGCTAATTCACATTTCCAACTTCTCGTCTGACACAATGGCCCAGAGTAACTTCAAACTTAGTAGCAATGTACATTGGGTGGGTCTCTACTACATTTGTACATTTTTCCGACTTCTCGTCTGACACAAGGGCCCAGAGTAACTTCAAACTTAGTAGCAATGTACATTGGGTAGGTCTCTACCAAATTTGTACAATTGGTCACGCTCCAGTGATTTTTGGATTTTTAATGTTTTTTTTTCTTTTATTGGGCAAATCTAAAAACATCTCCGAAACCGCCCACCCAATTACTTTGATATGCGACACGGACACTCTTAGGGACTCCTACTTCTTATTTTTTTTCACCAGGTGGCGCTGCAATTTTTCTACTTTTTTATGTTTTTTTGTGTCTTTTTGCTATATTTTACTTCTTCCCCGGAACCGTCACTCAGATTAAACTGAAACGTGGTGGACATGTTCCTTGTTAAAGGGTTAAACAAAGTTGTACACTAGGTGGAACTGCTGTGGATTCCTGATCTTTAACGATTTTTTTTTCAATTCGGGTACTTATTGGTAAATCACCTTTCCTATTGATTACTATGTAAGTCAGTGGGGATACCAATATTAATTCACATTTTCGACGTTTCTGAAACCGTCAGCCAGATTGACTTCAAACTTGTGGCAATTTGTCTTATGTAGGTCTCTGCCAACTTTGTTCTTATGGTCACGCTCCAGTGATTTTGGATTTTTAATGATTTTTTTGTTCTTTTATTGGGCAAATCTTAAAAAAGTCTCTTTCTTTGAAACCACTAATCCAATTACTTTGATATCACACAGGAACACTGCTAGGGAATCTTAGTTCTTAAGTTTTTCATCAGCCGGCGCTGCAATATTTTTCCTATTTTTTATGATGTTTTGTGTGTTTTCGCTATTTTCGACAGAACCGCAGAACTGTCTCTCAGATTATGTTGAAACTTGGTGGATATGTTTCTTGTGAAATGGTCAAACAAACCATATGCACTAAGCTAAAGCTCAACACAGGTCTATTCAGTTGCAACTTTGATTTTGGGAACAAACTTACCTGAGCTGAGTACGGGCAGTCCACGTAGCCCTCAAGTTTCTTTAATGTGAAGGTATAGCGACATCTAATTTTTATTACAGCAACGTGCACACGGCCCTGAGTTCTTGCAGGGCCATATGGCAATGTGGATGCGTAATGCATGCGAATTGGAATAACGATGTAGGAAGTAGACTTTCAAAATAGACTATTTCAATTGGTGCTTCCTTTCAGTTTGACTAAAGCTTAAAGCAGTATATCTGGACCACACGCCTTTTCTAGTTCAGGTCGGATGTCACTGATTGATATTTACTGGTATTATTTCGCTCATAAATGATAGGAAGAAACCCTCAGGAAAAATCCATTAGACAAGTTTTATTTCCTAAGAAAAAGTCACATTTGCACACATGTGTGCATAATATATTTTCTGTTTTCAGAACTACAGTCTCCAAACAATTTGACTGCTCACCTGAATAGTTTTGAAAAAATTGAATTATGGACGGAGACGACTCAGATGAAAAGAAGCCAGTTATAGAAATGGCGGACACCATGGGGTCTCATGCGTCGGACTCGGAAAAGGCGGACGAGAAGACCAAAAATAAAGACCCAAACTCTGAGCATGGGTGAGTAGCTGAGCTGTTGAGATCTTTTCTTGTCGTATGCAACCAGACAGGTAGCTGTTCAGATAGGCCACAGTTGATAAGTAGTATATATGGCCAGTACTCAGGTACTGGGCCCGCTGCTTTCCTCGTCACTTCATTTTGCTCTAACCCTTTGGAAACCTCATTTTGACACTAACCTCTACTTGTGAATTGTAGAATCAACATGTGTTACATTCAAACTACTTTTCTGCTTTTGGCGGGAGGCATAGCGATGGGAGTTGTTGAAGTACGAATAAGATGACGATCGTGGTTAACACTATAACACTATAACACTACACCTCAAACCCAATTTAGCGTGGTTCCCCGTTGGTTATTAGGTAGAAGCAGTCAATGTGCGTATTTTTGTCACCAACATAATATCATCTGCTGAAGAGTATTTTTACAATTTCAGCCGAACCTGTACATGAAAATTCATGCAAATTCAAGGCAAATCAATTTTCAGACAAAATTGTTTGCGTGCCAAAGTTTAGGCGCGTATAGAAGGAACAGGCTGACGGAATAGTGAGGATGGCGTGATAACTAAAATTTGGTCTTATGTTATTTGAGTGTTATTGGTTTTGATCTGCGTTTTTATCCATAACATCCCCTGTCTTCGATAACTTTGATTATCGTGTCGTCGATTTTTTTGGAAAAGCGGCTATGCCCATTTTTCTCATCAAAAACTACATGCTACGAATTAAAATCGTTGCATTGCGTCCGCAACGCACCACATCTCCAATATGCTGTGACATAAAACTTATATGTGTACCCGATACTAGTGTATATTCTAAAGTACGCATACAAATTCACGAAAAAAGTACAACTTTGTGTCTTTAAAACAATATAATATATCAGAGATAAACCCTTTACACTGGCTTATAGCAAATCAGACAACTATGCGTAGACTTGCCTAGATGCATCTTCTAATAATAAATCAGTGAGTCAACACTAAAATTATGACATGTGGTAGATATTGTAATGGACTGGTATAAAGGTACGGAGTAACCATACAGCTTGAGGTGCGGAGACTCAAATTCAACCGATGGGCATGAACTTTTACCCAGATTTCTATCCTTATGCAGACAAGGCTATGTATACGTTAATATTAGAAAATATATCAGAGATGAATTGAGTGTAATTATTGAATACAATATTCAGACACCATATTTCAACAAAAATTATCAGCAAAAATATTGCGCCTTTTTCAAAAGTATTATGCACAATGTAGGGCTTCAAACCCTTTGTGCTGCCAAACAGGTTGACGGAGATCGTAAATGGGCGCCGCCAAGCGGTCACTCCCAAACCTATGTTAACTTGAACTTTTTATCAGCGCGCCGTATTCCAGTTTAAACATATCATATTTCAAGAAAATAGATTGGAGAACAAGTGACAACATTTTGTAAACTCTCTGGATTTTATAGGTACAGTTCAGTAAAATGTTAGAAGACAAACAATTTATAACACAAACATATACATACATATATACCTTTTCAACTTTTACCTTGGCACATAAATTGCCGGAGGGTATTGTTGTCCCCTGCGACGTCCGTCCGTCTGTCTTGTCCATGTTACCGCTATATCTAAAAAAATCTTCACTGTAGCTGTACCAAATTTTTGTCACAGAAGGACCTGATGATGGACCAGGTTCCCATCGAAAACCAGCGTCTTTTGATTATTCTAAAACGTTTTATGAAACTTTTAATGTATGGCGTCAACCGTGACGACGTTACCGCGATATCTCAAAAATATTGACCAGAACTTTCCCAAATTTTTATCAGAGATGCATCTTATGATGGACCAGGTTCCTATTAAAAATCAGCATCTGCTTTGTATTTATAAACTTTTTATGAAACTTTAAAGTATGTATCTTTTAGGCCGTCAGAGTGGTGCACAAGGGGACGACGTTGCCATAATATCTCAAAAAGGATCGAACGCAGCCTCCCCATTTTTTCAGAGATGCACATCAATGTGGACCACATTCCTATTGAAACCAGCTTCTTCTTCTTATTTTGAAACTTGTTATGAAAATTTTGAAGTGTTTATTTGATGGCCGACTGAGTGACGCACAATAGAGTGGTCTCTGTCACCAGAACTTGCCCCAAATATACATCCAAAAGTGCTCCTTCATTTCATAGACAACAATATGGAATTTTATGTAAATTATTCTACTGCGAAGTCTCAAAAAAAAAAAAAAAAAAAAAAAAAAAAAAGAAGCGTGATTGTGGGAGCCGAGGTTAATCTGTTCTCTGAACGCGATTTTAACACTTTGTGGCAGGATACCTTTGAGCAATTTAAAATGTGCTGGTCTCCATCATGAATTTTTGAGCTGTGGTGCCTGCTACACTTTTGCTCACTTTCATATATGATATCAATGCAAGATGTTTTCACCCAATAATTAAATGAATATATCTAAGGTGGTAGTAGAGCTGGGCAGAATACAAAAGGATCAGAAGTTTGTCAAGTAGGCCCTGTTGAATAGTGGTACCCCCTAGTGGTTTACATAGTTGAAACTTGTCGAATTTCGTTTTATCAAAATAACCGTTAGTTATTGTGAGCTGCATGTGGTTAACTTTGCGAGTCATGATTATTATTTTCCTTTATCCTAGGTCGGCCGTAGGGCCGCTGGTTTGCACGGTCTATGCCCTTGTCATCATAGGGTTGGGATTCGCTCTTCCCATCAGCCATGCTCTGAGGTCCACAGATGGCCTTCAAGCTTTTTATGTTGACGTACGTTTATTTTCGTATATACTTCCTTCCACAAACTTCATTATTATCTATATGTTTTAGTGAATCCGAGCCAGATACAATTGATTGGTCTCCGTCGTAGTACAAAGTAAAATTTTGAATTTACATAAAAATATAAATGATTGAACCTAGCTAAGAAAAAGAGTGCAAAAACCAACTAATAATGTCACAAGTGCCTATTTATTCTGTATCAAAGCACACATTCTGTATTTTGTGAGCAGGATTATGTAACATAGAATATGTCACTGAACTAGACCGGCCGCTCTCAAAACATCACTTTTTTATATTTTAGGCATTTCATTCATATCTCTACGTTATGGGGCTCATTTTCCTGGCGTACATGCACTGCCATCTCTTCAGGAGAAAATTTACAGAGATACCCGCCAGGGCAGCCTGTGACCGAGCAGCGGTCAATCATTATGCAGCCGCTGGAGATGACGAAAACGCATCTCTCAAGCGCTCCTCATACATAGAATCCGACGTGAAATCAACACGTTCAATGACGGAGGTGTCTTACGAGGCACCAGGAGTAAATTTGTACAGAAGACTGGGAGCAATAGGTAATTTCTTGCAGTCCCGATCCATGCACATACACGTCATCTAACTGTCACGCAGCGTGTCAAAAAAAACAGCTCCATTTTCGATGTCTTTTTCATGCTAGCCACCAGACCCAACCACAAGTACATTTGAGTTTAATCTTAATTGATTAATTAATTATTCTTTACGTTTGCGGCTGCCATGCCAAGCAAAACATATTAAAAAGAAAGTTTCATCAAGAAGTGTTGCTGCCACGTGGATGTAACATTTAGATGTTCAGTAGAGACACGCGAAGGTGTCAACTGGCAAACATATGTTACAAATATTTGCAGATATTGGGACGATATTAGTTGGTTAAAATTTGGTTGAAAGGTTCGGTAGATATATTGGATGTGTTAGCTGGTAAAGATATTTTTGAAATATTCAATTGATGTATTGGAGATGTCAGTTTCTAGAATGACGCATTTTAAAAATCCAGTCGATAGGAACTATTTCTGTATTCTATGATTACATAATATCATTGGGATTTCTCCACGCACAATATAGCTATTGCTGTTGCAGCTTGTATGATTAAGATTGCTCTTGTTCTGTTCACTTATATTAAAGCTGTTCACGGAGTGGAAGTTTTTCAACGAAAAGGCCCCCCCCCCCAAAAAAAATATCCACACTTACTTTCCACAAAGAACCATTTGACTTGTTTCATGCGATTTAAAACGACATATTTGAAACTTATCTAGTGTGTCTACAACGCTGAATTCTATCAGAAAGCAGGTTTGTAATTTCAAATTGTTCATCATGTATTGCAGGGTTTGGAGTAGGCTTTATGATATTTGATGGCTTCCGAATTGCTCAGCTGTTTGAAACTCCAGGAGCACTATCATGTATTGGTTTATTTCACGTGGTTGTCGTTGCTGTGCGGCTGATTTTTGTCTTCTTCCAGACCTTCTTCTTGTTCAAGAGACATCAAGTAAGTCAAAACCCCCAACTACTTATGAAACCTGTTAGATTTGAAAAATCTCGCTCAAATGCCAAAATACAAAGAAGCATACTTCCCATACTTCTCATTTAACTTGGGCTTTCAATTACTGCTGATAGCAATTAACGTAATGGAATCCATTTCTAAGCCTCCCGCAGGTTATCGTGACGATTGCGCTTGGCCGAACGCACAGTTACGCCACTGCAACCGTTGCTTGGTACGAGTTATGCTTGTCCTTCTTGTAGTGGGGGGGGGGGGAGGGTTATGAAAAGAGCGATCCTGGTGATAAAGAGGGGTACTTTAAATTTCATGATAGTGGTATTGCAATCTCATAAAATGTTTAAACTAAAGAAGATGATAAACTGGACAAAGAATGTATGTACTAAATTCAAACGCGTTGACACTGGTTATGAAAAACACGGGACTCTATATGCACGGTTATTTTTGTTTTTGAAGAGATCATGGTAGACCTTGTGGAAGTAAGCTTGGCTGACTCCAGCTAGCCAGAATTTGACTGCAACATGGTTTGCTGATATTTGTTGAAATTGGCGAAGAATGTCAGAACCTGTGTTCTCCCGAAATAATATTGGTGGCTTAGCACGAACATACACATTTTGGAGCGCATGGCCATTGTCAAATTAGGAGATGCTCATGGTGATGAGACAATACTAACACATATTATACTAACCAAATATACCGTATGCATTGCATTGCACTTGACTGAGGTGATTGGAATATTGATGCAATGTACGTTGCCAATACAAACTGAAATACAAACTGGAAAACGTGACATGATGTCTTGGAGCGTTTTTTGTTGTTGTTGATTTAACCATACTTCAATTGCCTCGACCAATATTATTGTTTATTCTTCAGTGACTTCAGACAGATTTCACCGTTTATTTTCTTTTGGCTTCAAATTATTTGCGGCAGCGGGATGTAGACATTTAAGCTTTTTTCTTACTTAATACAAAAATTAAAATCAAGAAATCTAGCATTATTCGCTGCTGGACGACTGTGGATAACTGAGTGTGTCTTTTGAACAACCTGTCTTGACCATGATACATTCGGCCCGTTTGAACTGAATGACCCTTTTCTGTGTGTCAATCGAACCACGTGCATGCGAGAGGAGGCAATTGCGCAAGAAGTTCCTCGGATGTCTGAAATTACAGTTCAATGCCGCTTCTAAGCTTTTTGAGCAACATTTAGTTTAAAGTACGAAAGTCATTCTGCTTTTTTTGTACAAAAAGCATTCTTTTAAAAGAAAACACCACTCGTGGTCATTTGTTCTTAGACTGAATTAAAAGCCACCGTGCGCTTTGTACTTCATGGTTTCTTATTTTTTCTGACACTAGAACCCACACCTATTTCTGGTGTCTGCTTACCCGATACTGTGTTTGTGTACTTGCACGTGGAGCATACTACAAGCGCGCTGAACTGGAGAAAATGAACAGTTTCTTACCTACGCGAAGGGTGATCTATTATAATGTTTTAGGCAGCAGGTATTGTTCAGAAGGGAATAAGACGAAATTTGTGATTTTTTCTTCAGGCGGTCATCAACAAGCATACTAGATGGGTTAGTTTTGGTCTCCTTCATCTTCTTGCCACCAATGTGTGTCTGTGGGCCCTAGTTACAGTCACCGTGGTTTCCGATGACTTGAGGCAAAGGACAATTACTTTGACTCCCGATGACTTCAGGCAAAAGACATCTTATTCAAGCACATTCAAGCCTACACCTTCAACGAATAGCACCACAGGTGCAGGGGTTGTTCCAACTCCCCTGGTGGCATACGTTACAGGTAATATATTTATATGTCAAACAAAAAAGGCAAGGGCTTTGTGATCTTGTGAACTTTCCCAACCTGTGATCATACAGGTTGGGAAAGAGACGTTGCATCCATATACGCCCCTTGTTTTCATTTGATGAACAGGGACTATTACGAGTTCATAAATAGACAAAGTACCAGGGTTGCTGTAACACATGGGGGAAAGGCTTTTCCTTTTTGTCGTGCCCTTGTCTTCATTTGAAAAATGGCATTAAATTTGAAGATTTTGAGGTCGAAAGGTACCTAACATGTGAAAGAAAAGAAAAATCACCTTTTCTGGTTGGGGACGTTGGTTTGTACTTTCGAAATTGATAAGACTTTGATTGTTTCAAAGATCTAAATTAATGGTCTTTGTAAAAGGCGTTTAGCCTTCCCAGGAACTTTTATAATTTCCGGGAACTTCTATAATTCTAGCCAACTAAAAACTGAGTGGAAATGACAATAAGGAGACTCGAAGTGAATTGTTGAGATCACTTTAATTACTTGATCTTGACTTAGCTAATAAAACATGGTGTATGTAGCTAAGATATCAACTTTTATCACTTTGCGATCCGAATCTAAATGGGTGAGCACATTGTTCCTTTTGTGAAAATGGTAGGTCGGGCTTCAGCGTGTTACTGTAAAATAGGAAATGAATATAATCCTGTGAAAAATTGTGGCGGCGACACACATAAAAGCTTACACTTGATGTATTAATGTACAGTCATACTGGGGGAGTTTTGGAACTCCTGTCGCGAAGGTTAACTTTCTGTTCCATGCTGTTTCACAGGGCTTCCTATCCTTGTCATTCCATGATGATCATTAACAAATTTTGTCTCCAATTTACAAACTTTGAACAAACTTTATTGACAAAATTACAACCTCAGTTTTGTTGTAAAATATCGAAGGGAAACTGTTGTATAATGTTTATGGACGTTTATTGAAATTTATTTCAGATAATGATACGATATTATGCCAGCTCCAAGATACACTGATGAAGAGGACAACACCTTATTTGTTTCCATTCGTCATAGAATATACCTTGGTTGCAGCATCTATCATCTTCAAGGTACTGAAGAACGTTGGAAAATTCCATCTGTTATGCTACGAGGATGTGCCTACCAACAACTTTACAAACATGGACTGCCACAAGGCTAATAAGGGGCTTTTCTTTGGACTAGTTGTGGCTATTTTGAGTCTAATTATTCTCAGCCTTTTCTTTATATTGCGAGAGAAGTTCCACAACAACGACACTGCTAATATGGTGTTCCACTGCAAGGAGATCGCCATCCTCTTCCTTCTCTTCATCGTCACTTTGCTTGGATTTGCAAAATTGCGCCACCTTAAATTCATCCCAGGCACCAATGGGTCTTACGACGACGGTATGCTGATTATCACACTCTTTGGTGTAATTCTTTTCCACATTTTCTTGTTGGTTTCGGATGCTTCCAACTTCACAACCTTTGGAGTTATTCCGATACTAGCAATGGTGGCCTCGTTTCTTTCCATTGTCCAGTGTTGTGTGCAGACGGTCTTTATAATCGATGGTTTGCGCCGCTGCGCAGGCTCAGATGATCACGTGAGGCACAAACCAGGACGGGCGTTGGTCACGTTTTTGTTACTCTGCAATCTGTCATTGTGGCTCATCAATACGTTTGAAGTTAAAAGGGCCGAGACGGTAACAATTCACTATAACTATTACGGTTACTTCCCTTGGACATTAATGGTACATGTGTGCGTGCCTTTTATCATATACTACCGTTTTCATTCCACGGTATGTCTCTCTGACATATGGATTAACGCTTACAGAAAGAGGTTCGTCATTTCAAAGTGATGTTTGCTATCCTGAATCCAAAATGCGCAGTTCAATGAAACAAATACAAAGAAACTATATACCTCCAAAATATCACATATATGAGGGTCCCAATGAGGTCAGGCGCCAGCTACCTAAACGTGGACTGAAGCACGGTCATCTTAAAACAATATCCTCAATTTACAGGAAATACACATACTGGTATTTCGTAACGACTGTAAGAGTGGGGGGGGGGGGGCTGGAAAAGTTTGTGCAATGCGTTTTCATGTATTATGAGACAGTAGTCTTAAAATGGTTTCGGACGGTAAATTTTGTACCTATACAGCGTCACACCTGAATTCTATGATTGTCACGAACAAGTGCGAGGAACAGTGGGAGTTTTGCTCCTGGGATTATTCATTTTTGGGAAGTATATATAGCAAGCATCTAGTAAATATCACGTATCAGATCCTCATTCAGCAGCATCTATTGATATTGACATAGATTGATCATTTTATTTTGAACCCTAACGTCACCACGACGATCACTGCCATTGTTATATTTTGCTTGGTGGAGTGTTTCTTAAGGTCCATTTTCACATGGCGGGCAAAATTTTAAGCCCACCAAGAAGGCTAATCAAAAGCATATTGTTTGTCTTGCCAATTTCAATATCAAAATCATTTTTGTAAATTTATTGTTGCGTCACTCACAAACTTCCAGAGCAATTTGCAGGAAATGTCCAAAGTTACATTTTTGGTTATTTTTTAACTGGTTGTCCGATCACACATGCATTCGGGAGATTAGTCTGTTCCATTTCAGTCTGGCACGGAGTCTCAAAGTTTGCAAAGTTGATCAGATTTGGAGCACAGCGCTGCTCGAGGAATGTCGTAGTTACGCAAAGAATAGTGGAAGGAAACTATTTGCAGTATTTGTATTTGCACCCACAGAGCTGGATATGGAAGGTTTAGCTTGCCGAATCATTGACTGGGTATTTGTTGCTCTGAAGACAAACACTGGCTATCACATAGACAGAGTAAACAGCTATGTTGATGCCAGTTAAACTGATATGGAAATAGTCAAGTAATCTACCCTGTGCATCTGTGTCGGGGGTGTTCTCTAGTCTCCGAGCTGTGGTCTGTTTACTGAAAAAGCACAAATGCTAGTCTGTTGTCGATACCTGAGGGATTGATCAGGTGCAGCAGACTGGGTGGTTCATTATTATTGGATGTTCCTCACAACAAAAGACGCAGGGTTTACACATGGGGAAAAAGATGAAGGCTCCTGCCGTATATTGAGGAAAAGATGCATTCTGAGCAAGACTTGACAAAACAGATTACACATTTTATATGTATATCTAGTGTAGTCTGTTAATTATCGTATCTCTTACATTTATATTTTTCACCCTGTTGAACTGTTTACTTACACATGTGTAGCAGTTAGTTTGTGTTTCTCATGTTATCACAATATTAAATAGAGAATTCTATGAAGCAGTTTGTCCATTAAAAGTTGTTTCTCATCGAGCGTGAAACGATCCACTGAACAAGACAGGCTGTGCAGATTTGTGGCGCCGTCTTGTGAGGTTCGTGGGCATTTATTCATTTTTCTATAAAATACCCGTGTGACAAATCTTAAAATACAACATAGTATTTTAAGATTTTTTTTTTCACGTATTGGCTAACGTTCGTACAAAAATCCCAATACATTTTACTTTTTGTTGTAAAATGTGATTGTCATTACCAGGTGGCTGGCTTTCCCGTGGGATTTGTTCTGAAAGCAGAGGGGGCAGCAATTTACGCGTGACATTTAATTAGAAAATGCTGATAGCTATTTTTCTTGAGTCATTTTCAATACAGAGTGTATACACGTATTTTTATGCTAATTGAAAAATAACAGACTCACCTATATTTTTGTACATAAATTGTATTCAGGCCTGTGTTTTGTGAATTCTGTATTTTTATACGTCGGCATTCAATACAGAAAAAGACTTGGATGTGAGTATCATTTGGCAAGTATTTAAAAAATAATTACCTACTGAGTCCTGTGTCATACAACCTCAAAGTATAGTTATCAATGTTGGATCCGCATTCGACTTTGTAAACCCTACACGCCTTTGTCAAACAGACAGCGGTATTTTCACCTTGACATATTCAGTAGTTCACTGTTGCTTGCTGTATGATTGACTCCGATAAGCAAAATGCTCGTGGTATAGAACCTTCGTTTTCAGCGTGTTAAAGCTCGAGTGCTTGCATTATTACAGCATCATATATTTTAAATTATTCCGGGACACACCTTTTTTTATTTCTTTTTAACGGCACGGGTGGCACATAGAATTAAAAACTGCTGCAGGAAGAACATTGATAACACTGTGCAACAGAGTGTCCCAACATCAAATGGAACAAAGGTTTCATTTGAGTAATATTGAGAACATTATTTATCCTATCTTGATGAATTCCACGGTTATATTTCACAAACTGTGCGGCGTTGGGACGGGAAATGTTCATCAGACTCAATTGGCATTATCCTCGCTTTATATACCCGAGTTAAAATTATTGAGTGATATATTTATTAAATTATGCATGTAAATATAGCTGATATGGTCAATGTGTAATGTATTTAATATGAAACAAAACTATTTCTAACTGTAGGTTACTGGCATAGATTGAGAATACACCTAGTCTGTAGTTAGCTCACATAGCATTATGGTATGTTTACAAAACATACATAGGTAATAAACCTTGAAAAGTCCTTGATTCCAATTGTATTTTACTCTGTCTGTTACATACATACATACATACATACATACATACATACATACATACATACATACATACATACATACATACATACATGTGTTGCTCATACAGACCTGGATTTGGGGGAAATTTCCTGTGCAAGTACGAGCTTTGGCTCTGTGGCACAAAATGCCTGAACACTCTGACCCTGTGACGCTAGAAGTTACGAAACGTGGACATAAAGGTTTGTCCCCGTGCTGTGACATCATACAGGGCTTTTCTTGGATGATGATGATGATGATGATGATGATGATGATGATGATGATGATGATGATGATGATGATGATGATGATGATGATGATGATGATGATAGCCTCCGTAAATCAGAAATAAAGTGCACATACGAAGCATCAGAATTACAGAGTCGGTCACAAAATAACGTAAGTTTAGATGACATGAAAATATACCAAGAGACGCAAATGATACACGTCGAAATAGATAAAATTGTGTAATGTACAAACCTACAATTGACGAGCAGGTTGTCAACTGTATACAATGAAAATAAATTTCAAAGCTTTAATTAAGAGAAAAACGCGCTGTCTGCGACGGCCACATATATTCTTGTTGTCTTTATGTAGGGGCCAAAACCGAACAGAATCAACGACACTTTTGCTAGGCAGCCCTCCGTTGACAGCACAGCCGCCCGTAATGTCCAATCAAGCATTCGTGCCAAAAAGATCAGACGGGGCTCGGTATGGAAGTGGGTGATAGGTAGGGTGAACCTAGAACATCTTTAGGTGCGATGTCCCACAAGCGGCCTAAAAAACAATAAAGTATTGTGTATTCATCTGTGCTGTCTATCATTCGTGCTAATAAGATGTGGCTGGACCTGGAACTACTACGTCGTGAGACGGAGCCCCCAATGTAGAGCATAATACGGGCAAACCACAATGGAAGTTTACAATGTGTGGGGATACTTCTTTATAAGAGAACACACGCAAGCTAATTTTTCAAATGAACTCACCTAAACATAAAAGCACATAAACCCGCATTAATTTGCTTTCACGATACACGCATTTGGGTGTTGTGTATTCATCTGTGCTGTCTATCATTCGTGCTAATAAGATGTGGCTGGACCTGGAACTACTACGTCGTGAGACGGAGCCCCCAATGTAGAGCATAATACGGGCAAACCACAATGGAAGTTTACAATGTGTGGGGATACTTCTTTATAAGAGAACACACGCAAGCTAATTTTGCAAATGAACTCACCTAAACATAAAAGCACATAAACCCGCATTAATTTGCTTTCACGATACACGCATTTGGGTGTTGTGTATTCATCTGTGCTGTCTATCATTCGTGCTAATAAGATGTGGCTGGACCTGGAACTACTACGTCGTGAGACGGAGCCCCCAATGTAGAGCATAATACGGGCAAACCACAATGGAAGTTTACAATGTGTGGGGATACTTCTTTATAAGAGAACACACGCAAGCTAATTTTTCAAATGAACTCACCTAAACATAAAAGCACATAAACCCGCATTAATTTGCTTTCACGATACACGCATTTGGGTGAGCAAACATTACTGTCCTCCATTTGATTAAAAATAGCAAAAGTTGTACCCATGTTCACTTGTAAATTGCCATACATGTAACAGAAATAAATCGAAAGTTTGGTATGTCACAATTTTAATTTCATTCATGTTTTTTTGTTTTTCAGCCCCACCACGGCCTGAATTACTTTTTTCCTCAGTCCCAGATAACCAGTGTTTATATTATACACAACCTGGTGCTAATGTTGTGATCCTATGTTCCCCAGGTAGCTCCAGCGATAGCGGAATTAATTATCCCAGTTATCCTGACCGTATGTATATATATGTTTGAATGTTATTTTGTGTACTATAACTACTGATGTCGATTTTTTTTATTTCACTCTAATGAAATTTTGTCTGATTTGTTCTGTATCATACAGTTGCCAAATAAAGTCATTTGGATCCTTGAGTCCTGTCACGTCATATCACTGGTTTTCAAGAACCATCGCTCGACATCGACACCCCATTTTTAGCATGATGCCATGTTTGAATCCATCAGGGCACAAGTCAAATAAAGTCATGAACTATAACATCATGTAAATAAACTGTTGTCACATGTTTACTAGGTGCTTCTTTTTCCATGTATAATGAGGTTTATTTTTGATCTTCTCATGTATTAACTTGCAGCCAATCTGAGACACGCTCTTGGACAAGCGTGCACGAGTGACAATAAAAAAGTGATGATATGGTTGGGGGTGTATTATTAATAGCATTCGAGCCCCTGTATCGCCAACGATATACGGGCTTGGGGATATCACTGAATACTGAGATACGGGGCATATTTTGTCACCTGGTAGAGTTCGAGCTTGAATGAAAGATAGGATTGAGCCACCCCGTCTAGGCGTAGCTGTAGTATCACTCGGCAAATTTGTATTACTCATCAAAGAAAATTATGTAACCAATCATGTTACATCTTGCATCCAGCCAATCAAAGTTAAGCTAACAAATGAACCCCCCTCACCCCCCTCCATTACTGCATAATAGACACACAAGGCCGGGGATAGGATTCTAGCCACCCTTACAAACAGCCTATTGTAAAAACAGCTAAACAGGAATGTGCAAATGAAGTAATTGGAATGTATGGTAGGCCAAAAGACTTTCGTGATGCACATGTAAGGCCTATTAAAGCATTGTTACTTCTATGGACAAAAGAAAAAAGGTTTTATTTAAAAAGACTTCTTTACTTATTGACTGAATAATAATAATGACAATAATGATGATAATAATAATAATAATAATAACAACAACAACAACAACAACAATAATAATAATAATAATAATAATAATAATAATAATAATAATAATAATAATAATAATAATAATAATAATAATAATAATAATTAGCTGAAAAACTACCCCTTTCAATGGGGGCTCCAACTGTTGGGGATTGTCCGTGGTGCGTCAGACTAGATCATGCAATGAGCATAGAATTGTTTCAGGCATACATGTAACTCAATCATAGCATAGTAATAAAATAAAAGCGAGTTCACGCTGGTCTACCCAGGTGACTTCCCAAGGAGCTCACGCCTAGATTGCCACCACTCTGTTAGAAAGTTTTTGGAAATTTGGTCCAATAGGTTCCCTGCAAAATCGCTATGGTCATATGCACCTTTACCCAAACACATGCACAGTTTGGTTACAACAGAGGAGCTGCAAAATTTGTGCATACATCTGTCTCGTCATGAGCGGTTACCTCGTCAAGTATTTCATACGGATGGCATTTAAGGTTGGACATAAGAAATGCGGCAAGTCTTCAACAGAACCATTACAGAGTTTGCAACCTGAACCTGATATACGCCATCTTTCCAATTTGTTGCTAAAATTGCAAAATAACCAGTGCGGGCTTCAAACTTAAATTGCGAACCATTAAAGTCATTCAAATTACTTTTCACTAAAGGTAGATCTTTTCAAACGCCGCAGCCATTGTAGCGACACTTTGTCGTCAATATCCTAAAAACAGGACAATACATAACTTTGCAAACTGAGCTTCATGAAATGCTGAAGCGCCTCATCATTTTGACTTTGGAACGCCCTGTCTATACCGACATTTGTTAGAATGGTGTGAATAGTATCAAAATATGGCCTCTCAGACCGCATACCCGAATCATAGTTGTAATATCTTTATATCTTGTGAGTTAAGAGAAACAGCAACTTGGCTAACATGTTATTCATAATGACACAAATTTTGTCCTGGGTTGGGTATCTGTTAAGAGTATTCTTGACAGGAACATAATGGGCCTACCCATTCATTAGAGGCGCATGACGACACCTTGGAAGTAAAATATAAAACTGTTGATCCCTGCATCGTCTGATGGCGGGACGTTCAAATGACATTTGCGCGTTTGATGATAAAACATCTAACGTGATGTAGCTTTTAATATTACCTGTTTGTCGGTTGTGAGTGGTGGGTTGTGGGTTGTGGGGTGTGGGTTGTGGATCGTGGGTTGTGGGGCGTGGGTGCTGTGGGGTCGTGTTTTTTTGTTTTTTTAATTATAATCCGATTGTTATGACTGCCCTGGCTATAGAATAGTGTATTGATTTAAGAACTGATAAAATTACCTTGAAGTCATTTAGCCAAACTGCGCATCCGTGTGAAATAGCGGGTAGAACAACTATTCAATGGTATTTGAGGAAGGACAGTCCCAAAATTTGTGCACTATTGTTTCTCTATGTTCTCCACATATTTCACATATTTCATTGTCTGTAATACCGATTTTATATAACCAGTGCTTGTTCACAATTATCCTATGTATGATCTTGAACTGAAATGCTTGTAACTTTGTTTCTATTGTAGTTTTGAATGACAATGAGAAAACTTTTTCCCAAAACAAAGCAGTGTTGGAGTTCAGTTCTGGAAAGATATGAAGCCACTTTCTAGTGCATGAGGGTTCACTCACTTTATTATGTTCTATCATTACATAGTATATATCTTTGCATTTTAATTGATCAAGTGAAAGAAATTTGCCATTTATGAAAAATTTTAATGCAGTATTGCGGAGAGTTATATTTTGTTGACTTTTAACAGTCTGCTTCCATTGATATGGAATAGCAAACCGAATTTGCACATACTCAAGAAAGTTTGGCACAAACCCAAATTTTTCATTTATTTGTTCTGGTGTAAGAAATTCACCATTCTCATTTACAATATCATTGATATATTTAATTCCTCTATCATACCACTTTCTATAAAAAATTGGGTTTTTTGGCACTACTATATTATCATTAAACCAAAGCATTTCTTTACGTACAGAAATAGGTGTACTTGGTTGAAATAGAAATAAGAACTCATTCCAAGCTTGTAATATATGAATATAAAATAATGGTATTTGTGTCCAGACAGAACCAATGGAGCATCGACTTTGAAACAAGTCATGAATATTGACACCAGGAAAGAATTCTTGAATGAGATGCTTCCATTTAGCATTTTCTTCACTGAGGAGCCGTTTGACCCATGTTATTAATAATGATTTGACCTTTACCTCAAAATTTGGTGTCTTGAGACCACCGTGACAAGGCCTTTGGTGCATAACCTTTGCTTTAACTTTAGGAATGTCACTGCCCCAGATGAATGCATCAATCTCTTTTTGAACTCTTTTAACCATGACTGGAGTAAGTGGTATTGTTGAGGCACTATAAACTAATTTAGAGATGCCTAAGGATTTGATAACTAGTATTTTCCCAATTAAGGATAAATCACGCATTTGCCATATGTTTAAACTTCATGCATTTGTTGGAATTTGTCCTCAAAATTTTGAATATATGTATCTTGTTCATCATTGAGAAATTTTATGCCTAAAGTGGAGAAGTTGCCTTCATTCCATTTAACAGGTAAATCTCCTGGCTCCCTTCCATAATTACTGCCAATCCATACACATTCAGTTTTATCTAAATTAACTTTTAAGCCACAGCAGTTTTCAACATTATGCAAGAAATCTAACACTGCTTTTCCAGATTCTACATTTGAAATGAAACATGTAGTATCATCAGCAAGCTGACTTAATTTGATCTCTTCGGACCCAATGGCAATGCCTTTTATATTTTGATTCGTCCTAATATGAATGGCTAGAAGTTCAACGGCTAGTATAAACAAAAGAGATGACAGGGGGCACCCCTGACGAACACCTCTATGCAGGGAGAAAAAGGATGAAGTGTAACCATTATTAATTACGCAGCTGCTAATGTCAGTATACATAATTTTAACCCACTTTCTGAAATCCTCCCCAAAATATAAAGTTTGTAAGACTTTGTCCAAATAATCCCATTCCAAAGTATCAAAGGCTTTTTCAAAGTCAATAAGAAGAATTAATCCTGGTATATTGCGTAAACTAGTTGTTTTTATGATATCTGAAATTTGCCTTATATTTTCTCCTATGTACCTGCCTTTAACATAGCCAGTTTGATCTGAATTAATAAGTTTTGGAAGAAATTTCCGTAATCTTAGTGCCATGATCTTTGCAACTATTTTATAATCTATGTTTAATAATGATAATGGTCTCCAGTTCTTCAACTGGAGTAAGTTTTTATTTTTCTTGGGTATTAGTGAGATTATTCCTCGTCTTTGATCAACTGAAAGTATTCCTTTGTCAAATGCATAATTGAAGCTGTCAAGTACTAACTGTTCTATGTCTGTCCAAAAGAAGTTATAGAATTCGACTGGAAACCCATCGCTTCCAGGACTTTTATTGTTTTTTAATTCTTTTAAAGCATTTTTGCATTCGCAGCCAGTGATGAGCCCTTCACAGTTAGCTTTCTCTTCATCCAATAATTTAGGGATGTATTGATTATCAAAAATGTAATTGTATCTGTCATCTCTTGCTTGATGGAGATGTTTATTACAGGAATATAGTTTTTCATAAAATGTTTGTTCTTTTTTTATAATTTCTTCTGAATTATCTATTTCTCTATTGTTAGCAATCTGTAGTTTTGTAATGCATTTGGACTTATATAACTTTCGTTTTTCTAGGGATAAAATTTATTCCTTTTGGAATCAGTTATCTAATTTTTGGGAAACATATATGAATGAAAGCGTTACATTTACACAGGAAAATATAATATTTGGCCTGTTTGACACTCCCAACAAAATCAACCTGAACTACTGTATCTTGTATGGAAAATATTATATTTATTCACAAAGATTTGGTTCTGAAAATATCAACTTTACTTCTATTTTTATTTCTGTTAAAAAGGGAAATTTCTGTATTTGAATATATTAGTGCAGTAAAAGCTAGAACTACACAATTTAAAGCAAAATGGGAAACCTTACAAAAAGCAATTTTACTTAAATTGTCACATCTCCGGCAGTTATCACTGTAATGCATGGACCATCATGGGTATCATGTACAATGGCTATGAACAAATATTTTGAATCAAATGTATTTTGTGCTTCATAATCATAACAATTGTATAATGAATAAGTCAAAAAGAATATATATATTATACATGGTATTTTTGTATATTGCAACACTATACTTGCATATATGTGACAAGTTGCTGCAACATTTTACATCTTGCACATAATGTACTCTCTTGTACTATACTGTATGGCAGATACAAGTTGTATAATAATGTATTGTACCACATGTATACTGTAAATAGAGGAACTCAATAAAATATTGGAAAAAAACAAACTATTCAATGGTATTCTCTCATTTGGTTTCCTTTTAGACATTTGGAAAAAGAGTCTTATTACGTTTATCCATAAATCTGCTTTTACTGACTTATCCCAATAATTACAGGGGTATTTCTATCAGCAGTTGTTTATCAAAGTTAATTTGCTCAATTTTGAATGGCCGTATCAAATCGCATCTGGCAGACAACAATCTTAATAACGAATATCAAATTGGTTTTTACAAAAGAGAAGAGAACCAGCGACCATGAATTTCTGGTACGTACATTTTTGATTGATGAGTATACTAAACTGTTATGCAAAGGTAGTTTTCTCTATTCCTGTTTTATATATTTAAAAAACGCGTTTGATTCTTTGTGGCATGATGGTCTTTTTTATGAATTTAATGCAAGTGGTACCAAAGGAAAAATACTTAAAATCATTAAAAATATGTATCTCTATTCTGATGTACAAATTAGGCATGATTCTTGTCTGTCAGACGAGATTACGATTAAAAGAGGCGTTAAACAGGGTTGTGTGCTAAGCTCAACCCTGTTTAATGTCTTTATAAATGATTTACTTTCTAGATTCGATGATACATGCTACCCTGTTTTACTGTACAAAGAGAAAACTGTTTACTTTATAGAGATGCCTTGATCTTATTATTTAGTTCCGAAAAAGGTTTACAAAAATGTTTGGATAAACCACATAGTCACTTTTTAGATTGGAAATTAGAAGTTAATATCAAAAAGTAAAAAACTCTTATTTTCAATAAAACAGGGAAAACTATTAAAAGACGGTTTGAAGTGGGAACTGGAACATTGGAATGCATACAGAATTATGCCTATCTTGGGATCGAAATTTCAGCTAATGGAACATTTGATGGCGCCGTCAACAGTTTAGGTGCTTAGTCAAAGAAGGCTCTTGGCAGACTCAGAAAGCTATTTTGTGTTGGAACAGTGAGCGGTAAGTTTTGTCATCACTCTATTCCGAAAAGTTATAATGCCGATCTTTATGTATTCATGTGAAATGTGGGGTGCTTATGTAGCTCTGCCATCAAGATATTTATTCAATGATTTTTGAAGAAAGGTTAAGGATAAGTGCTCACCATTTGGCTATTGAAAAAGGAACATACAGGCGACCATCAAAATTACCGTTGGAAGAAAGAAAATGTAACGTTTGCAATACCGTCGAGGTTGAACTTCACTTTTCAGTCAATTGTCTATTATTTGATGAACCCAGGCAAATTCTATTTTAAAAATTACAGCATATTTTCTTTGATTTTAAGAGCTATTCAGTTCTGGAGAAATTCATATTTATCATGAAAACACAGGACTTTGAAATTATAATTAATGTAGGTATATTTATGAAAGCTTGTATACAAATTCTGGGAAACTCGTTGTAGAAGTACCCTATAGATATACGCATGCGTATGACTGGTGTTAAAATTTGGCGTCATCATATTTGGGTTGGTTTGGCAATCGCCATATTACGTACCACTTTGTATTTGTGTGTGTGTGTGTGTGTTTGTTTTTGTTTGCATTGTATCTTGGCAAAATGCCGTATTATTTGTTGATGTACGGTACAGTCAATAAAATTTATTTCACACACACACATACATACACACACACACACACACACACACACATTCAGGATTTATATATACATGCACACATACACATGCATATACATATAAATATTCATCTTAAAAATTCAAATGTCCTGCAATCCTTCCATATCATCAATATTCGAAATCCGTCAGCCTAGTTCCATAATTTCCATGTCTGTTCCTGTCATCGCTTATCTGTAAAATATAAATGCAGGCACATTGAAGAATTTCATTTTTTTTTACCGAAACACGCTCAACATATATATTTATTTTGTAAAAAGGGTCATAACGATAATAACACAGTTTCAGCAGGAAACCACCAGAACACCATTCGGACTGTTATATGGCGGTGTGTACGTATCTCTGATAAAGGTTACTTATCTCAGTTTTAAGAGAAAATCCATGCAAGAATTAAAGAATATATGAATTCGAAATAACACTTAAAAGGGGACTTAATCTTTAATATATAGACTCTTGCATGTAGAAGCAAGACCTGTGAAATAAGAGCTCTGAATGTATCTTTCATATATTTAGAAGAAGATGCGGTATCATGTGCAAAATATATATACTTTGAACATTACTCACAGTACAGCGGTCGGGTTAGATGGGTGCTTATCCACCGTGACCAGTTCAAGCCGAAAAACATGCGCTGTATTTTTATATCCACCCAGACGCATTGAGACATTCTTTGGTGTATCGTTACAAGAAACCATACTGACCAAGAGGACTATAATCTGATTGGTTTGTTGCAAAAAAAAAGAATCCCATATGTGTGACGCGCGCTTGTGCATGTGCGTCTTGATTAACTTGCTTATTTATATGCCACTCAGTACATGACTCTGAGAGTTTAAATTAAAAGAACTTATTTCTTGGTAAAAACGAGGGAAATCAGAATTTAACCACCCCAAGCAATCGGGAGATAACGAAAACATCACATGTTGCATGCTCTCACACCTCCTACTGTGTTCAGTTATTGGCTGTTGAATGTGTCGCCACAATGTTATGGGTTATGACATATATAGTTTTGTTCGCACCATTTTAATGTATGTTACACTGACACATTTTGAATTCTCCACTGAAAACAGAATTAGAGCTGTTACCAAATAACTCTGAAAACGCCCAGTGAGTTGACATCAAAGCAACTAATCCTCTGATTGCCATTGGAGCAGCAGCCTGAATGACACATGAAAGCACAGATACAACCGTAAACATCCAATCGCAATTCATCGCAAAATTTAGAAAGCCGCAATTTTAATTTACTTAGTTTGTTTAAACATGTATCTTTAACTTGGATCACCAAAAAGTACACATGATGTGCTAATCCAGTGGATTTCATTTTTTCATTTGTTGACAGAGAGTTTCCCGAGAGGAGGGGTTGGGTAGGGACTGTCATCCCTGTCCTACAAGTCGTCTGGAAAACAGGTATATGTGTTCTGTTATTTTAACTTTAATTTTCATTAAATAATCCATGACTGTGTCATTCTCTTTAGTTCTGGGAAAACCCTGCTTAATTGGAATAATGAATAGTCTGTTTTTCCAATTTCTCAAGGGATCCGCCAGGCCAGGTGTGAGCATTACCCCCCAGAGCTGCTTACATTTTTTATTCATGAACTGTTATTTGAACTCAGGTGTACACCACATAATGTGAAAATTGGCGTAGACATTTGTGACTGCTCTGCCTGTGTACATGATGTTAAACCATTTGCGGCATCGATCCCACATCTGCAGACCCTAATTAATTATATATATATGCCCCATGCTGACAAATGACGTACCTCTTTTAATCATGATGTTGGCTGGTAAATTGATAAAAAAAGAAAGGTATCTGGGGAGCCATAGGCGCCAGGTTATTTGGCTGGATGTACTTGATGTCAGTTAAACGAGCACCATGGGCTTGTCTATCTGCTAGAAAATACGAGTATCAAATGCACATCTTACTGTCTATAGGCTCAGTAGAGCGGGTATTAGTTATCATGGAACAAAGCTCATATTATTGTTATATAATAATAATAATAATAATAATAATAATAATAATAATAATAATAATAATAATAATAATAATAATAATAATAATGATAATGATGATGATGTCGATGATGATGATGATGATAATAGTAATAATAATAGTTGTTGTTGTTATTATTATCATCATCATTATTATAGGCTCTGGACTTACAAACTACCCATAAGCTGGGGAGATGGGTACTGTGTTGTTACAAATGTGAATACAAATACACACAAGTGTCAAATTGTGCACTTTCTCCAGCCAGCGCATTTGTGACAGATCATAGTATTAGATTAAAAGCTGAAATTATTATCAACTGGTTGATTACCTCTTTTTCATGTATTCTAGGAAAATTTCTTTTATGTTATATCACATTACTTCTATCTACAGGAGTGAATTAATTTAACCGTTTTATTATACAATTTTTATTTCTGATTGTCTTAATGGCTGGGACCAAGCACCACTGCTACCCACAGGTAGTGTCTACTCCACGCGAAGGAAACTAACCACGTGTTTTAGAAGAAAATATACAATTTAGATACTACTATTATACCTTTCCGTGGCAACCCAAACCACCACTTATGGACTATTTATTTGCTGGTTACATGAAACTATTTATTAAATAATCAATCTATGCAGAGCATACTAGACGGTGTTTTCTATTATGTTATATTACATTACAGCAATCAGAGAGAATTAATATGTTTAATTTTACATGTGTGATATTCCTGGCAGTTGGGACACGGCACCGACACCAACTCAGGGGTATGTGTATGTTGTACAGTTCCTCCCTTCATTATCACCACAGGTAAAAGAGATTACCTCCTTCTTTGTTCCAGTATCTCTGATAAATTTTCTCAACTGGGAACAAATACAACATGAGTATCATTCTGGCTGCAAACAGCAAACTGACTTACTGAATTTAATTCTTGTCCCAAAATTTGATTTTGCAAAACGCAGGCTTGTCTATGTTTTAAATGAATCGGTGGATGGACTAATGAGGCCATTTATGTATGGAAGGATGACCTTTTCTGCCAGGACCATCTTTGTGTGGTAGATTAATGTACCACTTGTTTGTATTTCAATCTTATATTCACATTGGAGTGTGCGGGCACTCAGTTGGACAAACGCGTGTTTCTGGAGACCCCAAGGCACTTTGTTACGTTACGGCTCTACTATGAGGGGTGCTTCCCTTTCTGTCCTTCTGTCCCGCTTCTTAATACCCTACTAAAATGTGACAAGGACCTGTTTTGAGAACTTTTATTTGCAAAGTGGAAGTAGGTCTTGATTTTATTGACTTTCTTCCTGACATGGTTTCATCACACCACAGTCTTCTGACTCATCAGTTCAGTTATGGAAATCAAATTACAAGCAAAGAGAAAGGCAGTGTCTAATGTACTTTGTTTCCCTTGTGTTAGGCAAATGAACACCATATAAATTAAGCATCACCGGAAAGTAACACTTTTTCATATATACCCATTCTAGCGCGTGTAACATTTAGCCATTATAATAATATTTTGCAAAATCCACAACTTTTCCTACTTCTCCAAACGTCCTCAGCAATGCGCCCCTCGTGTCCACGCACCTTAATGTCTAACATTGAGCCGTCTGACAAATTTTGTTCTCATTGCTTTAATATTTAAGTCACTGAAGAAAGGGATCCGACCAAGATGAAATTGCTTTGTTCTCAAGGTTTGTGTTGAGGAACATATTGGCGTCACGTAAAGGTTTAAATGAAACAACCGTCCGACACGGCTATCTATAAACATTCGACCTTTAAATAAACTGAAATTAGCGTTTACAACTTCCCTGCATTACCGGGGTAAAATATGACGGCAGGCATGAAGCTTGTCTGGTTCATTCTTTTATCTGTTTGAAAATATTAATAATTATATGGTTACACAGAGTTGACGCGACGGACGGATGGCAAGACCAACCGATGGAACAATGACACATTCTGTATACGGACATACAGATACCTAGGAGGTTATGATAGACTATTATACCCTCCTTGTAGATAGTAAATGACAAATCGCCCTCCAAGACTCGGTACTGTACTGTTGCAAACTTTTTTTGATGTTTAAATTCAAATTTTGACATGTTACGCAATTCTAATGTAAATATAGTAGTCTGACTTAATATTCTTAATTGTCCTGTCATTGTTTGGATGATGTCTGTGAACTATGGTCAGGTAATTCCCTTTTATAACTGTACATTAACATTAAGGGCTAAATTTGTTTTAGGCCTACTTTCAATGAATGTGAGTGTTTTCCAAAGTGGGAGGATTGGGATCCCGTAAAACTGGTTTAACCCACTGCCAATATGTTGGTAACCTGTTCCAAGTCAGGTAGAAGATACTCTCATTCGTTTAAATCTCATTACTGTTGGTCATGGATCCTTCTGACGACGAACACTAGCATGTCTTACTATTTCGTAAATGATCCTGGATCTGACAAGGTTAAACTGGTATTCGGTTTGGTCTCATCACTATCATTGAAAACTGTTATCTACTTCCCTTTTCATGGAACCCTTATATATTTGGTAACAATTTGAACATTCAGGCATTTTCTGCACATATTGCAGTGCAGTAAGTGTTCCCAGTGTATTGAAACTGATGTTGTTTTTAATAATTGTCTGATGAATATAGTTTGTTATTGTGAAAGCCATGTCAGGTTGGCTCAAAGTGTTTAATGTGCTCTTTCTCTGTCTCTCTCTTGTATAAATAATTAGCATCTAAATCAACTGACTGACAAGTTGAACTACGTCTGATTATAAATGAAAAAATTTAAAACTGTTACAGGAAAACAGTTATACTTACAGTTACCTTTAGGAATTTCAAATGGTCCCTCCCCCCTCTCTCTCTCTCTCTTTCTCTCTCTCTCTCTCTCTTCATAAAACCGAATTCTTTCTCTGATAAAGGTAGTAGAATTTTACAATAATTAGGACTGTTTTACAATTTGACCTTTCGAACTTTATAGAACTACGAGTTAGATGTACATTATGCTTGGCTGACTTACAGATGACTTACAATGGCATACTACATTTTTGGAATTCTAAATTATTACCCTAATAATTGACTTATTAGATGATTTGTGGGATTATATGCTTTCTTGAACATTTAAATGTCCTTTCAAAAATACTTCTGGAAACCAACTTGAAATGTGACTGCTATCCTTACAAATTTTGACTATTGTAATGCAATTTTGACTACGTTTGAATGATTTGAGGCCTAATGTCACTTGCCTCTGGCTGATGTTTAACATTTGAACCAATGTACTTACTATATTCGGAAATTCAAACACTTTTCTTTTTGAAATACTGTTAGTTTATCTCCTTTAAAACAACATCATGTTTTTAACTACATGCCTAAAACACATCGAATTATATAATCATCCTGTTTAGATTCTTATTGATGGTCATTTTAGGCCTAGAGGGCTTTTCTGATGGATTGATGTTGATGTTGGTGTCGCTTTGTGGACTTATATGGATGATGATCATTGTTGAGATGGTGGTTGCAAGTAGTACCTTTTTAAATACTGAATTTTATTGACATTTTCAACAAGTTAAGAACCTCCGCTTACAAATTCTCTGATGTGCTGCAAATTTTGGTCCCTTTTCATAATTTGTATGGTCCTGTATGTGCATGAATGATGCAACTGTTCAAGCCAAATTACTGAAATATGCCTATAATTTCAAACAAAACTTTTTGCATTCTGTCATGTGAAAACTAGATAAGGTTTTTTCCCCCTATGGACCTTTGCACTTACGTTTTGGTCTCTTTTGGGTAAATACGAACTATAAATTTATATGTTTCAGCTATACATACCAAGGAACATTGCCTTTGGTCGGAATTGACTTGGATTTGTTTCGTTAGGACTACGGTTTGGATATGGTAATGACACTGTCTAAATATAAGTGGCTTGAAATCTGTACAATCTACATGTGCGGTGTTCACAATGTAAAACAATGAAGTTTTATATTCGTGTCTACAAGGAGCGTAGAGTTCTGCCCTCCTTGATATTTATGATCGTTTATATACATGGTTTGTACTCCTGCTCTCAAATAGAATTGACTGCAGTCTCCATTGTGTCTTGCGTTTAGCACTATGTGGGTCTGAACGTCTGCAGAACCCCTCGTTTAGCTACTTGGCAGCAACTGGGCTATTACGGTTGGAAATAAACATGTGTACAACACATTACAGTGCAATGAAATGCAGTGCAGCACAATTCGATAGTATACAATACAATGCACAAATGTGTCAAGCTATATAATCAATTTACAGGTGAACTAAAGGGCGTTTGTTTTGACATTTCGTACACATCTCCCCCAATTTCTTCAGCATTTTGCTGGGGTCATGACATGTTTTCTTTTGTCCTTCAGTGTAGACATAGGTCGATAATTTTCTGCAATCTCTTAGAGTAAGCTGGGGCACCACATCCATCCCCCTGTTCTGTAAAAAAGGTAAAAGAAACAGATGGATGTTTAACGATTCGTGTATAATAGCAAAGAGCACTCTCAAACAATACTGTCAGGTCACTGGGTACTGTGACCCTTTTGCAACATACGAATGGATACGGAAATGTGATGGTTGTCTATATGACCCTGACGATATTAAACAATATGGCAACAAACTGGGGTAACATGCCTTGACCCACGTAAATTAGCGGAAGAGGCACCCGATGTCACAGTAAAATAAAAGAAGTTGTTACGAGCTACTTTTCTGTTAATTTATTTGAGGTACCTCATTCACGTCACCTGCTTTAGTATGCCCTTATAGTGTTCTCCTTATAACGAGCTGCAACTTTGGCTTTGGTGTCACCCTGTGCATGTATATCCATATTGATTAAATCTCACTCTGGTGGTCTGCTGCACAACTGTTTATGCTTTCACATTGTATGTGTCGATTAAGGGATGAATCAAAAGAACTATTGTCACTGAAAATAGAAAGGAAAGTTGACAGAAGACCAGGAAAATAATTTGTAGTTAATACATTTTCCTTTTCCACTGTCAGTGTCTCCAGATGGGGTAAACTGGAAATAATGGTATTGCTATGGGTGTTGGCAGGTGTGCTCTGGATGTGTCATCCATCTGGCGGTAAGTTTTATAATTTGAATTTTGCATTTAGCTAACTAAAAATGAAACTAAAACAGCGGGATCTTCCCAGCAAACGATGCATTTAATCCCTGCCAACGGCATATGAATGTTTATTAAGTTTGTAGCAGTTCACGATATAATGTCTGCGATGGTTTAAAAATAAACAGACCCCAGATAGCAAACTTTGTGCCCAATGTTTCGCACATTTAGTAAAGAAAGTTCAGTTGGACTCCCCCAATTTACTCAATAGAATGTTTGTGCTATTCACGATAATGTCGCCTGTAGTTGAAATGGCAGTGGTAGTATGTACTATAACTTTTGCTGCTCTCGTTAATACGCTACAAGCTTGCAGACAACATTGCTTGCTCATTATTAGACATGTGATACAGAGAAGGCTCGGACTTGAGTAGAGTCTTATCTGGTTTCATAACTGCCCTTTTCACGTCAAGCGTCGCTCTTTTATTAGACAGTGTCATTACCATATCCAAACCGTAGCCCTAACGAAACAAATCCAAGTCAATTCCGACCAATGGCAATGTTCCTTGGTATGTATAGCTGAAACATATAAATTTATAGTTCGTGTTTACCCAAAAGAGACCAAAACGTAAGTGCAAAGGTCCATAGGGGGAAAAAACCTTATGTAGTTTTCACATGACAGAATGCAAAAAGTTTTGTTTGAAATTATAGGACTATTTCAGTAAATTGGCTTGAACAGTTGCATCATTTACGCACATACAGGACCATACAATTTATGAAAAGGGACCAAAATTTGCAGCACATCAGAGAATTTGTAAGCGGAGGTTCTTAACTTGTTGAAAATGTCAATAAAATTCAGTATTTAAAAAGGTACTACTTGCAACCACCATCTCAACAATTATCATCATCCATATAAGTCCACAAAGCGACACCAACATCAACATCAATCCATCAGAAAAGCCCTCTAGGCCTAAAATGACCATCAATAAGAATCTAAACAGGATGATTATATAATTCGATGTGTTTTAGGCATGTAGTTAAAGACACGATGTTGTTTTAAAGGAGATAAACTAAGAGTATTTCAAAAAGAAAAGTGTTTGAATTTTCAAATATAGTAAGTACATTGGTTCAAATGTTAAACATTTTATGTGAGAGATTTTCAGGATGACCCAGCTATCTTTTATAAGACTCTCTATGATCCATTAAAATGCTCATCTTGGAAAAACTTTGAAAAACATCTATCTGACCAGAAAAAAAGCAAATCACAGTAAAGCTTGCTTCTTGTGTACAGAAACACTTTTATGCACCAAAATTGTATACTTTTTACTGTCTTGCGCATAAAGAGGTAAAGGTGGTGGTGAATTCTTATCTTATTTGATATTTCCCTTTTCAACTTTATTACCCAAACAAACATTCTGGATAATCTTTTTAACTGACTTCAGTTATACATGATTATGCTGCTCGGTAAACTGACCTTTTGTACGTATGAAAGCCTCGTCTTTATATAGGTAAATTTTCTTTGTCATATAAATGTATTCAAGTTTTTGCCGGCTGAATAAAGACGCGATTCTTTCCTGGAAGAAATGATAACGGGTGCAGTTACATAGTTAATTTATAAATGTGTATCAAAATGGATATTTTCATTTTCATATATGTACATACCATGTTACAAATATTCTCTTTGCATGCCTTTAAATTTTCACGGTCATCATTTTCATATCTGTCACTTTGTAATTATCAAGTCCTATACTGTTTTAATCCCGAGGCATGGTAATGTGTTCCAGAGTCTTTATTCACAAACTTGGCCATTTTGCATTAATTCATATAGATTGTTTGTTTGTGTCATGTAATAACTGTGAGAATTAATGAAATATTAAATATTTCTACTCAAACTATGACAGCCCATCCCGTTTACCACAATTTGTAACATCTGTTATAGTTGTTTGTTTTCATTTGGAGTGGTCACTGTATTCACTGAGTGTGTACCAGGTCACTGATTTGGCTTGCTTTGTCACAGTGAACAATGAAGTGGTTTGAAGTAGTAACCTACATACATACACAGTAGTAAACAAGGTTCTGATTGTGTAGAAAGACCACAAAGAAAGATGATGTGATTAATTAGAAAATTGTAGAATACTGGTGAGAATTATCAGCCTGGATATATAAAGCAGCTCTTTTCATAACTGAGAAAGAGAGAGGGGAATTCTGAGATCTGCCAGAAGCTGTGTGACATCAAGCTAGTGGGACTGTGAGCCATTGCTATTTCCAAGGCGATACTCATTTATACATTGTACCTGTGGAGTGTGGACAGTGCATTTGAGTGGACTGGTATATTTGGTGTTTAATTGTACCACGTTGGAACCAAACTGTACCTCTGTGGGGTTTGGATCAACACTGTGCCTTTGTTTACCACATTGGAAGAAAACTGTACGTCTGTGGGAGTTGGACCAGACTATCCGGCACCTACCATAGGACTTGGAATTGTGGGATAATACCTGTGGATAATATCTCATCACGGATAAGGATTTACCTACAGACTGTTTTGATAGTGTTGCTGCTTTATTGGACCAGCATTACCGTCGTCTACGTCATGGCATATATATGTGGTGCGACCAGACTGGTCTGAGAATAAATATTCAAACTCATGAATAAGTTTTTGCCAAATCAGCTTTTTGTGCAGGCTGCAAGTGATCGATCTTGCCATCTGTCACTGAAAATAGAACTCAAGTCTTCATTTGAGAATGGATCATTCTCATCATCCCCATTATCATTATCATCATTCTTTGCAATGGTGGCATTGGCAATTCCTATTGTTGTTCCTCTTTCATGGTATTCTTTTCACATGTTGATGTGACAAAGCTGTGAAGCTTTCCTCCTAGCTGGTGTAGATATTATATTATCCATACCATTCAACTTTCTTTCAACCAGTTAAGGACCGCTAAAGTTTGCCTGAATTGAATGCCCTTGCATAGGTAAAAGTACCAACACGTTGTCGTCCGGTTTAAAACTTTTTTCCTTGTTTTCCTTTCATACCATGTTTTCATCTTACGCTGTGCATTAATCGGATTTGACTGTGCCACCTCATAAGCTTTTTTTTTTCAACTTTTCTTTGAATGTGGACACATGCTCCAAATAGGTTCATCTTGTGTCTCCACCAATCAGATTTCTTTCATAAGCTGTAGTGGACCTCTCACAGTATGTCCATATATCAGTTCAAATGGACTGAACCCCAGTGACTCATTTGGTATCTTTCTGGTGGCATTAAATAAAAATAAGTCACCATTCTAGTTTATTCTAATTGTTTTCAAAATCATTAGAGTCACCCCAACAAAGCAGGCCAAGTCAGTGACTCTTCACACACTGAAAGAGTCTAGTGACCTCTCCAAATCAAAACAAACATCACATCCATAACACCCAGTGTACTTTTCTTCAGCTTCTCTAAAACATTGTGTGTTTGTATACTTTAAGCACAGTTTTGACGAAGTATAAACTTAGCTTCTCGTACACAAACGTTTCGTTGAACCGCAAGCAGCTGGTAGCAATGTTGTTGCTATCTCAAAATTGTGTTCAGAGATAGAGCATTAGAGCAATTAGCTATTGGTATTCTTTGGCTAAACGGTTATTATCATGCAATATAGACCACTGCTGATGGAACGCGACCAGAATTCACTGAAATGAACATCGTTGCACATTTAAATTTCAGATGCTCAAATATATGATCTTCAAAAGATGCGTTAATTATGCTTTGCCATTGAATTGCAGGTGAAGCACACGTCTTGACAAAAATAGTTTTGCTTACGTCAAATTAGCACGAATCCAATTTTGTTAATGAAAATCTGCAGTAGTATGAATAACTGTAGTCTTAGAGGCCGGTCGTTTCTCAGGTTTGATTATACTAAGCCGTAAAAATAATTGAGCTTATGTTACACGCCGCTTTACTTATTCCATTTCCCTTCTCATAGTTCAATGTGTTCTTCTGGCTACTTACCATAGTTCAATTATTGGGCTTCTCTGGAACGTTAAGTTTTTTATGCAAATGCTGTGGAAAGATCTTGACCAGTCACTTTACAATAAGTTAACCAGGTGAAGCTATGCTGTTTTCATGATTTCTGTTTGTTTTTAAGTTTTAAATTATGCGCCGCTTTGAAAATGCATGGGCAATGGCAAGGAAATGCTCGAGAAACCGACATGGGGAAACACAGACCATAACTTCTTCATCAGGTTATTGTTGACTTTCACCCAATTTCATAATGAGTTCTTTTTGCTTCACAAATCTTCCTCATGGAAATCTCAGGCTAATTTGCTCGCTGGGGTTGCGGTCACCTATCCTGTGGATTAGTGATGGCTAACTTTTGATATAATGTTGAGGCTGAGGCCGCTTTGGCCAGCTAAACATGGACTTGTCTTCTGAGATTGTGATCGCTGGCACGAAACAGCTGTTGGCGTCACAAACGCAACCCACCTTCCAGCCTGGGCGTGGAACAGGACTGCATCAAGAAATTGCCCCGGGACGGAGTATTACCCTCCTGGTCTACGCATGGGTTATACCCACTTTGAAAGTAAACTTTCTGAACTTTGCGATCATGCTACGTGCCTTTATAAGCCGAATTGCAAAATTTGTTAAAATGTAGCTCAAAGATAAAAATTCCGTCTGAATGCAATGAAAAGATAGTGCCAACTATACACATGGAAAAGATCGTTAAGTGAGTTGGACATAATGCCTTAACTTTTATACTTTGGTTGTATGTTGAAGGATGGTAATTTGAAAGCAAGTACAAGAACAAGTCACCTTGCCCGCCTAACATTACTACAGCTTCATGTCTATTATATATATATATATATAAATATATACATATATATATATATATATATATATATATATATATATATATATATATATATGTATGTATATACATATTTATTATACGTATATACACACATAAATAACTTACATAACAAATATTTATGGATATTATTTTGTTGCTTGGAATTAATAACAAAGTCAAAATAGGCGCACAGCATTAAGTCTATGGCGGGTTCGGGCATGCAAAACGGGTCGCCGTCACATGAACTCAGAACTCAGAACTCAGAACTCAGAAGTGGTTTATTTGACACAAATACATACAGGTGAGGTACAAATACGCATACATAACAGTTCCATTGATAGATAAGGGTACATTATACAAAAAAGAGGTTATGTCAGGATGACCCCAGTTAAGAACATGATGTCCGCTATCACTGGGGCCACCTAGGATATGAATAAACATAAAACAATTTATTTCTGCAGTAGATTGATCATAATGGAATAGCAGTTAAATGAAAACGAAAAGACAAGGCGCTTTAGTTGTTGCACACAAAACAATCTGGAATGGTACATGTTTCAGGGTATTTACTAATGAAATGAATTTTAGCGTATTTTGAAAAACCAGATAGAGAATGTGTATGAAATTTGTCTTTAATGCAAGGAGGTGTATTTTTAAGGAGTGAAGGAATTAAAAATCTGATACATTTTCGGGTTCTATTTCTTTTTGGGACAAGTAGTTGCATGGATTCTTTGTTTCTGGTTTGATATGGGTGATTTACAGGTGTCTGTGCAAAAATATCACTGAAATATGCAGGCAAATTGTTCTGCAGGTATAGAAAATAAAATTTCAGAGCTTTAAGTTTGAATAAGTCTTCGACTTTGAGAATGTTCAGTGTTTTAAAAAGTGGATCTGTATGGGCGTTATATCTTGTAAGACAAATCAGCCGAACAATAGATTTCTGTAACTTGAAAATGCGGTCACATGAGAAGCCCCATGCTAGGATAATGATGACATGAATAACTTACATAACATAAATATTTATGGATTTTTGTTGTTGCTTTGAATGAATTACAAAGTCAAAATAGGCGCACAGCATTAAGTCTATGGCGGGTTCGGGGATGCAAAACGGGTCGCCCATACAAAGCAGACAGGCGTATTTTGAACGCATTCTGCAATTAAGTAGTTCATCATCAATTGCGGAAGCTGAGTGACTGCCACCCTCTGGAGGGACAAGAAAGAGGCACATTAATATTGAAGGTCTGACTTGTGAGCATGTGTTTGTTGCTATTAGATTTTGTGTACACTAGCTTTGATATATTTAACCAAGTGCAGGCTACAATAAAGAACTAACTTTAAAATTCATAAACTTGCAACGAAATCCATTGACTACATTATAATTGTATGAGAAACAATCTTAAAGGGACGATAAACGAGATAATGTTGTAAATAATTACATACTGAGGCAAAGTATATAACATATTTTTTACAAGTACTATTGATCCTTCTAGGAAAGGGGATGTTTCTCTGCCTCTTATGAAGTATGAATGAGTTTTTTTGCTGTCATTGTATGAGGGTTATGGAAGTATGGCGGCAGTTCACTTTTAGAACATCTGTATCCATTGCATTTTTTAAAATATTGCTTATTTTAAAATATTTCATCATTGGAAAGTGGATATATGTGGCAAATAATATTTCAGAGCACACAACGTATTAACGCTGCCACAACAAACTGCAAACAAAAAGAGAATAGTTTGTTGTATGTCATCATTATCAGTTTCTAGAGTGAAATTCAGAAGTAGTAACTCACTGTAGATCACATGACCTAAACATTTTTGCAAGTAAATTTATGACTGGCCTGCATTAGTAAAGTGATGCATTGACATTTAGACAAAATCAAATGTTCGCGAGCCTGTGTTTGATTATACGTCAGAGGTGACGTGGAATAACTGCGAAGAACGTAAACAAACACGACATACCAGGTTGGCGTTGGAAGTAGGCCCAGAGGAGATTTTTTGCAATGAATGTCCAATTGAACATAGAATAAACAAAATCTTACTTGGCTGGAGAATGGGTCACTATATTTCTCTCACTTATGATCGTTGTTGGTGTGGTAAAATAGTAACTCACTCTCGTACATGTAAGATTGTCAATTTACATTATGATAAAAGAATTGTAAATTAGTAATAGGATCATAACTGGGATGTACGTATTATGATTAGTTATTATATATGTATCTTAACAACAATCACTTTAGATACTTTAAGTGCTGTTTAGTTTCTGTGAGTCTTCCAATCTAAAATTTGCTCAATTTTTATATCTGTAAAGTCATACTCAGCTGTTTCATAAATTGATATACCACTTATTTGCAGATTCAGATTAGAATATATTTTTATACAAATGAAGAGAAAACATGCAATTAGCTTAGCTCAACAAATATCCTCATACAAAACAATTTTTTTTTCAGGTATTTGTGAAACCAGTGTAAAGCAGTGCCAGTAAAACCAAACCGTTTTAAGTTCTCATAAAGAGTTGATGATTCACTATGTCAAAGGCTTTAAGTCCAAGAATGCACTTAAGACAAGAGTACGTATGAAATTTGCTAAAACCTCAACAGTTGCTATCTCAGTCGATCGCATGTTTTTAAATCCATGTTGACTGTCATAAAACAGTGATTTAGCTGTAATCATAACTGAATGTTGATTCCCGCCCCTACTTTTTTTCGAAATGATTAGAAATAATGATATTGGTATGTAATTTTGTCAGAGAGTGCTGTCATCTTTCTTTTTGGAAATTTGGAAAAATTCCTGTTGTTAATGACTGGTTAATGATGAGAGTAATAGGTAAAGCAAGGGAAAGAGTCAAGTTTTGTTATTAGTTTAAAGTTCTTTATAAGTTTCATGGAGAAAATGTCGTGAACAGTGCCCACCTCAGATCAGATGCATGCGTTGATTCATTGGACGTGTCGATTCCTCTGCTAGGAAAAGACCAATATTTGGGAAGAAAATATTAAAATGATCTGCAATTATTCCTTGAGCTGCTATCTTTGTACTGTCAATTCGGAACAGCAAGGAAATGTTTTTTTTTTTATTTATTCAAATTAAAAATTAATCTCAGAGAATTCCAAGTTTTTTATCAATAAAAAAGTGCCTTTGGCGATGCATAAAGGATGTTGGACTCCCAATGGCAGGGTCTTTCATGGCGAAAGGGAAGCATGAAAATGCCCAGTGCACGTGTTCTCCTTTTATTGGGACATGCTGTAATATTCAGTCGCCGTTTTCTTGGTAATGTTTCGGAGAAAGGACTGGTTCGCATCGTGATTGGCTGAAAATACGATGGCTGCCACATGACTGCCCGCTAACGCACGTCTTTCGGGGTTTAAATTTAATTTTCTATCACTTTTTCTCACGCTCTCTACCTTTTCTGGATGACTAATACAATATTAACGTATCCGTGCATATTGCATTTAGAGTTTCGAGAATTCATGAATCACCTCAGTGTGTGTGCGGCCGTCACACTGTTTACAAAGCTATCCTGCTTACCGGAAGTTCAGTGATTAACAGGCGGCCGGATTAAAGGAATGTTACGAAAAGGGATGAAAAATGATATAAATTAGTGTTTAAAGCCGGTTTTACGAATATAGTTTGATAGATTAGCCATTTCACTATTTGGTAGGGTGGTCACTTGGTTGTGGGAAATTTTCATTTACTCCCCTCAACGTCAAATCACTTCGGTATGTGAAGAATGTGGCTTTTTGTCAGACGTGACGCGTGCATGTAAACAATGATCGATTTTGGGTAGATTTGAAACCTGAAAATATGAAAAACACTCGTAGTCAGTTATATTCGGGGCGTGGCGTTATGGATTTGGTCATATATAGATAGAAAATAGTGTTTTTGGGGCCAGAATATGGGTCCAAGTTTCAGGGGGCGTGGTTTCATATTTTCGGGAGATTTTTAAATATGGTGTAATTATATCAAAATTCTTTTTTTTTATGATTCACACACATGTCAAACTTAAACACTACCCACTCATGCAAGGCGGATAACGAGGGTACAGGTTGACGTGGTTACAACTTGACTTGTGTGTTTGAGTTGACTGGGCTACGGGTTTACTTGGGTACGAGTTGACCGAGGTACGAGTTGACAAGGGTATGAGTAGACTGTGAACTCGTGTGAATCATATGTTGGTTACCCAGTTTATTGTGAGTTAGCACCCCCCCCCCCACTCCTGTGTACCACGACATCTGTAGAAAAAAGAAACATACATGACAACTCGGACTTTGCTTTTGTGCCTCTGCTCATATGTCTACATGTACATATACCCGTAAAACCAAACAATTTCTTACTTTGCCTAGGAATGTATTTTTGCCATTTTAACGTGTAAAAATTGTATGTGCAACGAGGGAAAAGGGGGAGGGAGGAACATTCTCATTCAATTTTCTGAAAGAGTCCACAAAGTTCATACAGCTTGAACTAAAGCATTAAACATGGAGTCATGTATTTCAGTTTGGACAGGACTTGTAATCATTTTTTGGTATGAGGTTAAATAAGACTATCATTGTTTGCATATTATACAAATTCCTGAGTTTCCGAGTGATATGGACAATTTCTTTTCAAATAAAATAACCAAGCAAAAATTGATTCTTGTAATCTGTACGGTTATATTCATATTCACGTTTTGTTCAACGTTTTGTTCCTAGTTTTGTTCAATGTTGATGCTTTGGCAAGTCTGGAATCTCTTTGCTGTCATTGTTGGGTTTGGAATTTATGAATATGGATCATATTTTTCTGTACTATTTAATTAAGAGATTTTCGCAGTTAAATACTGATTTGAGCTGACGCTAATGGCAGCAAAAACACTCCATTGAGGTTCCATGAAATGCTACGTCATTAGTCAAATCCGTCAATTGTCCCTGCACTATGTTTTCATTCAATTAGAGGGCTGGATTCGGGAAATAAACAATTGGTCTTAATTCACTAAGATTTAATGTTTTTATAGGCAGAGTTGCAAGGCAAAAGATAGAAGGAAATGCAAAATAAAAAATACTTTCATTATATCATCTGAGATGGCAACGGACTGTGTATGGTTCGCAAATTTGAGATTTTGTCATTGGGTCCTCATTTTCAGGCATTCATCGACTGATTAAATTAGTATTTAAGTTCAAGGGTTAAAGTGGTAATATGGACTAAACCATCAGTCACTAAAGATGATCAGGATCATATCGAAGGATATTTTCACTCCTAATGAACACAATACAAGTCAAGGTGACGTTATACGTGACGGCACCAAAGTTCGTGCGTTTGTTGCTAATATAAAGAGCGATAGAATGGATGAGTGGCTATACAGATCGGATGATCCAGAGATATCACTTCATGTAATCTCAAAATATTATAGTGATATGTTTCATCGTGCAGCTTTATATTTATTGAAAGAATCAATTTGAGATAGCTTGGAATAACCTGACCGAAATATAGTTCTTAATAAAGCGGACACAAGGAAAAAGAGATTAGGAAGGCTTGTATTCAATGGGTTAACAAGAGAAAGAAAGAGCTAATTAAAGTTTATGATCTAGAGGACTATTGAAAGTTAATAAATCTTACTGGCAGGAGGAATACAAATATTTCTAATTTAACGTTGCATAACCATTTTAAAGAAAATTACCCCAGGTGAAGATATTAAGGATGGGGATATTTGATTATTCACATCACGCTGATCAAAATGTTTGTGAGAAATATTCTAAGTAAACGCTTAACAGGGGAAGAAATTACCAAAAAAAAAAAAAAAAAAAAAAAAAAAAATTGAAGACAAAGATGCTCGGCCTGATATCATTTTTAATTAGTGTGTTAATGTAACCAGGGAATTTTTTGCTTTCTATGTATGTCTAATTGTTCAATATGATACTTAATTTAGGCATTAGGAACCGTTGCCTAGTTAGTCGGATGGTTTATTCCCATTTACAATAAACAGAAATTATTCTTCTGACTCAACAACTTTTTGCAGTATCACCCTGTTCAGCTGTTTGAGATATTTATTTTCTTCTATTCTTAATTATAAGCTTACGTGTTTGTCAGACACTTAAAAGGTTTTTGACAGAGAATAAAACTGGGAACAGAAAAGCCTATTCTCCTACAAACCTACGTTTCTCTTTTAAATGTATTATGAGTCTGTTTATTGTCATGTCACAGTCAACAACATAGTTGATGAACAAACGTTTTTTGTTAGTCCAAAAATAAATCAAGTATATGGTTAAAATTTATAGACAGCGGCCTGCGAGTGAAAAATAGTGAAAAGAAGATTAAATCCTGTGTAATATGTTCATAATGGTCAGTATTCAAACTGCTTTTCGTCTTTCAAAGGAGTAAGACAACATAGAATCTTTTACTTTTTGTTTGCCTTGCATATCGGTGATTTGGACGAACATTTGATAGCCATGATGTTAATCCTTTGGTGCTAATTTCATGAACTGCCCGAAACGTTTCATTCTTATGTCTGCAGACAACGCTGCAGTATTGTCAAACACTGTGCAGCATTTACCAAATGTAATTAATGTTCTCTGTAGAAATTATTTGGGATTTCAGTCTTGATATTATGAAAACTAAGCCATTTTAAAGGTAGAAAAGATGATTATAATTTTATTCTCAATGGCGACATGCTGTAAATCAACGATAACTGTAAATACCTTGATGTTGTATGTGCTGCAAACGGATTCTTTGATAAGTGTAAGAAATATTTATACGACCAAGTGGTCTAGGCTATGTTCTCTTCAATTACGCAGGTAAAATATCTTTATTTACAAATTCGGATGCAATTATATTTGTTTTACATAACAAGACTACTGATAACATGTTATGGTTGTGAACTATGGAGATTGAAAAATAAGGACATTATGAACATCATGAGGCTTGTGATTTAAAATTACTCTAAGACAAAAAAAATCCAACGTCAACATGCCTTCTTTGTACTGAACTAGGAACATAGCCTGTAGATTCTGTTATTACAGACTTTAATTAAATTAACTTTTAAAATCCTGTTTTATTTGTATCAATATTGTTAAAATGCCATGGTTGAAACTCATGTATAGAAGTTGTGTGGTACAATAATTTACAAAACCAAGGCTTTCATGTACAAAACCCTGGGTTTCGCGAAACAAAACCCGTGATTTTGCCATGAAAGTCTAAGGTTTGTGCATAAAACCCGTGATTCATTACAACACCCTGCATTTTAACCACCGAAACTTGGGGTTTGCTCTATTATTTAGTATTTTTACACAACTGGGAGGATTGTAATGAGACCCAGGGCTATGTGCTTGCAATGTTCAGTTATTAACAAAACACACGATTTTGGTAAATATTTCACCAACAATTTCATCATGCTTCTGTTATTTCAGTTTCCAACATCGGCTTTTGTTGTGATATCACAGGGTTCCATGCTTGTAATGTTCTATAAGGTATAAAACCCAGCCTTTCGTAAATTTTACCGTATATATGTGTAATATATATGTATTATATATATTGCTGTAAATATACGTATGCATATATATATATATATATATATATATATATTTATATATATATAATGCTGTAAATACGCATACATCATTTTATCCCCTGTGTGGATCCTGGCCATTGACTTGCAGTTGTTTTATTTAAAAAATGCAGGACAAACCCGTGCGTTCCATTGCAAAACTTTGTTGTTGTTTTTTTAAACAAAAATTCAACACAACTTCTCCTATTTGTTGACGAACAGCCATAGTATTGTATATATACATATATATACATACATACATACATACATACATATATATATATATATATATATATATATATATATATATATATATATATATATATATATATATATATACATATACCTGTCTCAAGTCAACATTTCTACTCTTCGACTTCCACATGCAGCCATCCCACAAAAATGCTTTACACTTTTTTCTCTACATCACACCCCCCCACACCCCCCATATATATATATATATATATATATATTTATAATTAAACATCAGTCAGTCAATGAGTGATAATCAAGAAACAAGACTTACAAAATCCAAGTCAAAGATTTCTGTACAGCATGGTAAATTTGCCGTGGTGGACTACAAATATCTGTTTTTTGAGAAAAGCCAGGACGCGCGCATGGGCAATAAAGAGGCGAGAATGCTCCTTGCACCCAGTTAAAGCACCACAGGAGCGTACCAAAACTAAGTCAAGTGAACACTGAATGTACGCACACGTTCTTCCCTTAATTGTAATAGCAGGAATAAGATATATGGATGCAATGTGTTTAAGGCACAGTTCTATAAACTAAGAACTTACTCACTCACCAAAGTCTAATTTAATCTTTACGTTGCATTTAGCAAACTTACGAAAATCTGCGTTTTATATATATATATATATCAAACGATTTTTTTCAGGTTCCACTTTTTTATTGGAGACAACACGTGCTGAGTATTCTGATGCCAAATCTGGTTGTAGAGGAAAGGGCCTGGAGCTGGTAACGATCGACTCCCCAGCTAAAAAGACGGAAGTTTCGCAATATTTACAAAATTATGCAGGAAGGTAGTAACATTCAGTCGATTACTTCTTTGTGATGATGACAATCTGAATAAAGTTTACTGTGCTGTGGACGTGTCTTTAAATATCAATTTTTTCTCTATGCGTGAAAAGCTTGTGGGTGGGATGGAAGAAGCCAGGTGAACACAACTTCAAACAACAGGATTTTGATTTCCACCACAAGTTCAGGTCAGTCGCCAGCTTTTTCTGGCAGGGGATTTCAATTTTATGATAATGGTATTGCGAGGCAGCGTATAGCAACCGAGGGACTTTTGGGGTTGGGAGGGGGCTACCCCCACTCCTAAGGAAAGGGCTTTTTAACAATTATACGAAAATATTGCGGTCTGGCGAGTGTGGGGGTCGCAAGTTTGTCATTTCATCATAATCGTATCAAGTGCAAAGTTGACTCTTGCTACCTACAAACACAAATTATTCTAAGATATTAATTTAATAGACAGAGCTTTAGGTGGCTGGCGGGAAGCTGCCTAATCAGGTCATTTGGCTGTCATGGTTCACACTTATTTTGTTTTTGCATTTGTTTGGATATAAACATTCAAATGATAAAAAACAAATGTTCCATGTTTATGTCGTCGACTCCGATGAAAAAATGGTATCTCATCGTGTTTGGCAGGTTTGCAATCCTTTGTTATGAAATGTTCATTGCAGACGTTTGTGTATCATAATTTTACCAGTCTCTGCAAAACGTTTAAACTTGATATTACAAAATATTAAGACAGACATGACAAAAATAGAATGTCAGGTTAAAATGAAAATACATTTCCGAGTGGAAACGTGCAAAGAGCGTAAGTACCACTTTTAAGCAGGGCTAAGGCGATTGACCAGCTAACACCAAAAATTCTCCCTCTAAAAGTAATTAAAACGTTTAGAGGAGAAAAAAACGCTACAAACGTTTCTGGGGATGTTTTCAAAAATAAACATTTCGTGCATTATCAAAATGAGGACGCCCTTTTCTCTTAGTTTGGGTGACATTCGTGGTGTAACTATAATATTTCATTAAAAATATATCATGCCAAAGCCAACACATATGAAAAACTGTCAACTAGAATTACAACTTAAGAACCCCGAATCTTGTCAATTATAAACTGTCAGGCACTGTACTTTTTCAATTAAGAAATCACGCATCTGTCGATCAAAGTAAACGCAATTGACTAGACTCATTAGTCGTGAAATCAATAATATATCCCAATCATGGTCATTTTTGATGGCTAGGATGAGATGCACATAGTGTTTAATCAATTACGTGCACGGAGGATATATCAACATTATACATGCAAAGGGATCTAAAGCATTTAATTCGCGGTTAAAAATTTATGAAAACCACAGCTTTTTTTACATGAAAATTTCTGGCTGACAATGCATCACCGTTTAGACGGCTACACTAACCCTCCACCTTGTGACATAATTGCGGAGAATAATGGATGTAATGCAGCAAAAGCGAATATTTCAGACGGTTAATCAAGATTTATGCTGACAGCAAGACCAAGTTCACTTGACACCATTTGTAGCAAAGCCTTGCTTTTGAGCCAGACCGCAAATACAGGAAACACAAAAACACTTAATTCACGGGCCGATATCAACGTTTTGATATGCACATGTCACTTTAATACTCAAATTCATGGCAATTTTCAGAATCTAAGTAGAAAGACATCAAATTATTTTTTAAACCACGTATTTTGGATTTTAAAGACCCCTAAATAGGATGTGTTCGTATTTAAATGCGGCCCTACTCTAACACCTATTGAGCAAAAGAGGGGGCCACCTGCATCAGGGCATATCCATGTATTTAGCATGATCAAAAGTACTTTCTTAATAAAATAAACAACACGAACACAGAATAATCTTAAGAAAATGTTTTAACATATATTTAAAACATAAAGGATGCCCGAATTGATTAGAAATGAGCTCTATTTTGCTTGAAAAGATGTTTTTTATGGATGTTTATGTAGTATATAATGCAAATGTGCCCTGATCATGGTGGAAACATCAGTTTGTTGCCCCGGCAACACAGGGAGTGAGCAGGATCGCAGTTAAATATGAATGTCTCTTATTACACTCCAGGTTTTCGAAGGTGGATTTTCCATTATTTTTCTGTGAACTCAGTAACTCTATTTGACACTGAAATGACCTGGACGTTGTGTCTTTTTGTGCATTATGGTTACAAGATTTACAGCATGTATCATGATTTATCAAACCCCATTAAGAAAACAATGTGAGTCAGTTAATACACATTCTGTTTGTGTGTACGTGCGTGTATGTGCGCGTGTTTGTCTGTGTGTGTGTGTGTGTGTGTGTGTGTGTTGGTCACTTTAGGTATACTATCTTGCAGACCCTGTGTGTTCTACAATGTGTAGCATCTGCAGCTCCACAGTACCAATTTCGTCATTATTCTGCGTTAATTTTCGCCCAACAGTTGGCACCACTTTACTGGCCTCACGGGTGTCTGTTACACGAAGGTTTTACTGTACTATATGTTAGTTGAAAGAAAATGTTGGTATTTGTAAGGAATGTCTGACATAAATCTGTGAGACAATGAATTGCATATTCCAATGATTTCAGGCAAAGCAACTTTTTTCTTTATATTACATTTACAAATAGTCAAATATACATTTCATCAGACACTTTTTAGGAAAAAGCAGGTAACTTGTAAGGTACTCCTTACACTTATACCACTTGTAAGCAATAACTTGCTCATTCATATGATTCCAGGGCACTTCTTACTTAACCTTACATTCATGTAAAGTCCAATGAAATTCATTTTCTACAGGCAATTGTAAGAAAAAAGCAGGGAACTTGTAAGGTACACCTTACATTTTTATCATCGGTAAGGCAAGACTTGCATATTCCAGGAAACTTCTTACCTAATTTTACATTCATGTACAAGCCAACGCAATACATTTTCGGCAGATACTTGTAAGAAGAAGCAGGGAACTTGAACTTGCCAGTTCAACCTTACATTTTTAATCACATGTAAAACAATGACTTATATATATACATATATATATATATATATATATATATATATATATATATATATATATATATATATACATATATATATATATATATATATATATATGTATATATATATATATATATATATATATATATATATATATATATATAGAGAGAGAGAGAGAGAGAGAGAGAGAGAGAGAGAGTAAGGGAAATCTTGCATCTTTCGTTGTGCAAGAAAATGTAAGGATTTTGTTAAAAATCCTCACCTTTTCTTACCTTCCTTACTTGGTCCATACAACTGTTAACCCTGTCAAAATCTTACTGGTCCATGCAGACGTTGCTAATTCTCTTACATTTAACAACAGTATTCTTACTATTTTATTGAACAATATTAGCTAACTTTTTCCAGCTAGGTTGAATGGTTGCTATTGTGGAGTTTAGACTGATCTACACATAACCTAGAGTCAAACATTGCCAAAGTAAGATTCAAAAAGGTCTTGTATAATGTTATTTTCACAATGTAGTGATTTTACTTGGACATGGGTTTGTCAAGGTACGTCGCGATCAATAAGGTTAGCCGAGTAAGGTATCGGCTTGACAGGGAAAGGAAATGTATTTTGTTGAAACACATGTTCCAGAAATACGGGTATGATATTATAAGCGCCTGGGTTTATGCTAATTTTAATTGTTCAAGAAGGGGTTAATGAAATTAATTTGTGAGAGGTTTGTCGTTTCAGCATGATTCCTTTCCTTATCATTATTTTTTTGAAACGAGAAACAGGACGAATATCTGCAGAATTGAATAAATTGGGACGTACATGTATGTCTGGAAACCTCCTGTTTGCTGGAAAGAGCTGAGACAAAAAGCAGTGTCTGGTTTAAAGAGTGTGGTATTCATCTTGCAGAGGTGAAGCTGCAAAGTTCTTACATACATAAGTTCATACGCCCATTTGCCATCAGGCAAATTAAGTACTGAATATTAGAAACGTGTCTGCTCTCATATACTATCCATTTTTTCGTGGTTCAGAGACTCAGGGACATACCTAAATGTATATATGTATATGATATGTAAATTATATCCTGGTTGTCGAAATTTGGTCTGCTTCGTCAATATACAAGATGTCTTGGACGCACGTAATTCGGCCCCCTATATTTGCTAGTTTCCTTGTTCATGTCGGGATATTTTCCAAATTTGGGCAGGACGTTTTTCAGTTTCGTCCTTGTTAGAGCTCAGTTTGTAGTTATGTAATATGTAACATGTAAGGGCTCAGTATGGAGTTGTTATGTAATGTGTGAGCTTTATATTCGTGTAAGTAAATGGCAAGGTTTTATAGTCATGTAAGTAAATGGCAAGATGTAATGGTCGCGTGCTATGTGAAAACTGAAACGCAGCATGCAGTGTAACCACTCGTATAATACGACTTTCTTTTATATTTTACGCTCTATTCTGGCCCATAATTGTTTATATTTGGTTACTGTTTTCCTAGTGAAGAAAGATGTGAGAAATGGATTGGAATTTTAAGTAGCTGTTTCGGCCTTCCTGAATTAATTCATTTGTTGGTTATGGCGCCCAGGCGTTGGAAAATGTAAGTTGTGAAACTAAATGTTATCAATGATAGGTGATTATAAGAAAGGGTCTCTTGGTTTAAAAACTGGTTATATCCAGAGATTCCATTGTTGTAGTGATCATTAGTAACCTATTATTGTAGTGTCGATTGGGTACATAAATTTCGGAATAATAAGTTTCTGGTGCGCGTGAACGTCGGTAGAAGTAGAACATTTTGGCTGGAAAAGGGGAGGGGGTTAAAGCCGTCCTTTTCTAAAGTGCGGGACTTTTTGCCTGCTGGGTTGTACAGGATACTTTCTTGTGTAGGGCTTCCGAAATTGTAGTTTAATTGCGCATATGCATTCTTAGTTTATCTAATCATATTGTATACGCGTTGATGGGCTCGGTCAGTCACGCATCTGATAAAATATTGGCAAGTTAAAGTAATGACTTAACTTCATGATTAAGTAAAGTAGTTAAGGGGGATAGGGATGCATCAAACTGAAGGTCAGAGGTCACGGGCCGAGGTCATGAGGTCAAGAGTTTGCCTCCGTAACTGGAGACTTTTGCCACTGCACATCAGAAGAGTCGACTTCTATTTTCTATTAACCTACTTATAACTTTTTTTGCATTGCAATGCAAGGATTGCATATTGCAGTGGAATTATTAAGAAAAATACATCATCTGTAAAGGTTTCTATGGAAGTCCATTATTCTGATCTGAGGAGAGTGAAGAGATGGAAACATAGATGATGCCAACCTGCTTAGTTTTGGTGATTACACATTGTAATTTTTTATAGGTTAGACAAATAAAGAGCGTTATCAGTTTTATTCTAACTTTACAACTTGCTTTGACTTGGTATATGTGAGGTTATAGTTTGGTTATGTGGTGATAGGAGAATGTTTCCGATGTGGTGTGTGAAGTTGAGTGTGTGCAAGACTTTGAAAGTATTTGTTTGTTTATTTGTTTTTTCTTTGTATGAGAAACTTCATATACTTAAATTGGTACCTCATAGTCTATTCCTTAACATTTTAGATCCTAACGCATGGCCTTGTAGCCCAGAAGTTACGGAACGTTCCGAGTTAGCTTTCGTTTGAAAAAAAGGGAACGTTTCAATACCTTCTGTGCATATTTCATAAAGGTACCAAATATCCGAAAGGTTCATGGCTTCCTGATTAATTTTCTAGATTCAAGGTACTGTGCAATTATTAATCTCATACGCAAAGTCACAGGTCAAAATTCTGGTATTTATTACTATATAGGTCTCTGACCAATAAGGTCTACCTCCGGGTCAAGTGTAGCAGAACTTTTGATCCCGGCGTACAGACTACACATATGCTGATTGATGTTAAGATCGAAGGAAAAGAAGCTGGGCCACATGTTTTGTGCCAAAAGTCACAGTATAAAAGTCCATTTACATTGTGGATGTTACGAAGGCATTACACGGAAAGCTGCATGTTCTGGCCCCGCAAAATAGACCAGCAAATACAACATATATTATATGTGTATAAGGGCAGGGTTTCTGGTCTACGACCTTTACTAAAATGCAGATTCCCTATGAGTTTCGAACAACATAGCGGGCGCTGAATCTAATGCTTCAGCGATGGCCGTATCATGTGGATCAGAGAGGAATGTCCTTCCATGAATTCATGTGACTGCGGCACCTTGTAGGATTCGTCATCTTGAAAATGTTTGTTTACTGCTTGTCCAGTGTTACACAAATTTATATCGGCCTCTACACACCATCACTCCAGAACCCATGGAAGTGGGCAGATGGCACCACCTTCAACTGGACTGATTGGGGATACCTGGAACCAAACTGGAGGTCACCCGGGGGAATTAAGATAGTTGGTGAGAATTGTGTCAGAATACTTACATCATCATCGAACCAGTGGTTTGACCTCTCATGCAAATTGCAATACGCCTATCTATGCGAAGGTAAGCTGAAATAAACAGTTTACATTCAAAGCAAATATGTTGGGCAATCTGTTCACTTAACAAGTGCATATTGGAGAAAAATGGAAAGTCTAGCTTCCCGTCTATACTTTCCATGCTCATGACATAAGTTGGCTTACAGTGTTATCAAAAATATGAGTTTGCCTCTTGTGCTTAAGTAAATGTGTATTGTTGATAAATTGAAATTTCGCGTTAGAAAATGAAAACAATTTTTGTATTCCATTTACATTCCCATAATTGTTCACATGATAAGAAATAGAACCCAGCACTTAGCAAACTGTTAGCGAAATTGGCTAAATCCTGACAAACACAAGCAGTTAATATCGATATGAGATTTAAGTCACTAGCCATTTCCTGTTTCAAATGAGGCCAATTCAAATGTTTCGTTGGTTGGACGCTTATTACTGTTCAGCTCGCACCACGAAAAGCGACAGACCTTGGACAAAGTGTAGGTATTTTCTGCAATTTTTATTTCAAAACATTTTTTTAGTTATGAAGTACTTGTTAAACATAGAGTTGGAGATATTGGACAGCTAAGTGGTTTGAGTGGAAGGAAATTAAATGTAAGTTTTCACTCAGTGGTTTATAGAATGAAAGTTGATTTTTTGCCATGCTCATTGTCTGATGGAATGCAACTTGTTTGAATTCTAAGAAGTGATCTAATTATAGGCATACAATGTCCGGATCCAGGATATGTTTCTAATGCTAACAGAAAGGGCAACAGCCTTCTGTACAACAAGTCACTGACATACTCGTGTCACAATGGTTTCGAAATGACTGGTCAAAGTTCTATAACTTGTCAGAAGAATAGACTGTGGAGCTCATCACCTCCGACCTGCTCAAGTAAGATCCAATTTGTTGGGCATGTATTCTACTATCACACATTAACCAGCGAGCAGGATCAAATGGTGCTAGGGGGACGGGGCCATTGAGAGCATTTAGTCCTTGCCAAAGAAGAACTCATAAATGTGAAAAAGAAATTAAAATACAAAATGCTGGTTGTACACAAAAGTATAGAAAAGTGCCTTAAACTCAAAAGACTTACCGGGAATATAAGTGATGTCTCCCATGTGATTTTGTTTGCCAAAAATAACATGGACGTCATGATAATAACACTGTCATTAGAAATTAAAGAATTTATATATATATATATATATATATATATATATATATATATATATATATATATATATATATATATATATATTGGCCGTCATGATAATAACACTGTCATTAGAAATTAAAGATATATATGTATATATATATATATATATATATATATATATATATATATATATATATATATATATATATATATATATATATATATATATATATATATATATATATATATATATATATGTATATATATATTGGACAGTTATTCTTTGAGGAGCGCAAGACATGGCAGTAGTCTGATGTCCTTTTTGGCACCAATGACCTCTTAGGCCTATGACTTACAATGCACTCAAAAGAAAGCACCAGAAAATATATAAATCTATGAATGGGTGGGGTAATAAATAGGATTACAATCCTAGCTTTTGGGTATTAATGACATAATATCCCTCATCATTATAACACCAACAAAATCTACAAATAAAGCACCCACAAAGTATGTAAATAAAGTGGGTGTCTGAGATCGGAAGGGGTTTCAACTCGAAAATAACATAAACCGAAATACAGGTGCATGGATATTGAATATCCCTTTTTTGACTGGCAGTAACCAACAAGCAAAAGGAAATCACGCACTGGAATTGCATTGCCAGGTGAGCTATGTGAGGTGTGAAGCCGCAAAGATGTAAAATGCTGTACTAGCATTGCTTTATTGGCAAAAGGTGCTGAACCACTTGATTTACATCTTTGTTGACCTAACACCTACAACCAAAAGAATATAAAAGTAAAAAAATCAGCTGGAATATAGTTATTCTGTTTGCGTCTTTTTGTCCATAACCACTTCATAGTAGTCAATACCCTATTCCGTAGTCCGACTTCTTTACTCTCTATAAGCTAACCTGTCCCTGCCTAACCTATATACATAAGGAAGTATTATTGTCCATATTGCACACGTTCCTCTTTAGAGTTTTGACATAGGCTGTATTAGCCCAAATAAATTAAAGAGTCTTCAGCAGGTAACTACTCATCATGTTTCGGAACCTATTACCCGTACATGTTTCTCTGAGTAGCGGGTCCTTGTCTACACTTAATATTCAGCAAAGACAACCACATAATAATGAATAAATATGAACGTGGTAAATGATGAATTAGCTAAATACGTGAACTTTTGCTTATAAATGCACAGCTTCATTATGAAAGAATAATACCTATCAAACAAATCATAATTACCAAATTTGTATAGTACAGGTTCAGATAAGAACAATTTGAGTTACCCCCAAACCAATATGTACCCGTTCTAGCTGGACAGCTTATCCTAGTTAAACCACCCGCCAGTGTAAAGCTGAAGTGGAAACAAGCTGGGGCATTATATTCAGTCCCAGTAATTGTAAAATAAACAGTTGCAGCTGGACCAACTGTACAAACCAAGGGACATCCTAACAAGAACTGCAACAATGTACATCCTGCACCAGAAATGTAAAACAAACTCCATGATGACACCTACTCCTCAAACAATTAAGCTCTATTTCACTGCCAACCCTGAGTCAATGTTTCAACGTAATGTGTCAGGTTTGTGACATTTGAGAAAAAACTGTCAATTTTAAGTATTTTTCCAATATTAAATAAATGTGCATTTAGACATGTGAGAAAAGAATGAAAGTCATTAGCATTTATGCCAAAAACATGTTATCAAAACTACTTTTCTTAACAAGATTTTTAAGTACAATTAAGCAAACATGTAAATGTCGTAGGCCGCTGCTTGCTGCTGACGGCCCAAGGGGTGGGGGTGGGGGTGGGGGTTAACCTGACAAACGACACGAAAGCCTAAAATGTCTAAAAGTGAATATTAAAATAGAGAGATGCCAAAAGATAAAGTTAAGTAGCAAAACAGACAAGTCTAAAACACTCTAAATAATTGCAGCCAAACTTTCTAATAATCTTTGGATATTAACAGCAAAATTATAGGGTAAGTCAGAAAAGAATGAAAGTCATTTGTATTTGAGTCAACAGAACGCAATGAAAATATAATATTTCTTAACCAGATATCAGGTACAATTAGGAAAGCTTGTAACTAAAGTAGGGCGCTACTTACTACCGATAGTCCTTGGGGGTTTGACCTAACAGAAAACAATCCTCTTGACTTAAGGTTATTGTAAATAAATTTAATTCTAGATGCAAATTCCTGAAATGTAGAACAAATATGACCAAATCTCAAAATCTGTGACAAAAACGTATTATATCCAATAGTATCCAAAATATTACTGTCCAGGAAAGGATAATTAACTCATTCAAAGTTAAACTCATCTATTTTGTGATATACTTGAATACAAAATCTGTCATTAATGACTTCAATATCCAAGTGCAAAAACACATCTCTGAAATCATCTGAATTTTTACCCTCCAAAGGGATATCTCTTCGGTAAATTTCTTTACCAATTTTACTGAAATTTTGTATATTTACACAAGCAATGTCATCATTATTGCTTGCGTTGTTTGATAATTTTGTAGCCATTTGAAAGGCCCATTTCGTCAATTTATCCATATACTTAAATTCAAGCCAGGTTAAATATAAATCTGCCAGTAAAGGGGAGCAGTTGCTACCCATTGGAATGCCTTTAATTTGTTGAAAAACCAATGGTCCGCTTTGAACAAAAGTATTATCCGAAAAAAAATTATAGCATCCATCAAAGTTTCAACAATGTAAGATTTAACGTTACTTTTTATATATTTTTGTGACCAATATGCTTTCATTGTATATGAATTAATATTTATACAAGATTGATCATTATGTTTAAACATTTTTACTTATTCATTCTGAAAGTGAACTTTTGATTTCATCTATGGGTAGATTTGTGTACCCTGTAGAAGAATCAAAACATCTGATAATTTTTGCTTTTACATCTTTGATTTTAAATACGAACTCAGAAGAACTGCTAATGCTCCAAAAACAATTTATTTCACAGTTTCTAGAAATTGCATTACAATATTTATGAAAATGATTCCTAATTGCAGTCAAACACAATGTTACTTCTTGTGATAATTGTTTTGTTGTACCTTTTGCACACTGGCTATGAATCTAGATTTAAAAAGGTTTTTATGTAATTCGGGTATCCAGAACAAAAGTGGAATAAAGGAGTCCTCTTCATAAATTTTGATATTAAAATTCCTTTTCATCTCATCTTTATGTGTGTCTATCAAATTATCAATGGATTGTTTGTGTCATTTACATACGTCATTTCCTCTTATGTCTGAAATATTGTTTATACCAAGTTCCTTTTTCAAAACATCTAGATAATATTTTTTGCAGATGATCCCAAAATTGTTACTTGCCTCATCTATATTAGTGACGACAAATCTTTCTTGTAGTTCTTTGACTGCTTTTGAAACTTAAGGCTGTTTTAGATTAACCGTATTGAAATTCTTAGTGTGGGTTTTGTAACGATAAATTCTATTTCTAAAGACTCTTTTCAAGTGTGATAACCAACCTTCAAATATCTGGTTTTACAATTTTCTTTCTTTGCCCATTTCATACAGTAGGAATCAAATGCATCACATGTGTCTTGAAAAATACTGTCAATGCTCAACTTCGGACATATCCGAGACTTTGTCCCTTTTTTATAATTTCTTTTAAACTTGAATTTTTATCACACAAGTAAATGACGTTTGTGGAACTGTTTTTGTGGCTTTGAGTTTTGGGTTAAGGTCAAGGTCAAGGTCATCAGTTTGTAACTTGGACCACGGCTTTTTGTTTGTGCAAAATCCTACCCAGATTGATTAAAATTGATCAAGTACTTCTTATCCCACATAAGCCAAATTCTACCTAAGTGGACTTGTGACCTTGATATTGTTGTAAGGGTCAATCTGCTGTAATTTCAATGTATCAGCCTACTAAGTTTTGGTAGCTCGTGTTAATTCCTTCTTAAGTTCTCATCTGAAAAGCCAGTTTATTTAGTTGATCCTGAGACCTTGAGAATTATATCAAGGTCACCCATTTGCAATCCCAAGCAGATACGTTGCGGCAAGGTGCACCATGGTACAAAAGGTGGATAATATTTATGAAACCCTTTTAGTCACTAGCAATCTCCTGTTTCAACTAGGGCAATTAAAATATTTCTTTCGCGTGATGGGTTAAACGCTTATTAGTGTTCTACCCGCACCAGGAAAAGCTACAGACCTTGGACAAAGTGTAGATATTTTCTGCAGTATTTATTTTCAAACATTTTCTCATCAGAGAATTACATCAAGGTCACCCATTTGCAATGCCAAGCAGCTACATAGTATTAAAGTGCACCATGATAGAAAATGTGAATAATTTTTATGAACCCTTCTCAAGTCATTTTGAAACCACACTTTATTTAAGTGGCCCTATGACCTTCAGAATTAAGTCAAGGACAACCTGATATTACATTGATTTATCATGGCCCGTTGATGGTGTGGTGTATTGTAATGCAGAATCTTGCATATTGTAATCCACAATTATGTGTATAAGTGAAATAAATTTTATATTGTCAGTTTAGCAGGAGTGTAGTACATGTATTACGATTGACTACTTCTGCAAGCACTTACTGTGACCATCGTCTGAAAACATGGTTTCAGCCACAAATAATTGGGCACAATTTGCCCACATCTTCACACTGCAGAGTATGTATATACTTAAATAAATACCAACGTGTAACTGTTTTCCCACATCCCATTGCAGAGAATGTATGATTAAACGTTAAATCGTACATTGTTGAAAGTTTGATGGATGTTATAAAATTTCTTTGGGATAATACTTTTGTTCAATGCGGACTATTTTTTTTTTTCAAAGAATAATAGACATTCCAATGGGTAGCAACTGCCCCCCATTACTTGCAGATTTATATTTAGCCTGGCTTGAATTTAAGTATATGGATAAATCGATGAAAAAGGGCTTTCAAATGGCTACACAATTATCAAACAACGCAAGATATATTGATGACATTGGTTGTGTACATGCACCATGTTTCAGTGTAATTGCTAAAGAAATTTACCAAAAAGATATCTATTTGGAAGGTTGCAATTCAGATGGTTTCAGAGATGTCTTTCTGGACTTGGATATCCGGTCACTAATGACTTGTTTTGTATTAAATTATCACAAAGTAGATGAGTTTAACTTTCATGTTGGTAACTATCCTTTCCCGGACAGTAATATTTCAGAAACTATTGGATACAATACACTTTGGTCACAAATTTTCAGATTTGGTCGTATTTGTTTTAAATTACAAGACCTTGCATCTTGAACCAAATATATTTACAATAAACTTAAGTCAAGAGGATTCAAAGATGTATTTTGATCAAATATTTCTACACATTATGCTGTAAATATCCAGAGATGGTTAAAAGGTTGGGCTTCAATAAGTGTAGAGACTGTAGACTTGTCGGTTTTGCTATTTACTTTTGTCTTTTGCAATCATTCTGTTTTAATATTCATTTTCAGACATAGTAGGCTAGCATTTTTTCTGTAAGGTTAACCCCCCATGGGCTCTCGGTAGCAAGCAGCGGCTGACAACAGTTACAAGCTTGTCTAATTGTACTTGATATCTCTTTAAGAAAAATTATATTCCAATTGCATTCTCCTGACTAAAATACTAATGACTTTCATTCTTTTCTGACTTTGCCCTACAAATTTGGCTCTTAATGTCCCAAGTTATTGCAACTTTTGGCTCCAATAATTTTACAAATTTTAGACTTGCCTGTTTTGCTACTTAATTTTATCTTTTGGCATCATCCCTTTTTAATATTCACTTTCTGACATTTTAGACTTACATGTTTTTGTCAGGTTAAGCCCCCAGGGGCTATCGGTAGCAAGGAGCGGCCGACGATAGTTACAAGTTTGCCTGATTGTATTAAAAATCGGGTTAAGAAAAATTATGTATTGATAACATGTTTTTGACATAAATGCTAATGACTTTCATTCTTTTCTGACATGCTTAAGTACACATTTAATCAATATAAAAATACTCAAATTTGACAGTAGCTACTCATATGTCATAAACCTGACTGATTACGCTGAAACTCAGGGTTGGTAGTGAAATAGAGCATTATTGTTTGGAGACTTTCGAATTGAGGAGCAGGTGTCATCATGAGGTTTGTTTTACATTTCTGGTGCAGGATGTCCATTTGTGCACTACTTGTTAGGATATCCCTCGATTTGTTCAGGTGGTCTAGCTGCAACTGTTTAATTTACAATCAATAGGACTGAAAATAATGCCCAGTTTGTTTCTACTTCAGTTATACACTAATCATGTTTGGTTTGACAAGTATTCTTCTTTGATAATGAAGCTTTGCATTTATAAGCGAAATGTCACACATTTAGCTAATTCATCATTTGCCACGTTTATATATATTCATAATTATATGGTTTGTCTTCGCTGAATATTTAGCTTAGGCATGGAGCCGCTACTCAGAGAGACATGTACGGGAATAGGCTCCGAAACATGTTCTGAGTAGTTAGTTACCCTCTGGAGACCCTTTATTTATTTGGGCTAATACAGCCTATGTCAAATTCTACAGAAGAACGTGTGCAATATAGACATTAGAACTTCATATGTATATAGGTTAGACAGGGACAGGTTAGCATATGGAGAGAAAAGAGTTCGTACTGCGGAATAGGGCAATGACTTCTAGGAAGACACAAATATTAATAGAACATGCTTGAATAAGTACCAACGTGTACCTGTCTTCATATTGCAGAGTATGTATATACGTAAATAAGTACCAACGTGTACCTGTCTTCACACTCCAGAGTATATATATACTTGAATAAGTACGAACATATATCTGCCTTCACACTGCAGAGTGCGTGTATACTTAAATGAGTACTAATGTGTACCTGTCTTCAGTGTTGCTGCGTGAAGTTATTGTAATAAACACAATTATGATAGATTTTAAGAATTTGTAAATATGTGTAATAACCTTCAAGCATTTGGAAGTTGATATGCTGACCCACCAAAGCTGCGACACTTGAACACATGAAGGCTTACTAGGAGACTGGGGCAACATTTTGAAAAATGTGTTTTGTTATGTGCATACTTTAGATATTGTAATGTAATTTTGGCATTTAAGTAAATATAAAAACGTGATTTTAATTTGTTGGTCAAACAAATTTTACTTGACTCTGTTTTAATGCTTCCAATCGTGATGGACTTTCGTGTGTGCATCAGTCCATCTTGGATAGTCGTTTCAGACATATCTCCAAATGTATTCGGCACATAGTCATGCAACTTTGCATTAAGAGTTAACTGGCATATTACAATGCACACTTGGGTATTTGTTTGTCTGTACATCGTCTATTTGTGTAAGTGAAAAGGACTATTGCAAAATGTGAAGCCTGTGTCGAGTATATTCTAAGAAATATTTTACTTAAAGTCACGGATGTTAATAAGACAAATAATCAACATATTAAGATGTGCATCCGTTTTTTTTTGTCTGGAAATTACAAAATAATAAAATGGGAAATTCTAGATAAAGTTTAGACTGCCTTACCTATGATAAAAAAAATTGTATTCTTTTGATTTACCAAATTTCAGTGCACCCTTTTTGCACCCTTCTACATACCTTTTGAAGCGCAGTACAAGCAAAATACATCATGTTCCCTGTTACATGTCCGACAGGGCCAACAAACACACTTTGGAGTCAAGAATCTTTGGTTTCAATATTTCGGATCTGCCTGCTTAGCTTTATATATGTTGAACGCTGTACCCTGCATAACAACCAATTAAAAGATACGCCTTTGTATGAAATCAACTTACACTTTTGTGCCATGTAGCCTTTTGTAACACCACAAACGCTTGTTCTTTAGATGGTTTACTTCTGAGGGTAAATTAACACATCTTCCTTGAATCGTTAGAATGTCATGGAGCTATTACTTGGAATAAAATTTCTGTTCCCACTCCTGAACCCGCTACTGAACAGTCAAGGCACCGTCTTGAATTTTAGTGATTAACGGTGTTTGAATACTTGGAGGCATGAACAAACCCCCCTGCATTTGTACCGTCTGGCAATGATAAAACATATTTAGATGCCATGTCTAAGTCTTTTTATTTGTAATCACCAGTAATTTGATTTTAACACTTAGCAGTACTAAAACTGCCATTGCCTGTAAAATTTGTTAGCTGGCCTTGTTTTAACACTTACGGGTTGTACATCAGTTCCCGCAATAAATAAGGTTTAAGGCATGTCAATTCTGACCACTTTTTGTTATTAATCCACAATTCAGACCACTGATAGCTACATCATCCAAGTAATCTTACAATAAGGAGCAACAGTGTAGTTCTAAACAAAGAAACCAAAAACAAAAAATGAAAATACAAAAAAACAAAAAACCCAAACACACGAACAATTAACCCGCACACACACACACACACACACACACACACACACACACACACACACACACACACACACACACACACACACACCAGATAAGATTATAATATATATATATATATATATATATATATATATATATATATATATATATATATATTATAATCTCATCCCGTTCCTGAGCTTTCCTCTCACCGTCTGATGATCATGATCGTGTAGTGATGAAATGGTAATAATCCATACCCGGTCAATAAGTGCGAGATTCAAGGGGCCCCAGTTAGTAAGTTCCAAGTGACTGCGGTCTTACTGTACATTTGGGCGATGCCCCACTGCACATTTTCCTATCATTGACATTTACGATTGTACATTAACTACCATGGTCCAAATATATCTAATCAGACAACTATAGGTGTACGTCGGTTAACTTCACTTCTATTGTTCAAAAGATAATAAATTAGATATCTATGTAAATTTTTCTCCCTACTTTCGTTTACCAGAAACAACATTTTATTTGAGTTTATCATATTGGAAATTATAAGACTGAACATATTTGTATTGATAATATCTGTAATAATCTTGTGGTCATATTTATCTTACCTAATCTATAAACCTCAGATCTATAATTATGTGTAAATACTATTATAATAATTAGCGCAAATTGTCAAGTTAACTTGCTTAAACTCCAAGCCTGGGCTGATATAATATGTTGCCTGAGACGAGGACAAATCTGTTTATACGGTTATTGGCCTCACTGCATGCTCAGAGCATTCGAAGTTGTGCTCTAGCTTTGGTAGATGAGCAAGTACAAAACACATCGCAATCTTACAATATCCAGAGACAAATGTTACTTTCTTAACAAAAATATATCGCCACAGTGCATCTACACATGTATGACATCGCAGGGCATAACAAAGTACAGAAAAATACCAGCCAACCTACACACATGTATGACATCTCAGGGTATAACAAAGTACAGAAAAATACCAGCCAACCTACACACAGGTATGACATCTCAGGGCATAACAAAGTACAGAAAAAATACCAGCCAACCTACACACAGGTTCAAGGGCGAAAAGAGCTAAACTCCAATGTGCACTATTTATGTCCATCCGGGCAAACATACCTTGGAATAAGTAACTTGCCTCTTTAATATTTCGGGCCTGCATGATACATTTTGTTATTAACACTACGCTGGTCGAATACAGGAGAAGAAGTTTTAGCTACATGGTGCCTTCAGCGCACAGGTATTGATAGTGTTCTGTCGAGTTTCTGTGATTGAACTTTGGCATAGGTACATGTTTTGTAGGTTGTGTGTACACATATTTGTAAATATTTTATACTGCTCTGTACCTTGCAAAGTTTCTTAAATAGATATAAAGGTACAACCTATGAAGATTCATTCATTCATTCATTCATTCATGAATATATATATATATATATATATATATATATATATATATATATATATATATATATATATATATATATATATATATATATATATATGCACATGATGAAAACAACAAAGTTCAATTACTGAAGCGTTATTAGTCTGTATTTGTACATAAATCATCCTGATAAATTATTTTCAGAGATACCTTGTGGTGCTCCTAGTATGGTTACACATGGCAAGATGCACGGAAGTAGCTACACGTATCGGGATGTGGTGACTTACACATGTGATACAGGCTATGAGATGTCAGGAGACGCCAACATCACGTGTCAAGCTGACGGAAGTTGGAGTGGCTTCCCACCTGTCTGCAACGGTAAGCTCCCAATGATGTCAAAGCAATTTGGTGTTGATCGTTTGTGTTAACAGTGATAATTTACATTCATTGTACGTATACATCTATATTTGTCTATCTATCTATCTATCTATCTATCTATCTATCTATCTATCTATCTATCTATCTATCTATCTATCTATCTATCTATCTATCTATCTATCTATCTATCTATCTATCTATCTATCTATCTATCTATCTATCTCTCTCTCTCTCTCTCTCTCTCTCTATATATATATATATATATATATATAGTTTTGGATTAATTGTATGTCCAGCATTTAATAAACACACCCAACTGCAAATGCCGTGGGGTTATGATGGTAAATCTATTCTGAACAAAACTTATATTATATTTGTACATTCAGCCACAAATGGAATGGAAATTTGCCAAAGTTCATGTCTGCAACCTATAGATTGACTGGAGGTGTTGTGATTATGGGTCAAGCCACCCATAGATTGACAGGAGGTGTTGCAATTATGGTTCAGGCCGACTATAGATTAAGAGGGGGTTCTGTGATTATGTGTCACGCCACCTACGGGTTGACAGAAGGTGCTGTTCTTATGTGTCAGGCCACCTATACATTGACAAGAGTTGCTGTGATTTGGGGTCAGGCCACCTATAGACTGACAGGAGTTGCTGTGATTTTGGGTCAGGCCATCTACAGCTTAACAGGAGGTGCTTGACAATGTTTCAGGCCACCTATAGATTGACGGGAGGTACTTTTCGTAAGTGTTAAGCTACCTATAGATTGACAGGAAGTACTGTTCTTTTTATGTGTCTGGACTCTTACAAATTGACAGCAGCTACTGAACTTATCTGTCTCTTCTTTTTATGCGTCTGGACTCTTACAAATTGACAGCAGCTGCTGAACTTATATGTCATGCCAACCGTCACTTGACAGGAGATGGTGTGGTTATGTATAAGGACACCTATTCGTATGTGTCATGCCAACTATAGTTTGACAGTGACTGGAGGTACTGTCCTTATGTGTCAGGACACCTATAGATTGACAGTGGGCACTGTTCAAATATGTCAGACCACCTATAGATTGACAGTGGGCACTGTTCTAATATGTCAGACCACCTCTAGATGGACAGTGGGCACTGTTCTAATATGTCAGACCCCCTATGGATTGACAGTGGGTACTGTTCCTATGTGTCATGCCAACTGTAGATTAACGGTTAGTGCTGTGACCATATGTCAGGGCAACAAACTATGGAATGTACGTTTAGTCCAGCAAAACAATTTCTAACTATTGGGCACGAATTGCATAAATTGGGTTTTCAAAACATTTGGTTCTTAAAACAACAGGTTTGTCAACTGGTTTGATCCCTTTTAAGGACCCTTTTAATCTATCAAAAGTCCTGAGAAATCTAAGTTTTGGAGAACTGTAAAATATTCATATTAAAATGTACCTTAAATGCAAATTTTTAGCATTTTGCGAGCCGTCGCTGAGGGCGTTGTTTGTGGTATGCATTGCTTGTCACAAAACATGTCCATGATATTTCTTATGCACACATGATAAATGCATATTTTGACATGTAGATTGCCAAGCAGATTATATTTTCAGTCAGACTATTATTTTGTTATCATCATTATCATTGCCATCATTACCATTAGCTAGCAACCTTTATTTTCAGATGAACAAGGACTTGTTAAATGCTTGGATCAGCTTACAGACCACAGTTGTGATTGGCTGTTTGCACATTGTAACGGATATACATAATACATAGTCCATAATTGTGAAAACACTGTCTTGCCACTATGCTGTAGCTTCTGTTTAAATAAAGCTAGCGAAGTCAGGTTTGCTGCGTCACTGAGTTGCTGTATTGGTGGTCATATAAGTGCACTGTCTTTCAGGCCAGGTGGGACTTTATACTCGAGATGTGACCCTGGCCAGGCCACTGTGCATACACCTGTATAAACCTGACATCCAGCTGTTGTTTTGCATTTCAATTATCATCAATTAACGAGCTGGGAATAAAGTGACAAAAATCAATCTATGTTTTAACGCAAAGTTGTATGACACAGTCATACAACTTTGCTTTAAGAAATAAACGGGATGTTGTAATCCACACCTGAAGATTTGTTTGTCCATGCATCGTCCATTTATTTTCCAAGACTGTGGAGTAAGTGAAACGGACCATTGCGAAATGTCAAACCTATGGCGAACATATATTTTTTTTAATTACTTATAGTCCCGAATGTCAATACGACAAATAATCATAAAGATGTGCATTCGTTTTTTTTTGTTCACGTGAAAGCCTTGGCATACTGAAAATTATCATTGTTTGATGTCGAAGTTACATTGCGTGCAGGCCTTCCTCAATGGTGGTTGTTATCACGGACCAAAATAATGAAAAAGTTCGAAAGTAAAAACTCGCAACCTCCTTATATTTGATTATGCCAAAAAAAAGTCAAAGTGTAAAATGCAAGGCTTTTAGTGCACACTTGCATATACCCACTACAATGAGAGATGTGGGATATATTATATTAGCACTCGGTTGGTACTGATACCGTTTCAATAAAATGCTGAAAAACAAATATCACATTCATCAAATTCTTGCAGTTTCTACAGGAATTCTAGAAATCAACTATATTCTATATATGTAACTATCTATGTCCTCTAAACGTTTTGCTATCACGTAATTTACATAGCTTTCTTCAGGGATACCGCCTTTGTAGAAAATCATGGGCTGGTATTACATGTTTTCAAACAAAACGTATGTAATTGTCTTTTATCCATAATACTTTATCAGGCAGCCCGGACGCAACAAGTGAATCCTCAACCTCAACACCAACACGAATCACGTCTACAACAATCAGACCACCTAAAATCCACATGACTCGTATACCATCAGCGTCAGGTAAGTGATGAAGATCTACTGTTACGATAAAATATGTTACCCTATGTCTTAAGACCTTTTCAGCCCACTCATGGCGAAAGACAGGCCTAAGCTTAACAAGTGCATTGACACCTTAGACTCAAAATTGTGTCTACTCTTATACAAAGTCTTTTTGTGAGACCCAGGGTGGGCAGTCTTTAGCCTCCTTCATAGTGATTTCAGTTGGTTTATGTTTTACAAGCTGCGAGGGCATATGAAGAGTAAAGGAATGGAAGTTTACACAAAACAAAGTGAACAAGTTGAACTTGTTGAACACAATTGCCGGAATTCCATGAAACAAATAGAAGTTATCAATTGACTAAATAAAGTTATTAAAAATTAATCGCAATATCTTAACTTAAAAGGAGGGGTCAATGTTTTTCTGCAACTCAGAAAAAATGGGAGATTAGCCCATTTGCAGGGCTGTTCATTAAATTGAACTATTACTGGGTATGGCTGAGTAAAGAATAAAAGTGTCCACTCAAATTTCATTTACGTCAGTCATGAAGTGGATCAAAAGAACAAGCTGATTATGCCGATGTGCTTGTACAGAGTTAAAATTAAGGAATGTAGAAGAGTAGGAGGCGATATGATCATATATACCGTATACATTATGGATTCTGAACGGAACCCACCAAAATAGGAGCCTTTGTTTACATTGGCTTATTGATGTATCAAAGCTTTTTATGAGTATCCAAGTAAGAACATCTCAGACTAAGTTCGCGGCTTTTCCGAAATGTTTCTCTTCAATGCAATGTGGGATATATTACCTTTTTTATTACGAAATACCACACGGTTTTGATAATGAACTGTAATATCTGTTATGTCTCAGAGTTGTTTATTTGGCTGTAACATACCGCTGTGTGGAGGTTTGATTCCTTTCAACATTTGCAAATGGGCTGTTCTCATGCTTGGGAAACCGGTGAGCAATCACAAAGTAAAATATTTGCCTTTTTTTGCAATAATATAGAGCATTGCTCCGTTCCCAACTGTAAGGCTTCAGAAAACAAGAATAAGTTTAAATGAAAGTCAACTTTTTGTTCAACAGCCAAACGTACAAACAGTCTTGATTAGTTTAATATTGTAGCCCTATATCCTTTTCTACAGATACAAAGTACATATATACACGAACATATACCAGTTATATCTATATATAATATTTTCGAGGTGAATCATCATGTTTTTCTTGCATACAGTGGCCATTCATGAAATTATTAAAGATTACACACATGCATGTATATATATTTATATATATATATATATATATATATATATATATATATATATATATACACACATATATATATATATATATATATACATATATATATATATGTGTGTGTGTGTGTGTGTGTGTGTATTCTTTAATAGTTTTTAATGGCCACTGTATGCAAGAAAAACACGATGTTTGACCTCAAAAAAAATAATAAGCGAATATGTTTTTGTTTTTTGTTTTTTTTTTTTTTGGGGGGGGGGGAGGGGCGGGGTGTTTTTGTGTTGTTTTGCTTTGGAACAATGAATTTCTTTTCTTCATCGATCTATTTTCCAAGCCAAGGCTGCTTGCGGTCTGTATCTAAAATGAGTAGCGGCAAAACGCTCCCAGTTATAGTTTTACTAGACAACGTTGGTTTCTGTTCTGTCTGCCCATTAATGCAAAGTACAGCTATGTATTGCTGAGTCATGTTTGTAACATGTCTGGATTAAGAAATACGGCATTGTTTTGTTACCAGTATCACATTTGTATTCAGGGCATGGCCAGATGCTGGTGGTTACGTTTAATGTGTGCATAACCAAGACCAATTCCAAAAACAAATGTCAGGAAATATATATAAATTTGGGATTCCTGCAATTAAATGTTTAACTTCGAATCGCAGTTGAAACATCTGACACTAACAATCTTCAACATAGGGAAACCAACCCAGGGACCAAGGACCAAAGGATCTGCAAGCCACTGTTAAACAATTGCAACAACAAACGATGAACACATTGGCTGCTTATATATATATATATACTACAAAAAGCTGACAAAATAATCTTTACCGATTTCACACTAAAAATAACTTTTTTTTAGTCTTGAAATCACAGAGCTTATATCAACAGCAAAGTTTGTAGGTGTTATTTATAATGTGAACCCATCATCCGTGTGGAAGAAACTTATCATAGCAACAACAAAATTTGCCCGTATAAATGTTTAATTCAGCCCTTTGACAGGGACCACTAGGGCATTTTTAGTGCTACAATTCCAAAATCATCTTCTTTGATGGCGATTACTGGCTGTTATCATATTTTACATATCTTTATTAAGATCCCATTGACACCGTTTAAGAGATGGTAGTTGACTGTAACACATCATCAGCAAGGATAAACCTATACTTATTTACGTAATATATGTAATGGTCAAATTCTTTATGGACTATGAATGTAAAAGTTACACACCGAACCGTTGACAAAGCATTTATTGTCATATTCATGATTTACAAGAATTTTTATGGACCAATGCCGTGTGCCCAATCGTTATTACGGTCCGTGTGATACAAATGTTCACTCGGCAGATCAAAACCCACCGAAAAATTGAGTGAATGAGCCATAAGGACATAATTAGATAGTACTTGAGGGTTACATGGAGCACAATACTAACAATGTGTGGAACCCGAATGAGACCGCCGTATTTTGCAAGATATAAAAATTGGTGTATAGCAGTAGTCCCTTTCAATGATGAAGTGGGAGAGAAGCTAACCCGAGGTACAGTTGACCCGAGATATATTGTATGATTTGCCCTGCAGCTTGGGCTTAACTGAGCTGAGCTTAACTTTAAGCTGATAGTATGTGGGTACGTATTAATTAGGTATTCGACCTAGTGACGTAGTTCTAATATGATCTTGCCAAGGCATATCCCCACTACGTGTAAAGTGAATCTGGTATTGTAGATTATTGCAGAAAGCTACTTGAACACAAAGGTACATTTTTATCCCGATACTAAGAATTCTTATCTGTATATTTATCACTCAGTATATAAAAGGTATTAATATTCACGACATAACAAAAGTGGTTTGCGTTTGTTAGAAAATGAGTCAAGCAATGTTCTCGCAATATTAGAAAAGAATAGAGCTCGTTCTTCGGAAACAAGTATAATATTACTAAAAGACAAAGAATTATTTTATTAAATGCACAATTGCGCAAAAAATTACCTAAGGTATGCAGGTAATCAGAATTTTTCGTGTGTAATTTCCTGAGAGTTGGCCAACTAGTTTCAGATAAGTGAATGTTTGAACGTCTTGCATTTAAATAAACAGCAACAAAAAAAATAAAAAAAAAAAAAACAAAAAAAAAAAGAAACAAAGCAAGCAAAAAAAAAGGGATTAAAAATGCAAAACCTCTTGCAGAACATTGGTAGAAACTTAGACACATTGCGTCCTTACTGAATGGATCTGGCGGACGGTTTCGAAGGAGGACCAAAAATGTAATTGTGAAGGGACAGGAGTCGATTAAACAGTAAACTGGTTCTTTTTAAAAGGAAACGCCATAATATTAGCGCCCCATTAAATCAGAATATTATAAAGTCGCAAAGCTTATGATGGAAGTATTTTGTATATGTCATTATCATTTATTTGATTTTCTTTCAATCCCAAGCAAAAAATGCACGTGATGGTTTTGCGCGTCAGCTGACAACATGGAATCAAATGTTTGCTAAGAATGCAGCTGATGGCAAGATGAGCTCCTGTTCTAGCACTGGCTTCCATACAAAGGCTTGGTGGGCTGCTGACATACACACAACTACTGGAGCTGTGAGAGGTATACAAATCAGGAGTAAGTCCACAGTACGAATATATTCCATAGGTAATGTTTCACGTGTTCGCACATTCAGGCAATGACTGATTTTCATGAAAAAATACCATGTTTAAAATTCAGCAAGGGATTTTAACACTCAAACATATGCGTGAGTAAAATAAAACAAAACGCATCTTCAAAGAAATATTAGTATTGTTTAAGAAATAGAGCATATGACACACACACACACACACACACACATATATATATATATATATATATATACAGTCAACCCTCGTTACAACGACCACGTTGGTGCCAGCTAATTTTGTCGTTATAACGAATATGTCGTTGTAACGATCTAGACATTCCAAAAAAAAAAAAAAACAAACAAGTGAAACATAAGTCAATGTACATACCATTGCTTTATTACCTGTACTTTCCATATATGTTTAAAATAAGTAAATATAGTCCACATAGTCATCTAAAACCCATTTAAAAAAGACGAAAATATCCAGCATGTAGCCTTAAAGTTTAAAAGTTTGGTGGTCATTTGTTCAGCCTACTTAAAAAAATCCACTATGTTCTTTTGTACACAGTTAGCGGTATAGGTATCCAGTATACGCAAGGATCGCCACAGAGAGTCTAAATTGCTAGAACCAACAGATGGGTTTTGTTCGCTTTGCGTAGACACTCTTTAGCTTCCTTTTTACTCACAGTCTCATCGGCACCATTCTCATCATCGTGATCCTCAGAACATTCGTCATCGCTCACGTGGTCAGACGCGGTGACTGATACCAGCTCTAATATGGCATTGTCACTCAAAGTTTCGCCTGTCTCTGTTGAATTGTCGACCGACACGTAATCACGGACTGCCATGCGGTCATCCCCCGGCATGCGTGACAGTAATTGTTGCAATTCGCGATGAGACATATTGTCCTCGTCATCGTCCGTGTCAACAGCTTGACCAGGCTCCGATGCACATGAAGGGAGAATACGCACGTGGCGCCAACAGTTTGCGATTGTTGTTTGTTTAACAGCATTCCAAGCCACTTTGACAAAAGAAATCGCTTGCTTAATGTTCACGGTTTGCTCTCGGTTCTCCTCTATACGCTCAAGAAAATGACGAACCAACAGCTTTCTGTAATGGACCTTGAAGTTGGCAATGATACCTGCATCCATTGGCTGAATGTGCGACGTTGTATTTGGAGGCAGAAATTTTACAGTCACATTTGACAGTCTAATCCCAGTGATTGCATGGCTAGTTGCATTGTCCACTAACAAAATAAATTTTCCTCCTTGCAAGCCTCATGCGCCGATCCAGCTTTGTAAGCCAATCTTGGAAAACACTGGTGATCATCCATGCTTTTTGGTTGCTGCAGTAGTCCACATAAACACTGGGGTCAAAGGTCTTCCCGAAACAGCGGGGACGAGCGGACTGCCCGATGACAAAGGGTGTTAGCTTCTGCGTGCCTGAAGCATTAGCGCACAATGCCACAGTGATGCGATCCTTAATTTTTTTCTGTCCGCGTACAGGTTTGGTGGCCAAAGTAGAATTAGGCTGGAGTCTATAAAACAAACCTGTTTCATCAAGGTTGTAAATGTCGTCCAAACTATAGTTGGCCAGATCTTCCTGAAGTTGAAGTCTCCCCTCTGTCACCCCCGTGATATCAGCGCTTCCTGATTCTCCGTGTTTTACATACAGCGAAATGGCGTGACGCTCCTTGAATTTCTGTAGCCAGCCGTGTGAATATTGAAAGTTCGAGTCAACTTCCAGCTGATCACCCAATTTTTTTGCTTTTTCGATTAATATCTCCTCTGTAATGCATGCATTTTGGGCTCTCACATTTTCGAACCACATATACAAAGCTTGTTCCAGCTTTTCATATTTTCCCGCTCGCCGACGTACAGCCTTGGGGCTGCCTGTAGGTGTATTTATCCATTTGGATCGCTCGCGCAAAATGTCACTTATGGTAGATCTTCCCACCGATTTTCCCCAGACTTGTGAGAAATGGCTAGATATAAAATCCTGAGTGGCCTTTGGATGATCTGTTTTATAGCAGATAACTTCTTTCTTCTCAGCAAGAGATAGCTGGGTCCTTCTACGTTTTGCAGGCGGTGTTTCGGCCATTGCTTGGCGGCAATTGTGGAGTCAATTAAGCGGCGGGGCAAAGGGATTAGACACGCGTGACGCAACACTGCAATGTTATGCTAATTGATGCCTAATTGTGCACGTGTCACTTTTGGCTTTGTCGCTATAAAATTTCATAAATGCAAAGAAAATGCACTTTTGTTCCCGGAATTGACTGTCGGAGTCGCTAATCGAAAATTCCGGTGTATTGGATCAAATTAGCACTATGCAGATTTGTTCCCACGTTTTTATCGACGGAACCCGAATTTTCCGTTGTAACGAATGTCGTTGTAAAGAGGGCTGACTGTATATATATATATATATATATATATATATATATATATATATATATATATATATGTTTAATCCCATCAACTTTATATAGTGATGATGAAACAGCCTCTACACTTTGGCACATTTCTTTGCAGCCCCAACATGTGGTTTCTTCCTTTTTCGCGTTGGAAAAGCTTTCAGTGACGATATAGACAATGAGGTGTTCAAGAATAACGCTTATTGTGCAGAACGTCACCTTTTGAATAACGGAAATACCAAGGTAAATGTTACATGCACGACGCCACAGAATGGCTCTGTAGTCAGCATAGAGTGGGAAGGCAAGAAACCGTCTAGACTACAAATTTGCGAACTACATATTTGGTAAAGGTGATAGAAAACATTTCTTCATGGATATACCTGTCATGCACATGTATGAGAAGTAACTTGGCTCGATCCAACTAGAATCTGGCTTAATATCTGAACAATGACGTCTGGTACCTCCTCTATATCATGCTGTAAGGTACTCCATGTGAACTTCATGCCATATTGCGACATTAAAGTGCACGCACAAATCTGCTGCGACACCAAGTCATTACCTCAGCACTTTAACTTTACAAGGAGCTAAATTCAAACTTCTTGTGCACTAAAATTGGCAAATGAACAATTATTTACCCATTTCACACAAATGAAATATTTGCCAAGAAACGCATGCTCATTTACAATAAAACATACAACCATACCATATAAGGACCGTGTGACAAAATATGGACATAATCATGTGGCTATTGTTTTAATTGGCCCGATTTTTTCGTAATACTCTTTTTGGCAGATCTTGTAGAGTTAGATCAATTTTAAAATGTTTGACTTCTGTTTCATATACCAGCTCATTATGATTCTTTTGCCATTGGCACTATATATGTATTGTATTGCTGATGGTTTCTTCAGTGATCACTGAATGCAAAAAAAAAAAAAAAATACAATTTATCACTTATTTCTTCCAATGTCTTGATGCCATGGGGCTGCCTGTATTTACAGGCATTTTATCGTTTTTTAGTTCGCACAACAGTACCTATACATGAGTTTATTATAGATACTAAACGTTACAGCTACCATGCATTTTTACAACCAATTATTTTCTATTTCAACACGTTACAGATTGAATTTGATGCACTACGAGTGAATCGATTTGGTATTCAAGAGAGGTGTTCAGCTGCATAATGTGTGACTAAGATGTAGTGTGTCTACAATTCTAATCATTACAGGGACATTTATATTTCAATGTGTTATCTCACATCCCTGAAAATCTGTCTTGTGAAATAGAAAAAAAAATCAAACGTAGAATGACACCAGCAGAGGGCGCTGAGCTTTGGACTACCAGAATTTAGGATTTACAATCAGGAAAACAGCACACATTCTGCAGCACAATTGTTGGAGATAAAATACAGGGTCTACTTATTATGCTTCGAAATTTGAGAAGTGCTGCAAGGCGCCTCACGCGGATAAAAAAGAAAATGAAAACAGACAGGATCTGGGCCACCGCAACAAAATAGCGTCCCCACAGCAGATGGATCGAATCAACAAAAACTTGAGCAAATTACAGTTACTGAATGAAATCTTTAAGTGGACAAAAATTGTTTGGCCCTGCTACAAGGAACATTCCTTTATCTTTAGCATAAATTGATGACGATTTTGCACAAAAAAGTTTTAAACAAAGCATTGAAAACACAACTTTTGCATCAGGCTTCCTAAAAAAATTGAAGCGCTACCTGTTGATAAAATCAGGCTTGTAGGGTCCCTAGACCTATCCCTAAGCAATGTCAAACAGGCAGAACAATTTTGAGGGGAGACGATTTTGCCAAATAATAATAATAATAATGATAATGATGATGATGATGATGATGATGATGATAATAATAATAATAATAATTCAAAATTCTAAACTCACTGTAGCCTAACCATTTGAAAGTATTTGGGAGAGACCCACCAGATGTACATTCCCATCAGGCTCATGCCATTGGAAAAGAAGTTGAAAATGAGAAAGGTCGACAGACGTGGACGGCTAACCATCCTTTAGCTCAGCTAACTGACAAGTCATCTGAGCAAAAATGGGAAGGTAGCAGGGGAGATGAATTCACTTTGGAATTTTACAGATTCGGTTGATTCAATGTAGGACATGTATTTTTGAATACCAATAAGGCATACAGACAAGTGATATTTAGAAAAAACTGAAAGGGACCAGTATGGCAGTAGGTTGCACGTCGTAGTTGGGCGTTGGGTTTGAAAGTAGGCCTGCCAGCAGCATGTCTAAGAGGCGGCTCTGAGTTCAAGATAATATCACTGCGTGTGAGTGTATAGCAAGGGAGCCGGGGAAAGTTTATTGTGGGCTGGCCCCTGCCAAGGTAACAGCTTTTCTCAAAAAATATTACTAAAATCATGTGATCAGGCAAGTGTCTTTTATCAAAATCATATCTAGTACTCTTGCTATTGCTAGCTAAATATACCAGATGTTTTATATGTATGCACAGACACAAGTTTAATATCATAGGCGGAAAGGCCACCCAAAAAGATTACAAGTACACATTTCGCAATTGTCTGAATCTAAAGAGACAAAATATAAAAGAAAAGACATTCCATTCATTGAGCGCGGAGCCCAGCTATCGGCTCCTATACCCAGCAACAGTGAAATAGTAGTGACGTCAATTAACTGTATGCTATTTTCAGCATTAGTTCTGGTCACCAGCTATATGTGAACACGCAACCATTCACTGCTTCAGTCTGTGCCACAATGATAACATTGTCCACAGCCTTTGGAGGCAGTATATGCATCATTCTGGTACTTTTACAGTTGGTGGTGTCTGGAGTGCAAGGCTGGGGGAGGGGGGGATCTGGTGTAAGGTAGGCATCTGTAGCTGTGCTTCAGAAAGGGCAGCCTTCTGTGCCAAGGCCCCGATGGTCAGGTAAGCCATGGCGTGGGCACTGGTCATCCACTGAGGATGACTGACAGGATTACCAAAAAGACCATTTGTTTCATATTTCTCACCCCCCGAAAACAACATCTGTTGAGTTTGATATATTTAGTAATGATCTGCCCTTATTATCATGATTAGCAGTGTAGGCAGCTACAAGGCTCTTAAGGAAAATGTACAAAGTTTAGGAGCATATGCCATACAAACTGGACACAAAAATGCACTAGGTGATCTTTTTAATGGGAATGTGGAACAGCTGATAGGCTGCTGCTTAAATGTTGATGGTCAACAGATTTTATTCCAGATGGTAGCAGTTGGTTCTAGCATAGAACTTTTACTTCTGCCCTGCGTGGCTGTGTTTTGACAACCTGACATCTATAGCCTTTGTCAGCACGGGAGGGTGGCAGGGCCTGCGGTGTGCATATGGTTATGAACTTGTCTGGTAAAATGTGGCCACACCATGCCTTATTCCCTTTAATACATTGTCATTGTTAAAGTTATCTCTTCTTTGTCATTCTTTGTTGAGTTCCGCTACAGTCTAGAATATTCTGAAGGTGGCCATCATGATTAGAGGACCAGCTCAGATGTGCATCAAGAGTTGGTAAGTTGGTCCAGACACTCAAACTACAACACAATAATAGCACAGTTGTGGTGGGCAGATACAATACACCTGAGGATGCCATATATAATGATGCTGTAAATTTCATGCTTAGTTTGAATTCGTATTACATGAGAACAAATTGTGCTCTACCCATGACAATATCGGTTACATAGGTCATTTTGGCAACTAACTTTATCATGACGACGACATGCATTTCAGTGAACAAAGAGGTAGCATCGAGTTTTGCCTCTAATTTTGCACTTTAAAGATGACACTAGGCATCGTACCCAGATGGAAAATACTCTTACAAGTCACTGACTTCATAAGGTAAACCTTTTTATCAATCGGTCACTGCACTGGTAGGGCCTAACCATCGTCACAAACATGAAAGCCAGACATATTATCATACAAGATGTATTTTACATTGGACCTGCAATGCAAAAAGTGCACTTTTTAAACCCACTTGAACATATATTTTGGACAGTGTTATATGTTTGACACTATAAACTAAATTTATTTTGTATCTTTTACAATACCTTTTTTAAACTTATGCAAAATTTGAGAAATGTAATTAAAATGTTATTACATCAATAGCGACACTTTAATTGTATATTCAGTGCCAGAAACAAACTTCATGTCATGTTTTCTGTCGGAAAACGACACAGACTTTGTACAGTATTAATTTGTGACCACAAACAGAAATTAAACATTTGGGCATGAGATTCATAAAGTGTACCACGCCCTTATTTTAACTATCTGTTTCATAAAATAGGCGTGAAATGGTGACCTCATGGGTACCACTCCCAATAATTAAATTTATGGACAGTGGCCAATCACATAACTTGTTTTTTTACTCAAAATGGGGTCACAGTCACCTGTCATGCCAGTATGGACCTGTGTAGATGTAGCTGTATTGGAGCACTCTCTGTGTGACTAAATCGTGGTGCTGGCTCATGATGCAGTGCACCAGACTTTTAAAGGTACCTGAACCCAATGGGTGAGGCAATACCTTCTATATTTGATGTTTCACATGGAATATATGGGCTAGAAATCTTAGCAATTTGTCCAACGTGGGAAAGCACAGTCCCGGGTGAGAAAGGTAAAAAAACACGCCCATGTTCATATCGTTTCCCGCCTAGAACTTTACATGTTATCATACTTCTGTGGAAGGGTAGCTTTATTCACTTGAATTCGCCGCCAAACATCAAAAAGCCCTGTGGCATATGTCATAAAGCTGAAAGAAGTAATCTAAAAGGACTAGGTTGTGATTGACGCCAACAATGGTGGCATGACAAATGTGACTCACTTCAAACTGATACATATAATAGACTATCAAAATACCCCGATGATCCTTACTATAGTAATGCCTGCATATTTAAGAGTCTACCTTACAGTGGGGATCGAGTCAATAATTTGATGCGAATATTGAATTCGAGTTTTATACTGATACATATAATTCAGAGTCTCACATAGATGGTGACCGCAATGGTCTACCAATAGACCCCAAAGACCTCCTGAAACAAAAAATGACTATTTTCATATTTTCCCAGAAAAGGGTTACACTTCAATTAACTGAATGCAGGATCACCCCCTCCCAAATTATCTAAACTAAAACTAATACCATCTGAACCTTAGGCTGTTGTCATAAGTATTACAGAGACATGGCTGGACAATTCGGTTTGCAATGGCGAAATTGCTATTGACGGCTACTGCCTGTTACTTGAAGACCGCATCAGATTCGGAGGAGGAGTTTGAGTTAACACAAGGACTGACCTAGTTTTTTTAACCCAATAACGGATTTTGACAATGACAACATGGAGGCCGTTTGATTCAAACTTCTGGCAGAGACCAAGCCTATCATGAAAGGAACCTGCAATAGACCTCCAAAGGACAGTAAATTCTTGGGACTTTTTTAAATGACTTTACTGAATATAAGATCAGATTGTGAGCTAAATGCCTTTGGTGATATAAATATTCGTTTCCAACAGAAAAAAGGGCATCTCTTTACAGCATATAAATCAATTCTAGGTCTTTTTAAATGTAACCAGTGTGTGACCTCTCCCCCCAGAGTGACTGATAATGACAAGTTTGGACCATAATATTCTGAACAGCTCAGAGAAAGTGTGTCAATATGGTACTGTATGCACTGGTCTATGTGATGACCTGTTAACATGCTGTACTCGCAAGGTGGTAAAGGGAGCTGTGAATTAATACAATACAAAAAAATTCAGATCTGCGAAGCATTGTTATAAACAGACACTACGACACTTCTCTCTAACCTAAATGAAATAGACTGGTCACATGTTAGAAAATGTTGAAACATAGATATTGCCTGGAAACATCTGAAATCTTATTTGGTGAGTGCTATTAATGAATTAGGACCTGTAAAAGATGGAAAGCTCAAAGTGAAATCTAATAGATGAGTAATGAAATAATAGAGCAAATGCAAGAGGGTGACAATCTGCTGTACTTATCAAAGAAAAGATCAACTTCTTCTGAAGAAAGAAGTTAAGCTGAACTTTATAAAGGTTATTGTCATATGAAAAATTAAGTTCACAGAGAAATAAAAAGGCTAAGGCGGAATATATTTCGAACAAAATTGTAGAAAATAGAAACAATTCCAAGAAAGTGTGACAACAACTAAGGTCTTAAAGTTACAACAAAAATCTCAAGTGCAGTTAAATATTATTTTGAATATGGATGGTATATTATCTTTTCATCCCACCAAGGTGGCTTCTTATTTTAATACCTTTTACACAACAGCAGCTGGGAAACTAGTTCTCAAAATTACCTACTCCTTCAGGTAAATTTTAATGCTGAGTCTTCAACGTTTGAAGAGAATTATTCAGAGATTGCACCTCTGAATTCCATTTTGGGAAATCTAACTAAGGAGTATTTTAAAAGAACTTAAAAGTTTGAATCTCAACAAGAGTCCTGGTCTTGATGACATACCTGTAAAATGTCTTAAAGATGGTGCAGCTGTTCTAAGAATGCCAATCAAGTATATAGTTGCATGTCAATCGTGATAATTCTATCCCAGAAGATTTCAAATCGGCTACAGTTAAACCAATATGTAAAAAAAGGAAGACAAACTGGAAGCCGGGAACTGCAGACGAGTAAGTATTCTTACAGCTCTCTCTAAAATACTATAGAGAGCCATATATATTCAATTGGAGTCCCATCTTCACAAAAGCAATATACTTTTTGATTTTCAGTAACGTTTAAGGGGCTCACTCTCAACAGATACCTGTTTGATACCTTTAACAGATTTTATTCGGACATATATATCCAAAGTGAACTATGTAGGAAATCTATTATTGGATCTTCAAAAGGCCGTTGATACAGTTAACCACTCAATCCTTCTAGGGAAACTCAAAGCAATGGGTTTTGAATCAATAAGCTGGTTGGAATCTTACCTGAGTGACAGGAAACAGTTGGTGTCCATTGGTAAAGTAGAGACTGAACCCGGAACAATATAATGCAGTGTCCCCCAGGGAAATATTTTAAGACTGCTGTTGTTCCTATGTCTTGTAAATGATATGCCAATAAGTGTGGAATGTAAGCTACTCTTATATGCTGATGGCAGTGCCCTCTTAGTCTCAGGCAAGTACCCTTTTGCCATTGCTCAAAGCCTGAGCAGAGAACTAGAATCTTGTAAAACATGGCCAGTGGATGACAAACTGTCATTACACCTGGGCGAAACAGAGGCTATACTGTTTTGTCCAAAGAGAATAGTAAACAGAGCGAAAGATTCCCCAGTATCATGTAATGGCATGGACATAAAACGTAGTGACTCAGTAAAATATTTGGGTGTCATCTGAGACAGTTCCTTGTCTGAAGAGTCCATGATTAAAGCCATTATAAATAAATCAAATTCTAGACTAAAATCTCCCTACCGAGATGCTCTTTCCTTTACCTAAAACAAAGCTTAACTCTCTCATCAGCATTAATACAAAGTCTATTTGACAATTGCTTTTCCTCCTGGTACTCCAGTTTATCCAAAACTCACCAATAAAAAAGGCTTCAGACCATGCAAACCAAAATGATACGTTTCATTCTGAACATTTCGAACATGGACCCTCGGGAAGACGTTTGGCAAAAGGAGCTGGGCATTTGGTACACTTAATGAAACAATTGAAACGGAATCATGTTTCTAGGATACATAACAACACTGCAGCAGCACACTGCATCATCACTTTCATGACGTAAATGATCAGCAACAATATTTTACCAGGTTCAACTTAAATAAAAATAACTTTTCCTTAACAAGTGTCAAACCCACTGGTGGTATTTCTTTCTACTCCACTGCCGTCAAAATTTGGAACGAACTACCAGTGCAGTTAAAATCAATATGAGACTAAAGGAATTTCATTCTTCAACTAAAAGCACACCCTTTCAGAAAAAGCCAATCTAAAGGAAAAATACTGATTCCATTTATTACTTATGTTCAATGTGATGGTGCTGCACACCCTTTCAGAACAAGCCAATCTTAAGGAACTATACTGTAAAAAAGTATTAATAAATGAGGATCAGACAGGGTTTATTTAAAATCGCTATATTAGTGAAAATATAAATATATTTGTTAATGTGATTGAGTTTGTAGATGAGGAAGAAGTTCCAGCAGTGTTAACTTTAGTGGATTATGAAAAAACTTTTGAATATATTGAATGGAACTATATAAACAAATTCTTAACATATTTCCATTTTGGCGATTCATTTAAAATTGGGTCAAATTTTTTTATTCAGGAATTGAAACTGTGTAATGAATAATGGTTGGTCTTCAAACGCCATGAAGTTAACAAAAGGTGTCCCCCAAGGATGCCCCTTGTCACCACATCTGTTTATTTTAGGTGTAGAAATTTTAGCTCTCACTGTTCGTAGATATTATCAAAAAGGCATAGAAGTTGACAGGTTGATTATAAGCTCAGTCAATATGCAGATGATACTACCTTCTTTTTAATAGCATCGAATGACAATATCAAACAACTTTTCTATGTGACAAACGAATTTGATAAAATTTCTGGAGTTAAAGTAAACTGAGGTAAGACTAAATTATTAAGAATTGGCAGTATAAAATAGACTAATTGGACAATAAATACGGTAGATGGTATTGCAATAATAAATGATGCCGTAACTATATTAGGAATTAGAACATCTCCGTCTCTGCAGGAATTAGCACAACTTAAATTTGAGCCCCAGCTTAATAAAATACAGAATATCATTAAAATATCGAACGGAAGAAATTTAACATAATGTTGGAAAACTTTAATTAAATCACTAGTTATGTGACTGTTAGTCTATATACCATCAGTTCACCAGATCCATTAAATTGTTTTGCTAAGAACATAGAAAAAAAAGACTATTTCAATTATATATGGGATTAAAAGCCTGATCATATTAAGAGAAAATTTTTGATACCTCCCAAAATGAAGGAGGTTTAGGTATTCGTGAAACACATACACAGTTCTCTACATTGAAGTGTGCTGGGGTGCAAAGATTAATTACAAATTTCAATGCAACATGGAAACTTCTGGTGGTACGTCTTCGTCCTTGCAAAGATTATAGATATATTTGGGAATGCAATTTTGATATCATATATGCTAAAATAGCTTTTCAAAATATTGACAGGAAAAGTAAATTTTGGTTTCATGTTATTCTTAGTTGGATTCAGTATAACTTTCATACACCAAATCATATGATTAATTGAATGCAAAGTCTGTGGTTTAATTGTTATATTAAGATAAATAATCAAATGTTATTTTACAAGTCATGGTTCGAGAAAAGAGTGAAATATGTTGAAGATATTCTTACAAGAGAAGGGACTACTACGACTTACGAACCCTTTAAACAAAAATATCAAATTTCCATCGATTTTTAAAAATATTATGGACTTATATCAGCAATTCCAAGGGAATGGAAACATATGCTTAGCAGTGAAAGGCTATTATATGCAGTTGAAATTAAGAGAAGGATTGATATTATTATGGACACAGGTAAAACACCGAGATATGTGTACCAGTTTTTTTTATTTGAAAACAAAGTAGAATCGCAGCTACTTTCTCCAGTGAACTGCGTAATTTTCAGTTGGGATTCTTACATAGAACTATTTATACAAATGAAAAGTTTTTGAAATCTATTTTTCAGTGTATTTCGAACTGAAGTTCAAAGTATTAAGTTTACCGTCAATGAAGTATCTTGGGAGCAAAAAATGTAAACCTCTGCAAAACATGATTTTTTTTAAGGAAAGATATATATATAAATATATATATATATATATATATATATATATATATATATATATATATATATATATATATATATATATATATATATATATATATATATATATATATATATGTGTGTGTGTGTGCATGTAAATAAAAAGAATGTTTCCTAACTATACAAGATTTTTGTAAGAAAAGTAAAAGATATTGAATATCTCGAACGGTGTATTGCTACATTAAAAGAAAAAGTACAAAAACATTTGGAAAAATGAGAATCCTTTTCGTTTGATTAAACAGTGACACAAAATGGGTTAAAACTTATATATAAACTTTGTACTCCTACATTGTATGTGAAACTTTATACTGCAAATAAATGTACACTTTTGTAAGTTGTATTTGAAGTGAATAAAAAAATTGGAAAAAATAGGACTTTTGCATTGCACTGTTTAAGGGTATCCTCAGGTTCGATGATGGGTGACCTCAATATCGTTTCTGAGGTCACAGAGCTCATTTGTGACTTCTTTAACGCATTCACGCAAAGGAGATGACTGCAGAAGTTTTGAAGCAATGGCTTTTATATTTTACATGATTATAGTCATCTACGGGTTCTCGATCAAGATTGAAGACCTTAGTCTCATTCCCAAGGTCAAAGAGCCATCGTTGGCAAATTTGGTTTCAGTGTGATAACTCGAAAAGTTTTGAGCCTGGGCTTTTTTCTATTGCACAGGGTGAGAGTTCTGTGTAAAGGTCCGGGTCAAGTTCGAAGGTGGGTAACCTCGATTCTGTTTCCAAGGTCACAGAGTAACATTAGTGAATTCGTCAACGTATCGACGCAAACAAAATAACTCCAGAAGTTTTGGAGCGAGGCTTTTATGTTGTAAAGGATTTAAGTCCACTATGAGGGCTCGATTAAGTTTAAAGATGGGTAACCTTGATCCCCTTCCCAAGTTCACAGAACTAAGGACAGGCAGGAAAAAAAATGAAATTGGGGATATCCAAATGATTTTTATACCAATTGAATGAGCAAGCCGTGCAGATTTCATAACTGTTATTTTCTTCTTTTTAAGTTAATAAATAAGAAAATTGTGCAGTTTTTAAGTTTGAGATTTTTTTGGTTTGCCACAGTCAATTATACAGAGGTGTTGGGCCCAGATATGTGACCCACCTTACCTGTGCTCACTGTGTTACGGTTCAGTGAATACACTACCCAGATGCAGGATCCACTTTGTATATTGGGATAAATTTCACATATTCATAAAAACATGCATCTGGGAACACAACAATTGTATAAAAATCAACAGCTGGTATCTACTTTCCTATGAATTATAAATAGCAAAGCATAAAAAAGCAACAATACAAAATTTTGATTACAATGTGTATTGTCAACATATCTTCCACAGACTGATTTAGCATGGTTTCCTTATATATATATATATATATATATATATATATATATATATATATATATATATATATATATATATATATATAAATATATATATATATATATATATATATATATATATATATATATATATATATATATATATATATATATATATATATATATATATATATATATGTACACACACACAAGGTTTTTCCCAGCAGAGAATGTCAATCTGACTTTAAAGTTCATGTCAAGTGTGCATTTAATCCAGTTCATGAGCATAATACAATAAAATGTTCCTTTCAATTCCATGTATTGGTATTAACTTTTAATCTCATTTCAGGTGAACCATCTCAGTGTCTAAGACACAAAGGCTCACCAAAGCACAACAAAGTCACCAGCTTTTGAGTCAGTGATAAGTTCATCAAGCCCCATATACATCTTAGACTTGCTCAAGTCTCACTGGACTGTCTTCCGTATTTTATTTAAAATCAAATTCATTGCAAAATGAAATTTTAAGTAAACACACGTCGTAGCCTTATTCTGTTACAATACAGGTAGGCCCTTAAACCTAGCTAATTGGCGTGGGACGTGTCTATAACCAGAAAACATTGACTCCAGCCGATAAGCGCCGGGCGGTCTGCACTGTGTTTCTTATCACACAGACAAGCAAGCGGTCATAAGGCACCCCTCATAAGAAGCTGTTAATTGAGCTACTGTGTAATGAAGGATTAATTGCAGTGCAGCGCGTCAGGCGGAGGGCGTCCAGTGGTGTCAGCAGCCGGAGGGAGACGGTCAGCTTTGTCTCGCTTGAGTGGCCAGTGACTAGCCATGCATTCATTTGAAGACCACTTTTCCTTCAGCCTTATTGCGATGATAATGGGATTAGAACTGACTAGGACTCAATTGCTGCTAATGCTACTGTTGAAACCGGCACGGCGACAGTGTCGACCAGTTTAAAAAAAAAAACAGTAGGACCCCTTAATAACACCATGTAGTTGGAATAATATTATACAGTTAACTTCGAGGAGGGGAAAATGTATCGCACTTCTGGGTGGGACCGCGGGATGGGAAAATAGGGACATGCACCAGGGACTTGTGCAAGTCTATATACATCTGTTCTTCATCATCACCATCATAATATTTATGCTGTATTCCAATAGACCAGCGCTTTCCAGAATATTATCAATGTGTCCATCATAACACTTTGCTTGACCGTTCTCATCCATTGATGAGAAATACATTTATCTTCCAGTATCTTGGGGTCAATTAAACACCTGTTGACATGAACTGTTTCTGGGTCATGATGAATGTCATTGGTACTAATTAGTGTTAACAAGTTGGTTTTAAGTTTTGTTAGTGACAACTTAATGTGAACACAGATGGTTCCTCATGTTTCTGGCCTAAAAATGTTTTGCGGCATTTTATTTGGTTTTTGAGGGCATTTTTGTTTTGCTTTATCTCGTGCCAGGTTTACTAGCTGTGTCTCTATTTGTTCACAGGTAGTCCACAGTCCACCATTCACTGTTAGGTGATGCAATATGCTTTCTTTCCCATTCTGTTTTGTTTTGTTTTGTTTTCAGTTAAGCGGCCAGTTTTCCTTTTTACTTGCAACTGTTCTACTTTTCTCTGTCTGCTTGCTGTTTCCTTACTCCGTGATGCTCTCATTTCTTTCCTGGCCAACAGCCTAGCTGTCGATATCACTTTTGACCTGTCTTTGTCCTCTAAATTGGCCAGCCATGCTGCACTTTTGTTTTCTGTGCACAATATATGTGCTTGAATGAAGTCATCTTACCAAATGGTGCTCTTTTTACACAAGCATCCAACTTAGCAAAAACTCGTTCACACCAAATATCGGTCGATGTGCAGGAGGCTGCTTCGTTTAACAATGTCGATGAAAGGTCATGTTACACTCCCTTTGGTAGCTGGTTCTTCCACTGTCGTTTAAATACAGCTAGAATAGCTGCACACATTTGTTGGACAATCCTCCTAATTTCTTCATCACTTGAGGTTGGTTGGGTTAGTTTCTCAAACACTAAATCTTTGTCAACACCAGCCTTTGTATACAGGACGCCTGTGCCGTCCATGATAGCACTGGCATCATGTGCCCAAATTCCAGTCTTTCCACACAGCTCTAATAGAAATCATTTAGCTACAAGACTGGCCTATTTTGAGAGGCATATTTCAGCAATGGTCCAGTGACAAGTTTTCCAAAAAGGCCCAGAGCTATCACATTATCAACAATTGTTGATATGGCCAAGTCATGCCATATTACTAGAAGCAACCTATTTGTGGCACCCCATACCATTTTCAAAAAATCCTCTATGTGCTCCTTCAAAAAATATATCCCACCGCCATTTTAGAATAACATATGGAAACGTTGTCCCACGTGATATTCATTAAGCTTCTCGGTTACTCCTTTGGAATGTAGAAACTCTTCAATTTCCACAGGGACGCCTGAACCTTCCTTGAAAACATTTTCGCTTCAGAGTTTGTCATTGCTCCCTCCGTGTGAATGACTGGCAAGGCTCTACTTTTCTCTCTGTCTCCACCTCTTTTGTCACTTTGACACATTAATAGCCAAATGAGTCCAGTGGATGGACAGCAGAGTAAAACGTGTTCAAATTCTCCTGATCTTTCATTTGTTTTAATGTTTCATTGGCTTTCCTGGTTACAACATGCCAGTCCGTCATGGTATTGGTTATGTTGTTCAGGATCTGCTTGGATGTATTTTCACCTGTCCTTGCCTTTTTAGCAGACCCTAGAAGTACACAAAAACAAACAAAATAAAAATCAGATACACAATGGAAGATTTAAGGTCTGCTGGTCTGAAAAAATAAACATTACATACATCCACACAATTTAGCAAGGATGTAAACTTGCCTAAACCCATTGGCATACTATTGCATGTACCATGATTATAAATGTAATCCATTCTACATAAGCGCCTAAAGCCACTAGCAGGTACTATTTATACACCCACACAATTTAACAGATTTTTTCAACTGGTACCAATTAATGCATATACTATTGCTTTAACTTTGATTAATATGTATGTTTTAGTACCAACCTACATTTGCCTAAAGCCACTAATAGCCATTTTGTTATTAAAGCATCAGCTATGCATCCCACGCACCTGCATAGTAACATACTCATTTCCCTTCATTTAGGTACACCTGTAATAAAAACATCAATTCATTTGTAATCACACAATACACATGTAACATTGTATGCTGACAGTGTATGGATTATAAATGGGTTGTTGCATTTTTTAATTAATATTTCTTAATTATGACCACTTACGTACTGAATCAATCTTCTCTTTGATCACATCAGTATAATCACTTGCTATACCAGCAGCACTTTTTGTGATTCCAATGGTGAATGTTTGATCTGAGGTTGCAATTTGGACCTCAACCCAATGTTGTTTGGCCTTTCAGGTACCATAACACTTTATGGTTGTGTTCTTAATACCACCTAATGCCTGAGAAATGTGTTGATGACATATTAGGGTCATTTCCCTCACTATCCTACAAGGTAAAGTTGTGTCTGGAAAGTCAGAGAGTGACTTCTTTGCAAGGGTTTCTAAAATAAAACACACAACATCTTTCATATTGTCGATAGGTACATTCTTACTCTGGCAATAATAAATCACTTGATGTAGTTCATCCGAGTATGCCTTTTTCCACCTTATTTGGAACCATCATTTCACTTTGAAGTTCATCTGTTTTTGTTGAAGGGCACACTTCTCATTTTCCAAAGTAGTAACTTCTTGTCGCAATGCTTGGATTTCTTTATTCATATCCTTCATAACTTTTCAACTTATACTGCAACTGGAACAGGGATTCTCTGGTTTCCTCACAGATTTTTTCGCATAGAAATACAGGTTTTCTTGTTGAATCTTTTCACCGTCTTAGTACTAACAACTGCCTTCTTTGCATTTTGTCTGTCAAGTTCGTGCACAGCTTTCAGCAGTGTTATGGTTTCTTCCTACAGCGAATGAATTATTTCTGTCTTCTTCTGAAGCTGCTGTTGCTTGCGCTTCAACTTTTGGTTGACTCTTTTTGGAGTATATTATGCGACCTTCTTTTCACGTAATTCCACCTTAGCATTTACTTTTTCTTTCTCTTGCATTTTCTGTTTGCTTTCATGCAGTTCTTTACAAATCGCAGCGTTGACAGCTTTAAGGGTTGAAATTTACTATCAACTGGTCCTCTTGCTTTCTTGAAGGGGGGGGGGGTTCAAGGTTACTTTTTTTCACTATGTGCGGTTGGTGGCGATGGGCTCCTTTCTTGTAAAACATATTGACTGCATAAAAATTGTTCTGATTGTGGCGTCAGTGCCTTGGTTTTCTGCATATGACTCCGTTTTTTTTTCAATAGCTTGAATGGAGAAACGAAGTGAAGTGATATTCACTGACTCGTCAGACACAAGTTTCTCTGTGACATACTTTAGAGTGTATTGTACACAATGCTTCTCTGTTTTCCAGTACCGAAAAATATCTGCATTTGTTAGAACCATGTCCATGTTTCCCTGCAATGAAAACAATAAACCTAATTTCAGTATCCGAAGTTCTAATGTGTTTCTTTTCTTTTAAAAATATCTATATGGGACCAAGGACTTGTAATTTAGAATAGCCTGTCCCTGATGGGATAGATATTATGATAAATATGTTGGCATGGGTGAACAATATAAAACATTAAATGATAATTTTTCATTTCATTTCTCAGATCACAGAATAAATTTGGACATGCATAAGGGGAAAAAGCCAGAGTCATACCATTTGTAATCAGCATAAGTTTAACTGGTGGTCGTTCAAAATTCTGCTGCTCAATTATTTGTTATGTATAAAGAATTAAAGCATGTACAAATTTGAATTAGGGGCAATTGAAATTCAAATCTTCAATATCTTCAGATATATGCACACCAGACAGATTTGTTCAGCTCTCTGATAGGTGGTGACACCTGGTGAGAGTAATTAAAAATGCAATAAAGTCTGTAGGTTGACTCAGTCATCAAAAATATAATAGTTACATACACTGTAGTACTGAATTACGCTTTGTACATTGCCCTAATATTGTCGTACCGATCAAACACTGTAGTACTGAAGTACTCATTCTACGCTGTAGTCACAATGTGGTACCGATCATATACTGTTCTAGTGAAGTACCCATTGTATACTGTCGTAACATTGTCGAACCGATCATACACTTAGTACCGAGGTGCCCATATACAATATCATAACATTTTTGTATGGGTCAAACACTGTTGTATTTGAAGTACCCATTGTACATTGTCGTACCGATAAAACACTGTTGCACTGGAATACCAATTGTACATTGTCATACAAATAAGGTTTCAAGACACACACTGATTTGCTATGCAGGAAATCATCTTTTCTTGTTTGTGTTTGGTTTTTTTGCACAGGTGTATGAAAAATGGCTATGCTAACGGCAGTTTAAAAAATCATTCGACACAGAATTTTCTCTTCCTCCAAATGTCTGTTGATAAGTATTATGGCCATGTCCGCTGGAGGTCATTCCCTATGGTTCAGTAAATAAAACCGTATTTTATATCAGAAATGTACCGGGTCGAAAACAAAATGGGTGTTGTTTTTTACAATAGTAGTAGGCATAGTGTTTTATTGACAACTTTGTACATGGGTTTAAAAAGAAACATGGTGCAACATTTTCTTTGCACGCACAAACTGGCCGACATTAATTTAAGACACAAATTAACGTTGAATAATAACTAATATAAAAGGTGATATGTAGTGGGAAGAAAAAGATGGCACCTTTTTACTTCCTGGGTTGGCTCTTAAGCTGTGATGTCATTCTACAATGGTCATGTGATAATTAGCTTTTCTTTCATTTCTGTGTGTCGGCCGGGTATGCCGGCCAGGTTGACATTGGTTGAGGTGTTACCACTTCCTGACTTGACAGTAGATTATGTATACTGGTCTGTCCAATGCATATAATTAACATAAAATCAGCCTCTTAGTGGCAGCATCACTTCTCATCCCCTTGAAATAACCATTGTACCACTCATTGTTTCTAATAATAAAAACTCAAAACACCATAACGAAATTTTGATAGACTTACTGTATCGTATTGCTCGTCAAAAAAGAAACTTAACATATGTTTAATGTTCTGTGTTGATGTTGTATCTTTGTCGCAGGTTTTCAGTAATGCGACACCCTAACAAAACATTTTGTTCTGTTTGGACTTGACCACGGACACAGAGTCTTTGGTCCCGCTCAATACCAGCTCATCCTCCTGTCTCCATTTTTAATTTATGGGACCTTACACGCAAGCGTCGTGGTGGCTGCTCGGGCCCATTTGGGAACAGTGTCTAACCTAAAAAAAATTGATTTGCTTCACGGCAAATCTGTCTGGGTGCCTTCAAAATGAAAACAGTTTTAATTGCCATTTTTTCGCCATTGTTCAACATAATCTAGATTTTGTGAATTAGCCTAATTTGCATACATTTAAATGCTACAACTTTGGTTTTAGGGTCATTAGATGTGGCCATGTCACAAACTTATAAACTGAAGTTTGAATGACATCACTATCTTTAATAGTTTTGAAGCTATTCAAGATCATAATTTTGAATGTTTACCTATTTTGCACAAATTAAAATCCTAAAACTTTGGTTCATGGTTCATTGGATGCCTTTCTGTCTCAAACCTTCAAATTGATGTTGGGATGGCATCTCCAATATATTCACAGTTTTGAAGTTATTGAAGATTTAAATTCTGTGTAATGAACGTATTTGCGTGAATTAGAATTTTATATTTTGTTCCATAGTTCATTATATGTAGCTTTGTCACAAACCCTTATATTTAATTTTGAATGGCACCTCTATCTAGAATAGTTTGTAAGCTATTCTAGTATTAAATGTGTGTTATACACCTAATTTGCTTAAATAAAAATGCTACAACTTTGGTTCATGGTTCATTGGGTGCGGCATTGTCACAAACTTATTAATTAGAGTGAGAATGGTATCTCTATCTATAATTGTTTTGGAGATATTTAACATTCAAATTTTCAATGCTTTTAATTAGCATAGTTTAGAATTCTACAACTTTCATTTGCTGTCCATTAGATCGGCAGGCTGCATGATATGTAATCCTATATATGCACATTGAAAATTGTATATCTATCTGCAATAGTTTGGAAGAGATGGAGCTTTTAAAGGTTATAGTGCCCCTAATTTGCATAATTTTAAACAGCATGACTATCCCAAACGATGTGCACAATTTTACTGGTAGATCAGTCACCATGTCAAGTTTGGTGGTTTTCGGAATAATTGTATCTGAGGAAATTTCGTAAAATTTGGTCGTAGCGAGAGAGAGAGAGAGAGAGAGAGAGAGAGAGAGAGAGAGAGAGAGAGAGAGAGAAATGTCAGGGTTCGCATCGAGTCATAATAAATCTTATGCACACCCAACGTTGGGTTTATTTGCAGGTAATTTCGGACTTTTGTGGTATCCGCTGTACAAATTTGGTAACAATGTTAATGTCTTTCACTTTTTTGGTTTACTGCATTCATACTTCGTAAATGTTCAATCCGAGGTCCTTTTGTCCTAACTGCCCGGGCTAAATTTATTACTCTGGCTGCATCGCTTTTACTGAAGTCATTCCTGGTGCTCAACTTTTGAAAATAAGAAGTCTGCTCATCTGAAATAAAGGCTGTGGCAGGGTTACACCAAGCTTAATGAAGATCACGCTATTATGTCTGAATGCCAATTTAGACATATTTTTCCCTCAGATTCTTGATTTCTTTCTGTCTTTCCATGACGCTCAAATTTGTCGGGACAAAACTATTATAGATAGAGGTGCCAATCCAACTTCAATACAGTCTAAAGGTTTGTAATATAGCCGCGTCCAATGAACCATGAATCAAAATTGAAGAATCTGAATTAATGCAAATTAAGTGAATATGCAAATTTAAATCTTGAATAGCTACAAAACGTTTATAGATAGGGAAGTCGTTCCAACTTCAATTTGCAGGTCTGTGACATAGCCGCTTCCAATGAACCAATATTGTAAAATCTTAATTCATGCAAATGAGGTGAATACACAAAATTAAAATCTTGAGTAGTTTCAAAACTATTATACCTAGCGGTGAGCATTTCAACTTTACTTTATAGGTCTGTGACATAGATGCATCTTATGAACCAGGAACCAAATTATAGGACTTTAATTTTTGCTAATAAGGTGAAGACACAAAATCTAAATCTTGAATAACTTCAAAGCTACTATACATGGAGATGTCATTCCATTACGTTTGTGACATAACCAAATCCAGTGAACCATGTACGAAAGTTGCAGACTTTCAATTTGTGCAAATTTGAGAAAGGAAATGCGTTGTTATTTCATGCTCTGAGGTAAGGGGTTGCTATAATATTTCCCACATTTTTAAACATAATCACATGCTCATTTCTACATGTATTTATCACTTAAAACTTGTATGATGAAACTGTTATATGTTGGTTAAAAGTTCAACCAAGTTCAATCAGCTTAAGTTCAATACAAAAAGACATCAGCTTGAACGTACGCTCAGGCAAATGCTTACTAGTGGCTGCTATTTGCACCATTTCTCAACACCGACATTTTACTGAGACTGACCATCTGGCCCCCCGCCAAGTCCCTAGCACTCAACCACACATCACGTTCGTATCCAACACACGCTCCAGCTCAACACAGATACCTAGCAAGGCAGCCTGTGACCGAGCAACGGTCAATCATTATGCAACCGCCGATGACGAAAACGCGTCTCTCAAGCGCGCTTCATACATAGAATCCAACGTGAAATCAACACGTTCAATGATGGAGGTGTCTTAGGAAGCACCAGGAGTAAATTTGCACGGAGGACTGATGCCGGTGGTTGATTACTTAAGACATAAGCTGTGGCAATCCGTGCACACACATCATACGAGCCATATAACTGTCACATAGCGCGTCAAAAACAGTTCCATTGAATATTTAAGTTTAATCTTAATTTATTTATTATGGACTTCTCTAAAGTTTGCGCCTGTCATGCCAAGCAAAGCATATTGAAAAGAATATTTTACCAAGATGAGTTGCTGCCACGGGGGTGTAACATTCAAACGTCCAGCAAAGACACGCGAGGGTATCAAACTGGAAAACATGTGTTGCAAATATTGCAGATATTTTGACGATATCAGTTGGTAAAAATGTGATTGAAGGGTTCGGTAGATATAATGGATGTGTTAGTTGATAAAGATATTTTTTTTATTCCATTAATATATTGGAGATGTCATTTTCTAGAATGACGTATCTTACGTATCCAGTAGCTAGGAACAATTGCGGTATCCCATGACTACATATTATAATGGGGAATTCCCCACGCACAATATAACTGTTGATGTTATACCGTGCATGATTAGGATAGTTCTTGTTCTGTTCACTTATGTTAAAGTTGCTCATGGAGGCGAAGTTTTTCAATGAAAACAAACCAAAAAGAAAAAAATCACACTTACTTTCTACAAAGAACCATTTTGACTATTTGGTACGATTTAAAACGACTTATTTGAAACTTTTCTACTGTGCCTACAACGCTGAATTCTATCCAAAAAGCAAGTTTGTAATTCTAACCTGTTCATCATGTCTTGCAGGGTTTGGAGTAGGCTTTGTGATATTTGATGGCTTCTAAATGTCTCAGCTGTTTGAATCTCCAGTAGCAATATCATGCATTGGTATACTTGTGGTGTTTGGTGCTGTGCGGCTCATCTTTATCTTATTCCAGACCCTCTTTTTGTTCAAAAGACGTCAAGTTAGTGGAAAAAAACCTTCCATCAGTGTCAGGTTATGGAACTTATATTTGTGTGTTTGAAGAGGTCATGGTAGACCCTGTACAAGAAAGCCTGGCTGACTCCACTTAGCCAGAATTGTTACTCCAGCATAGTCCTTTGTGTTTTATTTTTGTTTATTAAACAATACTTCTATTGCGTCGACCAATTGTTATTTCTTCAATGATTTTAGATAAACCCCCGCTTATTTCCCTTTGCCTTGAAATTATTTGAGGCAGCGGAATTTAGACATTTAAGGCGTTTTCTCAATTTAAATAAAAATTGAAATTAAGAAATCTAGTCTGATTTGCTCCATGGCGGCTGTGGATAACTGAGTGTGTCTTTTGAACGAAATGTCTGGCGTGATTTAGATATTTGAGGTGTTTTCTCACTTTATACAAAAATGAAAATCAAGAAATCTAGCCTAGTTTGCTGTTTGAACTGAACAAAATGTCTTAGCCATGATACATTGGGCCTGTTTGAACTGAATGACCCTTATTTGTGTCAATCGAACTACATGCATGAAAGAGGAAGCAATTGCGCAAGACGTTCCCTGGATGTCTGAAAAATTACAGTTCAATGCCGCTTCTAAGCTTGTTGAGCAACATTTAGTACAAAGTACGAAAGTTATTCTGCTTAACTTTTGTACAAATAGCTTTGTTTTAAAAGAAAACACCACTCGCGGTCATTTGTTCTTAGACTGAACTAGAAGGCACCCTGCGCTTCGTGCGTCATTGTTTCTTATTCTTTCTGACACAAGAACCCACACCTATTTCTGGTGTCTCATCACCTGATACTGTGATTGTGTTCTTGCAAGTGGGGTATACTACAGGAACGCTAAACTTCAGATAAATAACATTTTCTAATCTACATGATTGGTGATCTATTTAAATGTGTTCAGGCAATAGATATTGTTCATGTGGTAATAACACGAAATTTGTGACTTGTCTCCTGGAAGCGGTCATAAACAAGCATATTAGATGGGTTAGTTTCGGTCACCTCCATCTTTTGGCCACCAATGTGTGTCTGTGGGCCCTAGTTACAGTTACAGTGGCTTCCGATGACTCAAGGCAAAAGACAGTTACCATGGCTTCCGGTCACTTCAGGGAAAAGACATCTTATTCAAGGACATTCAAGCCTACACCTTGAACGAATAACACCACAGGTGCAGGGGTTGTTCCCACCCCCACCCCCGTGACATACTTTACAGGTAATATATTTACTTGTGAACTTGTCAAACAACAAAGGCAAGGACTTAATGTAAAATCACGCACAACATTATACATATGTATATGGAGGACAGGGTTTTGTCCTGTCTTTGTCTTTATTTGATAAATAACATTGAATTTGGTATTTTGAGGTCAAAAGATACCTGACACATGACCTCTTTTGTTTGGTGACGTCGGTTTGTACTTTCGAAATGGACAAGACTTTGATTGCTTCAAAGATCTAAATCAACAGTCGTGGTGAAAGGTATTTAGCATTTCCAGGGACTTCTATATTTCTAACCAACTAAAAACAGAGCAGAAATGACAATAAGGAGGCTCGAAGTGAAATGTTGAGATAACTTTAAACATTTGATCTTTACGTAGCTAATAAAACATGGTGTATGTAGCTAAGATATGAATTTTTATTACTTTACTACCAGAATCGAAATATGTGAGCAATGTGTTCCTTCAGTAAAAATGGTATCTTGGTCTTCAGCATGTAAAATTGCAAATGAATATAATCCTGTGAAAAATTGTGGTGGTGACACACACAAAAGGTTACACTTGATAAGTAAGTAAGTAAGTAAGTAAGTAAGTAAGTAAGTAAGTTTTATTTCGGTACTATCAGGCAAGAAGCCTATGGTACAATATATATACCGTAAATCATTATGTTTGAGGGACACATTCTCCATTATATTTCTCGATTGTGATGGAACATTTTTCTACATTTCAAACACAAATTTGTTTCAAAATAGTCTCCCTTCTTTTGAATGCCCGGAATGCATAGATAGCTAACTGTCATATAATGGAAGGATTCTGTGAAACCAACAAATTATTGAATTTCTCTCCAAAAGGAAAATTGATGTAGTATTTAGGCAAGTTTTGTCTTAAATCATAAAAACATGGGAAAACCAACAAAAAATGATATTCTTCCTCTATTGACTGGAGGTTACAAAACTTACACATTCTATTATTTACATCAAGTGTTTCACGTCTCCCTGTTTCGATTTTTAAGTAATGATCTGATAACCTGAATTGGGTTAAGCCTTTAGCATATTTTCCAATTGTTAACAATGACAAATATTTCTCTGGTTCAAGTAAAGATTTGAATTGTCGATATGTTCGTAATTTATCACCTTTTAGTATATCGTTACACCAATATTGGAAAGTACAGTCTTTAACTGTTTGTATAAAACTATTTAGGAAAATGCCCTGAGAACCAACCTCCTGAGACAACCAAAAATGATTAAAACCATAGCGTTGTAATAACTTTCTGATGTGTGTTGCCCATGTAACACGACCATTCTCATCAAACTGTTTGAGCATTTTATAACAAGCCTTTGGCAATATTTAATCAGGCATTCAAAGGATTTTTACCCATTATTTTATACATCTTTTAAAATATATAACACAGAGTTGCTGCCTATCACACTCCCCAAGTACTGCTGCATTAACATCCTCTGTCCATTCCACTAGGTATGGTATGTGCTTCAAAGTACTCAAGCTCAATTTTACTACATAAATCCCTGGGTAATCCCAGCCGTATGTAGTACTCATCCCAGCCAAGCTTGCGTGCAAGCATCTCTGGTTTATGTGATGCTGACACAACCTGTCAATGTGCATACAGAAGTTATGCAACTTTTATGCATAAAAGACAACATAGTACTCACAGCCACACTCCTTCTTCCATCATACCCCCGGTTCCACTTTCATCAACATTCCCACTTCCCTGCTTTGGGGCAAAATGGCCTTGCCCCAATCTGACACTAGGAATTCCTAGTCTCAACCCCAGTTCAGATACAATGCATGTAAATGGAGGTTTTTGTTCTGTCCTTGTCTTTATTTGATAAATAACATTAAATTTTAGTATTTTGAGGTCAAAAGATACCTGACACATGGAAGAAAAGACAAAATCACCTCTTTTGTTTGGTGACGTCGGTTTGTACTTTCGAAATGGACAAGACCTTGATTGCTTCAAAGATCTAAATCAACAGTCGTGGTGAAAGGTGTTTAGCATTTCCAGGGACTTCTATAGTTCTAGCCAACTAAAAACAGAGCGGAAATGACAATAAGGAGGCTCGAAGTGAAATGTTGAGATAACTTTAAACATTTGATCTTTGCGTAGGTAATAAGACACGGTGTATGTAGCTAAGATATGAATTTTTATTACTTTACCACCAGAATCAAAATATGTGAGCAAATTGTTCCTTCAGTAAAAATGGTATCTTGGTCTTCAGCATGTAAAATTGCAAATGAATATAATCCTGTGAAAAATTGTGGCGGTGACACACACAAAAGGTTACACTTGATGTATTAATATACGAATTCTGGAACTCATGTCGCAAAGGGCGAATTTCTGTTGCATGCTGTTTCATATGACTTCCTATCCTGCTCATTCCATGATGATTACTGACTTATTTCACTGCCAATTTACAAGCTTTGGACGAACTTGATTGACAAAAATATCAGCCAATTGTTGTTGTAAAATATCCAAGTTGTATCTAGATAGGTTGCTGAAGAGGACAATTCCTGATTTGTTTTCATTTGTCATAGAATATGCCTTGGTTGTAGCAGCTATCATCTTCAAGGTAACGTTGGAAAATTCCATCTGCTATGCTACGAGGACGTGTCTACCAACAACTTTACAAACATGGACTGCTACAAGGCTAATAAGGGGCCTTTCTTTGGGCTAGTTGTGGCTATTAAGAGTCTAATTATCCTCCACATTTTCTTTATATTGCAAAAGACGTTCCACAACAACCAGACTGTTAATATGGTGTTCCACTTCAAGGAGCCATTATGTTCCTTGTTTTCATCGTCACTTTTCTTGGATTTGCAAAATTACGCCATCTCAAATTCATCCCAGATACCAGTGGGTCTTACGACGACAGGATGCTGATTATCACACTCTTTTTTGTGTAATTCCTTTCCTCATCTTCTTGTTGGTTTCGGATGCATCAAACTTCACAACCTTTTGTAATATTCCAATACCAGCAATGGTGGCCTCGTTTCTTTCCATTGTGCAGTGTTGTTTGCAGATGGTCTCTATAATAGATGATTTGCGCCGCTGCGCAGGCTTAGATGATCACGTGAGGCACAAATAAGTGCGGGCATTGGTAACTTTTTGTTGCTCTGCAATCTTACATTGTGGCCCGTCAATACATTTGAAGTTAAAAGGGCCGAGACGGTAACAATTAACTACAACTATTCCGGTTGCTTCCCTTGGACCTTAATGGTTCATGTATGCGTGCCTTTTATCATATACTATCGGTTTCGTTCCATGGTATGTCTTTTTGACATATGGATTAATGCTTACAGAAAAAAGATCGTCATTTCTAATTGATGTTTGCTTTCTTGAATCCAAAATGAGCAGTTCAATGAAACAAATACAAAGAAACAGTATACCTCCATAATCTCACATGTGAGGGTTCCATTGCTTTCAAGCGCCAGCTACTTAAACATAGACTGACGCACGGTCGTCTTGAAAAAGACCCTCAATTTACAGGAAATACAAATACTGGTATTTCTTAATGACTAGAAAGGGGGGGGGGGCTGGAAAAGTTTGCACAATGCGTTTTTATGTATGTTAAGACAGCAGTCTTAATTTTTTTTTTCGGACCGTAAATTTTTTACCTATAATAACTAGCGTTACACCTGAATTCTATGATTATCATGAACAAATGCGAGGAATAATGGCCATTTTGTTCCCCGGATTATCATCATGTTTGGGAAGTACATATTGCGAGCATCTTGTAAACATCACGCATCTGATCCTCAATCAGCAGCTTGTATTGATATTGACATAGATTGATTATTTTATTTTGAATCGTGACGCACCATAACGATCACTGCCATTGTTTTATTTTAGTTGATGACGTTTTTATAAAGGTCCATTTTCACATGGCGGGCAAAATTGAGGCCGGCCGAGAAGACTGAGCAAAAACATATTATTTGTCTACCAACTTCCATATTACACTCATTTCTGTAAATTCATTGTTGCGTCAGTCACACAATTCCAGATAAGTTTGCATAAAATACCCAAAGTTGCATTTGTTTTGTTATTTTTTTGCTTGATGTCGGATCAGACATGTATGCGGGAGACTAGTTTGTGCCATTTTCGGTCTGGCACGGAGTCTCAAAGTTTGCAAAGTTGATCAGATTTGGATCACAGCGCTGCTCAAGAAACGTCGTTGTTAGCCAACGAAAAGTCGAAGGAAACTATCCGCGGTATTTGTATTTGCTCCCAGAGTGCTGGATATGGAACGTTCAGCTTGCAGAATTATTGACTGGGTATTTGTTGCTCTGAAGACAACCACTGGCTATCACATAGACAGAGTAAACAGTTAAGTTGATGCCAATAAAACTGATATGGAAAGAGCTAAGTAATCTACCCTGTGCATCTGTATTGGGAATGGTCTCTGGTCTCCCAGCTGTGATCTGTTTACTTACAAAGCACAAATTCTAGTCCTTTGGTGACACCTGAGGGATTGATCAGGTGCAGCAGACTGGGTGGTTCATTATTAATGGATTTGCCTCACAACAAAAGACACAGGGTTTACACATGAAAAAAGATGAAGGCTCCTGCCGTATATTGAGGAAAAGATGTATTCAGAACAAGACTTCACAACACAGATTACATATTTTATATGTGTCTGGTGTAGTCTGTTCATTATCGTGTCGCTTACATTTGCATTTTTCACCCTGATGTACTGTTTACTTACACCAGTGTAGCAGTTAGTCTGTGTGTCTCATGTTGTCACAACATTGAATTCAGAATTCTATGAAACAGGTTGTCCTTTGAACGTTGTTTCTCATCGAGCGTGAAACGATCCACTGAACAAGACAGTAGTGCCGATTTGTCTCGCCCTCTTGATACAATACCCACAAGGCAACTCTTAAAAATGCAATGTAACATTGATCAAAAGGTGTTTTGTTTATGCATTGGCTAGCGTTTGTGCAAAAAATCCCAATAAAATTTATAGTATGTTGTGAAACTTGATTGCCATTACCAGATGACTGGTTTTTCCTTTGGGATTTGTTTTGGAATGACAGAGGACGGCAATTTACGTGTAACAGTTAATTAACAAATGCAGATAGCTGTTTTTCTTGAGTCGTTTTCAAAACAGAGTGTTTACACGTATTTTCATGCTAGTTGAATGCCTATATTTTCGCACATAAATTGTTTTCAGGCCTGCATTTTGTCAAACCTGTAATTTTATACGTCGGTGTTCAATACAGAATTTTTTTTAAAAATATTTTAATAACCCGATGAGTCCTGTGTCATTAAATTCCAGCCTGAAATTATTGTTAATAATGTTGGATCTGCATTCGACTTTGTAAACCATACACGCTTTCGTCAAACACACCACCGTATTTTCACCTTGACATACACTATAGTTCACTGTTGTTTGCTGTATGATTGAACTCCACCGGGCAAAACGCTCATGGTATAGAATCTTCGTTTGCAGCATATTAAAAACTCGAGTGTTTGCATTATTACAGCGTTATCCATTTCAATTTTTTCAAGGACACATCATTTTCTATTTCTTTTTAACGGCAGGGCTGGCATACAGAATTAAAATTTGCTGCAGGCAGAACTTGAATATCACTGTTCAACAGAGTGTCCCAGCATCCGATAGGAAAACGTTTTGTTTGAATAATATTGGGAATTTTATTTATCTTATTGTGAATTCCAGGGTTGCTTTTCAGAAACTGTGCGGGGTTGGGACGGTAAATGTTCATCAGAATAAATCGGCATTACAACTATTGCGTGAAATATTTATAATGTTTGTGTCTTTTTGTCCAGAACCACTTCCTAGTGGTCAATATCATATTCCGCAGTCCGAACTCTTTACTCTCCATAAGCTAACCTTTCCCGGTCTAACCTATATACATATGAAATTACTATTGTCCATAGTGCACACGTTCCTCTGTAAAATTTTGACATAGGCTGTATCAGCCCAAATAAATTCAAGGGTCTTCAGCGGGTAACTACTCAACATGTTTCGGAGTCTTCAACCCGTACATGTCTCTCTGAGTAGCGGCTCCTTATCTAAGCTAAATATTCAGCAAAGACAACCCACGTAATAAAGAATAAATATGAACGTGGCAAATGATGAATTAGCTAAATACGTGAAGTTTTGCTTATAAATGCAGAGCTTGATTATGAAAGAAGAATACCTATCAAAAAAAACATAATTACTAAATTTGTATAGTACAGGTTCAGATAAGAACAATTTGACTGACCCCTGAACCAATATGTACCCTTTCTAGCTGGACACTTATCCTAGTTAAACCACCCGCCAGTGTATAAGTGAAGTGGTAACAAGCTGGGGCCTTATATTCAGTCCAAGTGATAGTAAAATAAAGAGTTGCAACTAGACCACCTGTACAAACCAAGGGAAATCCCAACAAGGACTGCAACAATGGACATCATGCACCAGAAATGTAAAACAAAATCTGTGATGACACCTACATCTCAAACAATTTAGCTCTATTTAACTGCCATCCCTGAGTCAATGTATCAACTTAATGTGTCAGGTGTGTGACTTTTGAGAAAATACTGTCAATTTTGAGTAAATGTGCATTTAGGCATGTCAGAAAAGAATGAAAGTCATCAGCATTCATGTCAAAACCATGTTATCAAAACAATTTTTCTTGACAGGACTTTGAGTACAATTAGGCAAGCTTGTAACTGTCGTCAGCAGCTGCTTGCTACCTATAGCCCCTGGGGGTTTGACCTAAGAGAAAACAAGCTAGCCTAAAATGTCTGAAAGGTGAACATTAAAACAGAATGATGCCAAAAGATAAAGTTAAGTAGCACAACAGACAAGTCTAAAAACTGTAAATTATTGTGGCCAAACTTTCTAATAATCTTTGGATATTAAGAGCTAAATTATAGGGCAAGTGAGAAAAGAATGAAAGTCATTTGTATTTAAGTCAAGAGAATGCAATGAAAATATAATATTTCTAAACCTGATATCAAGCACAATTAGGCAAGCTTGTAACTGTCGTCAGTAGCTGCTTGCTACCTATAGCCCCTGGGGGCTTGACCCAACAGAAAGCAAGCTGGCCTAAAATGTCTAAAAGGTGAACATTAAAACAGAATGATCCAAAAAGATAAAGTTAAGTGGCAAAACAGGCACGTCTAAAATCTCTAAAATTATTGAAGCCAAACTATTCTAACCATCTCGGGATATTTACAGCAAAATTTGTAGAAATATTTGACCAAAAGTACATCTTTGAAAATCTTGACTCAAGTTTATTGTAAATAAATTTGGTTCTAAATACAAAGTCCTGACATTAAGAACAAATACGACCAAATCTCAAAATCTGTGACAAAAACGTATTATATCCAATAGTTTCCGAAATATTACTGTCAGGGAAAGGATAATTAGCCACTTCAAAGTTAAACTCATCTATTATGTGAAAGACTTTAATACAAAACCTGTCATTAGTGACCTGAATATCCAAGTCCAAAAACACATCTGTGAAACCAGCTGCATCGTTACCCTCCAAAGGGATATCTTTTGGGTAAATTTCTTTAGCAATTTCACTGAAATTTCGTACACTTACGCAATCAATGTCATCAATATATGTTGCGTTGTTTGATAATTTTGTAGCCATTTGAAAGTCCGTTTTCATCAATTTGTTCATATACTTAAATTCAAGCCAGGTTGAATATAAATCTGCCAGTAAAGGGGAGCAGTTGCTACCCATTGGAATGCCTTTTATTTGTTGAAAAACCAATGGTCCGCATTGAACAAAAGTATTATCCAAGAGAAATTTTATAGCATCTATCAAAGTTTCAACAGTGTAAAATTTAATGTTACTTTTTGAATATTTATTGTGTGACCAATATCCTTTCTTCGTATATGAATTAATATTTATGTGTGGTTTACCATTATGTTAAAACATTTTGCTAATTAATTCTGAAAGTGAACTTTTGACTCCATCTATGGATAGATTTGTGTACAGCGTAGAAAAATCAAAACATTTGATATTTTTTACCTTTACATCTTTGATTTTAGATACAAACTCGGAAGAATTGTTAATACTCCAAAAACAATTTATTTCACAGTTTCTAGAAATTGCATTACAGTATTTACGAAAATGATTCCTAATTGCAGTCAAACACAATGTTACTTCTTTTGATAATTGCTTTGTAGTACATTTTGAAGCACCAGCTATGAATCTAGATTTAAAAGGGTTTTCATGTAATTTGGGTATCCAGAACAAAAGTGGAATAGAGGAGTCCTCTTCAGAAATTTTGATATTAAAATTCCTTTTCATCTTATCTTTATGTGTATCTATCAAATAATCAATGGATTGTTTGTGTAATTCATAAACGTCATTTCCTCTTATGTCTGAAATATTGTTTATACCGAGTTCCTTTTTCAAAACATCCAGATAATATTTGTTGCAGATGATCCCAAAATTGTTACCTGCCTTATCTATGTTAGTGACTACAAATCTATCTTGTAGTTCTTTGACTGCTTTAGAAACTTTAGGCTGTTTTAAATTAACCGTATTGAAATTCTTAATATGGTATTTGTAACGATAAATTGTATTTCTAAAGACTCTTTTCAAGTGTGATAACCATCCTTCAAATTTCTGAAATTCCATTTTTCTTTCTTTGCCCATTTCATACAGTAGGAATCAAGTGCATCACATGTATCCTGAAAAATACTGTCAATGTTCAACTTGGGACATATACGAAATATTGTACCTTTTTTCATCATTTCTTTTAAACCTGGATTTTGTTTTTTATCCAACTTACCTGTAAAAACATGATTCGGATGTGCATCAACAAAATTAGAATATTTACTATTAGACATACAGTCACAATTTTGATTTGCTGCGATATCCTCAAGAGTAATTGAAGCCAGAAATTTTTTGTAATTCATGATACTTTGTCCAATATTGTTGCCATATTTATAGGAAATGATGGGGGATCTTTTCTCCTTGGGAATCATGTTACGAACAAATTTCAATTTGAAAAGGGACTGAATGTTTAGCGAGTCAATGATTTTGTGTTTGAAAGGAATGCTGCAAAATATTTGATCTAATTTTTTCTTTTTAGAATCTGGTTTCCGAATAGTTGTTGTGTAAGCATACACAATTTCACACAAAATTTGCAGAAATGTGTGTTCTGAAATCATGCATGTAAATATTGCAGATATGTTTTACTGTGGAATATATTCAATACGAAACTAGTCTGTAGGTAGCTGACATAGCATTATGGTATATTTGCCAAACAAAAAATGTAGGTAATGAACCTTGAAAATCAATGGTTGATTCCAGTTGTACTTTACTCTGTCTGTTACATACATACAAATATAAATACATACATACATATATAAATACATACATACATACATACATACATACATACATACATACATACATACATACACCATGTGTTGCTCATACAGACCTGTTCATGGGGAAAATTTCCTGTGCAAGTACGAGCCTTGGCCTTGGCACAAAATGCCTGAACACTCTGACCCTGTGACGCTGGAAATTACGAAACGTGGACATAAAGTGTTGTCCCCATGCTGTGACATCATATAGGGCTTTTCTTGGATGATGATGATGATGATGATGATGATGATGATGATGATGATGATGATGATGATGATGATGATGATAGCCTCCATATTGAGAAATAAGGTACACATACGATGCACCAAGGCACGCAACTGATACACATCGAAATAGATAAAAAAGTGGAATGTGCAAACTTCCACTTGGCGAGCAGGTTGTCAGCTGTATGCAATAAAAAGAAAAAAAAGGAATTAATTGGAAAACGCGCTGTCTCCAACGGCCAGACAGATTCTTTTCGTCTTTATGTAGGGGCAAAATCGGAAAAGAATCAACCACATTTTTGCTAGGCAGCCGTCCGTTGACAGCAGAGGCACCCGTAATGTCTAATCAGTCAAGCATTCGTACTAATAACAGGCGGGGTGGGGATGGAAGTGGGTGACAGGTAGGGTGAGCCTAGAACATCTGCAAGTGCGATGGCCCACATAGGGCCTTATCTGCAATAAAGTATTGTGTATTCATCGGTGCTGTCCATCAATCGTGCTAATAAGTTGTGGCTGGGCCTAGAATCACTACGTCGTCAGATGGAGCTCCCAATGTAGAACATTATATGGGTAAACAGCGATGGAAGTTTATAATGTGTGGGGATACTTCTTTACAAGAGAACACAAGTGACAATAAAAAGGTGATGATGTGGTTGGGGTGTATTATTAACAGCACCCGGGCCCGTGTATCGCCAACGATACAGGGCCTTGGGTATTGGTACAGGAAATACCACCAGATACAGAGATACAGGGCATTATACAAACTTATTTTCCCAGCTGGTAGAGTTCGAGCTTGAATGAAAGATAGGATTGAGCCACCTCATCTAGGTGTAGCTGTGGTATCAATCAACTAAGTTCACACTGGTCTACCCAGGTGAGGTCTTTAGGAACTCACTGCCAAACACTTTGTTAGAAAGTTTTTGGAAATTTGCTTGAATAGGTTCCCTGCAAAATTGCTGTGTCATTTGCTCCTTCACCGAAATACACGCATAGCATTGCTGCAACAGAGGAGCTACAAAATTTGTGCCATACATCTGTCTCGCCATTAGCTGCTACCTCTTTACGTTTAAGTATATCATGTGGGTGGCATTTACAGTTGGACATAAGAACATAAAATGTGGCAAGTCTTTAACAGAGCCATCAAGAGTTTCCAACCTGAAGCTGAAATACACCATCTTTCGGAATTTTCGCTAATTGCCAAACAACCAGTGCAGGCTTCAAACTAAAATCGCAAACCAATAAAGTCATTTAACTTCTAAATAACACCTAAATAGGACCTAATTCCTTAAATTTATAGGCTCTTGTTTGCAAAGGCAAGACCTATCAATGAATAACTTTGAATGTATCTTTCATATACGCAAACGAAAAGAAACCCATTTGTGTGACGCGCGCTTGTGCATGTGCACCTTGATTAACTTGCTTATTTATATGCAGCTCAGTATATGGAACTCGAGAGATTAAATTAAGAGAACTTATTTCTTCTGGAAAACGAGAGAGATCAGAATCTAGCTGCTCCAAGCAATCGGGAGATAACGAAAATATCCCATGTTGCATGCGCTTACACCACCTAAGTGTTCAGTTTTTTGGCTGTTGAACGTGTTGCCAGAATTATATGAGGTATATTTTTGTTCGCACCATTTTTAATGCATGTTAAACTGACACATTTTGAACCCTCCACTGAAAACAGAATGAGAGCTGTCACCAAATAACTCTAAAAACACCCAGTGAGTTGACATCAAAGTAAGTAATCATCTGATTGCCATGGGAGCAGCAGCCTGAATGACATGTGTAAGCACAGATACAACCGTAAACATCTGAGCGCAAGTCATCGCAAAATTTAATAAGCCGCAATTTTAATTTAGTTAGTTTGTTTAAACACGATTTTAACTTGGATCATCAAAAAGTACACAGAATGTGCTAATCGAATGGATTTCATTTTTTTATTTGTTGACAGAGAGTTTCCCGAGAGGAGGGGCTGGGTAGGGACTGCCACCCCTGTCCTACAAGTCGTCTGGAAAACATGTATATGTATTCTCTTATTTTAATTTTTTTTTTTCATTAAACAATCCATGACTGTACCATTCTCTTTAGTTCTAGGAAAACTCTGCTTAATTGGAATAATGAATAGTCCGTTTATCCAATTTTTCAAGGGATCCGCCAGGCAAGGTGTGAGCATTACCCTCTGCTTACATTTTTTATTCATGAATTGTTATTTGAAGTTAGGTGTGCACCACACAATGTGAAAATTGGCATAAACATTTATGAGTGCTCTGCCTGTGTACATGATGTTACACCATTTGCGGCATCGATCCCACATCTGTAGACCCTAATTAATTATATATATACCCCTTGCTGACAAATGGCGTATCTGTTTTAATCATGATGATGGCTGGTAAATTGAAAAGAAAGGGTTTCTGGGGAGCCATAGGCGCCAGGTTGTTTAGCTGGAAATACTTGATGTCAGGTACACGAGCAACATGGGCTCTCTATCTGCTTGAAAATACGAGTATCAAATGCACATCGTACTCTCTTTAGGCTCAGTAGGGCAGGTAGTAGTTATCATGGCATAAAGCTCATATTATTATTATTATTATTATTATTATTATTATTATTATTATTATTATTATTATTATTATTATTATTATTATTATTATTATTATTATCATTTTCATTATTATTATTATTATTATTATTATTATTATTATTATTATTATTATCATTATTATTGTTTTTATCATCATCATCATCATCATCATCATCATCATCATCATCATCATCATCATCATCATCATCATCATCATCATCATCATTATAGGCTCTGGACTTACAAACTACCCATAAGCTGGGGAGGTGGGCACTGTGTTGTTACAAAAGTGAATACAAATGCACACAAGTGTCAAATTGAACACCATATAAATTAAGCATTACCATTACCGGAAAGTAACACTTTTTCATATATACCCATTCTAGTGCATGCAACATTTAGTCATTATAATGATATGTTGCAAATTTCACAAGTTTTCCGACTTGTCCAAACGTCCTTGGCAATGCGCCCCTCGTATCCACGCACCTTAATTTATTACCTTGAGCCATCTGACAATTTTTGTTGTCATTGTTTTTATTTATAAGTTACCGAAAAAAGGGATGCGACCAAAATTGAAATTGCTTTGTTCTCAAGGTTTGTGTTGAGGTATATATTAGCGTCACTTAAAGATTAAAGTGAAACAAGTCCCACACGGCTATATATAAACATTCGACATTTGCATGTACTGAAACTAGAGTTTACAACTGCCGTGCATAGCCGGGGTAAAATGTGATGGCAGGTATGAAGTCTGTCTGGTTCATTCTGTTAACGGTTTGAAAGTATTCGTAATAATATTGTCACACAGAATTGACACGACGGACGGATGACTAGTCCAACCGATGGAACATTGAAGTATCATTCTGTGTACGGACAGACAGATACCAAGTAGGCCAGAATAGACTATTGTATTCTCCTTGTAGATACTAAACGACAAATCGCCCTCCAAGACTCGGTACTGTACCGGTGCAAATTCACGTGGCGTGAAGTTTTTACGATGTACATCTGCTATGTTTACAGTGTAAAGAGTGGACAATGGTGTTTTATACTCGGAACTGCAAAGAGGGTAGAATTCTACCTTCCTTGGTATCTGTGATCATTTGTATACATGTTTTGTACTGGTGCTCTCAAATGGAATTGACCGCAGTCTTCATTGTGTCTTGTGTTTAGCACCGTGTGGGTCTGAATGTCTGGCAGACCCCTCTGTTCTCCACTTGGCAGCCACTGTGCAATTATTGTTGGATATAATTATGTGTGCAACACATTACAGTGCAATGCAATGCCGTACCCTACAGTTCGATAGTATACAATAATGGGGTTAAATGTGTCAAGCTATATAGCTTATATGTGTCAAGCTATATAGCTTGACACATATAAGCTATATAGCTTGACACATTTTCCCCCAAAGCTGAGCTAAAGGGCGTTTGTTTTGGCAATCAGTGCACCCCTTCCCCAGTTTCTTTAATCATAATGCGGGGTCATGACATCTGTTCTTTTGTTTTTCAGTGTAGACATACGTGGATAACGTTCTGCAATCTCTCAGAGTAAGTTGGGGCAACTCGTCAATCCCCCCTATTCGGTACAAACAGGTAAAAGAAATAGATGGATGTTTCACGATTCGTATATAATTGCCAAGAGCGCTCTCAAACAATACTGCCAGGCAACTAGGTACCATAACCCTTTGACAATATGCAAATGAATACAAAGATGAGGAGGTTGTCTATATGACCCTAACGATATTGAATAATATGGCAACAAACTGGGATAACAAGCCCTGACCTACGTAGATAAGCGGGAGGCACCTGATGTCACAGTAAAATAATAAAAGTTGTTACGAGCTACTTTTCTTTTAATTTATTTGAGGAACCTCATTACATACATACATACAGACAGACAGACAGACAGCCAGCCAGCCAGCCCGACAGACAGACACACATACATTTATACATACATACATACATACATACATACATACAAGCTTTATTTATACTCAGTTTTTACAATGAATTAACATTAGCTTCCCAGCTGTTTTGACCGAGCGTGTATAAATAATTATATAAAAGTGAAAGCAACTTCTCACAACGATGAAAAGATAAAAAATGTGCCACATGATAGAAAATAGTACTTGTAAAAACATTTACATAAATAACAAAATGCACTAACCACAATGGATCGTGCATTAGAGGCTTGGTACAGCATTAATCAATGGTAAAAATGGGGTGCAAGTAATATATAGATTATTGCCGACAGAAGGAGCATTTGCAGGAAAATCCATTCCAGTGTATAAATATTCTTTTAAAAGTAGGAAAGTCTCTGGCTGTTCTGAGCTCATTGGGGAGCGAGTTCCAAAGCTTAGTACCGAAATTCTAGAAAGAATGAAGACCCCCTTTGGTTGTGTGACAGATTGATGCTCTTAAAGTATTTTTTGCTCTCAGAGAATAACCATGAGTATTGGGTTTGAAGACACTGTTCATGTATTCAGGGTTGCTGCCCTGGACAGCTTTTATAAACTTCAGTAGCTACGTTTTTCATTCTGGACAATTCCAAAGTAGGGAGATTTGCCATCTTCCGGAGAGTGCTGTATATTAACGTCGTCTGCTTTTACATGCCCGTATAGAGTTCTCCTTATAACATCGAGCTGCAACTTTGGCTTTGGTGTCACCCTGTGTACTTATTTCCATATTGATTAAATCTCACTCTGATGTTACTGCTGCATAACTGTTTATGCTTTCACATTGTATGTGTCGATTAAGGGATGAATCAAAGGAAATATAGTTCCTGAAAATAGAAAGGAAGGTTACCAGAAGTGGCAAAGACCAGGAAAATAATTTGTAGCTTATATATTTTCCTGGTCCACTGTCGGTGTCTTCCGAGGGGGTGAACTGACAAGAATGGAATTGCTATGGGTGTTGGCAGGTGTGCTCTTTGTGTGTCATCCATCTGGCGGTAAGTTTTATAATTTGAATTTTCTATTTAGCTAAATAAAAAAAACAAACCTGAAACAGCGGACCTTCCTGGCACACGATGCATTTAATCCCCCAACGGCATATGAATGTTTATTAGGTTTGTAGCAGTTCACAATAAAATATCTGCAATGATTTAAAATACAAACCCCACACACCAAACTAGGTGCCAAATGTTTTACACGTTTAGTAAAGAAAGTTTAGTTGGAATCCCCCCCCCCCCAATTTACTCAATACAATGTTTGTGCTATTCACTATAGCGTCGCTTGTAGTTGAAATGGCAGTGGCAGTATGTACTATAACTTTTCCTGCTCTCGTTAATACGCTACAAGCTTGCAGACCACATTGCTTGCTCATTATTAGACAAGTGATAATGAGGAGGATCGGACTTGAGTAGAGTCATATGGATTCATAGCTGCGTTTTTCACGTCAAGCATCTTTCTTTCACGTGTGAGATTTTCAGGATGGCCCAGCAATCTAAGACTTTATGATCCATTAAAATAGTCATCTTGGAAAAACGTTGAAAACATGTATCCTGCCAGAACTAAAAATGCAGATCACTGTAAAGCTTGCTTAGTGCGTGCAGAAACACTTTTATGCACCGAAAACGTTCTACTGTCTTGCACATAAAGAGGTAAGCATGGCGGTGAATTATTGTCTTATTTGACATTTTCCTTCCTATCTTTATGCTACTAACACACATTCTCGATAATTTTTTTAAGTGACTTCAGTATACATGTTTGTGCTGCTCTATAAACTGACCTGTTGTACGTATGAAAGCCTCGTCTTTATATAAGTAAATTTTCTTTGCCATATGAATGTATTCAGGTTTTTGCCGCCTGAAACAAGACACGATTCTTTTCCTACAGAAATGTGCAAAGCCGCAGTTACATACGTGACATGATTTAATTTATAAACCTGTATCTAACTGGATATTTTTATTCATATCTTTACATACCATGGTATAATTATTCTCTTTCCATGCCTGAAAATGTTCACGGCCGTTATTGTTATATTTGTCACTTTGTAATTGTCAAGGCCAAAACTGTTCTAATCCCCAGTCGCAGTAATGTGTTCCAAAGTATTTATTCATGAACTTGGCCATTTTGCATTCATTCACATTGATTTGATTGTTTGTTTGTGTCATGTAACAATTGTGAGAATGAATGAACTATCAAACATTTCTACTCAAACTATGAGAGCCCATCTCGTTTACCACAATTTGTAATATCTGTAATCCCAATTATTAAATTGTGATTTTTGAATCCCAGTTTTTCAAAGATAAAATTTCATATTTACATTTTCAAACATGCTGCAATTCATATTTGGTCTAAAATAATACTTTTCCCCTCGGGGGGAAAATGTGCTATATGCTCGTTTTCAAACCTTTAGTTACCATGTTTATCGAGCAACATATATAGATCGTATTCCCAAGTACTTTAGAAGAAAATATGATATTAGTTAATCGAAAAGAAGGCTCAATGACACCGTTCCATGTAATTTACCGGGGCATTACTTTCATCTAAACAATGCATAATCTGCATTTGCATGATAAATTCCAATAATATCATCAAAATATAATTGCTACGTCTAGTATACAATCAGTCATTGCCCCGTACTTATTTAGCCTAAATAATGGGATATATTTTGTCTGTGGACAGTTATGTCCTACCCTAGCACTTTAAATAAACATCTATATTCCTCACTAACTTGTTTGACCATTGGATATATAAAGTAACAACTTTATGAATGGAAGAGATCGTATTGTATACCACTCGTTGCAAAATACAGTTACTGTACTTTGCTATTTTAGGATCCGTGCGGCATATATTGATTCAAGATTGGGTTGTGTAGTTGAGTACATTTTGACGAAACATAAAATTTGCTTAAAATGATTCGCAAATGGGTTGTTTATGTTAAGTGCGGTTTGATGAAAAATAAACTTTGCTTAATAATGATTTGCGATTGGCTTACTACTACTACAACTATTACTACTATTACAACTACTACTACCACTACTATTACTATCACAACTACTAACCCTGGGTCACTCGGCTTTTTATCAGCAGTCCTGTATTACATCTGAAAGAGGTGGCCAAAATAAAAAAAAATTCCGTCTGGCCCTGTTCCCGCCTGAAAAGGCATTTCCCGTGTCCATGTCCCATGCACACAGTCATGGGAGCTCTGATAAGGGCTACCGCCTTTCCATTTCCTTCCCAAAACCTGTTAACATAGTTAACTCTGTTCTCTTCTAATTCTAACATTCCATTTCTTTTCTCTCCGCACCCCACCAGAAAGTCCTATACAGTTCTGACCCCTTTCGTTCCTCCTGACAAACCTCCTACAGGCTCTTATTGTCCTAAGGCGCCGAACTGCCTCTAAGCCCTTACAGTTATGATCTTCATTCTGCCATTCCCTAAACATATTTTCCCTCATATCTCTATATCCATCACACCACACTAATCAATGGTCTACCGTCTCATCTGCCTCCTGGCAACAAACTCTACACCCACTATTGATACTTGCGATCCGTTTGTCTTCTCTTTTGTTCATTGATAACACCTGCCCTATTCTGCAACCAAAGTTTGGATCCCTTACCTCCATCCCAGCGTGTATTTTTTTCGGCTTCTCTAAAACATTGTTCGTTTATATACGTTAAGTACAGTTTGGTGAAGCATAAAACTTGCTTGGTAATGATTTTCGATTGGCTTGTATACATTAAGTACGGGTTTGATGAAGAACATTTTGTAGAGCCACAGGCAGCTAGTAGCAATGGTGTTGCTATCTCAAAATTGTGTCCAGAGATCGAGCGTAAGAGGAACTAGTTAATACCATTCTTTGACTGAACTATTACTGTCACGCGAGAAAGAGCGCAGCTGATGAAACTCGGCTAGAATTCACTGAAATCAACATCGTCGCGTATTCAAATTTCCGACGCCTGAAAATATGATTTTCAAAAGATGCGATGATAATGTTTTGCCAGTCAATTGCAGCAGAAGCACACGTCTTGACAAAAAGAGTTTTGCTAACTTCAAATTAGCAGGAATCCAAATTTTGTTAATAATAATCTACAGAAGTATGAATAACTGTGGTAGTAGAGGCCGGCCTTTTTTCAGGTTTGATTATATTAAGCCGTAAGAATAATTTAGCTTATATGACATGCTGCTTTACTTATTTCATCGCTCTTCTCACGGTTCATTGTGTTTGTCTGCTACTTACCATAGTTCAAGTTTTGGGCTTCTATCAAACGTTGAATTTTTACATTCGAGCGCTGTGAAAATGATCGTGAACAGTCTCGCTGGGGTTGTGCTCACCTGTCCTATCAATTGGTGGTGGCTAAAGTTTGATATTCTTGAGGCTGAGGAGCCCTAAAAATGATATCCAGTAAAATTTCGGAAAATAATAACAAAAAAATAACCAATGAATTTCATGCTAAAAATGAGTCGCTTTGGCCAGCCATAGACACGGGCTTGTCTTCCGAGCTCGTGGTCACTGGCACGAAACAGCTGCTGGCGTCGCAAACGCAACCCGTCTGCCAGTCTGGGTGTGGAACAGGACTGCATTAGCAAATTGCTTGGGGCAGGAACATCACCCCGCTGGTCTACACTTGGTTTATAACGTTTTTTCATGTGTTTCTGTACTATTTGAAAGAAAACATCCTGAACTTTGCAATCGTGCTGCATGCCTTTAAAAAACAAATGGCAAAATGTGTTAAAAATAAGCGCAAAGGTAAAAATTTCGTCTGAATTCAATGAAAAAATAGCAGCAATTATACAAATGGAAGAGAGGTTTAGATGAGTTGGACATAATGGATTCGCTTTATACTTTGGATCTTGAAGAATGTTGATTTTAAATCAAGTTACAAGAACAGGTCACATTGTCCTCCTAACATTGCTACAACAGCTTATGTCTCGTGATATGTATATATATATATATATATATATATATATATATATATATATATATATATATATATATATATATATATATATATATATATATATATATATATATATATATGTATATGTGTGTGTGTAAATATATAAAAATGAACATGTATATATATATATATATATATATATATATATATATATATATACGCACACATGTATCTTAAATATTTATGGATACTATTTTGTTGCTTTGAATGTGTGACAAAGTATACGTAGGCGCACAGCATTAAGTCGATGGCAGGTTCAGGGATGCAAAACGGTTTGCCCATACAAAGTAGACAGGCCGATTTCGAACACATTCTGTTATTAAGGAATTAATTATAAATTGTGGAAGCTGAGTGACTGCCACCATTTAGAGGCACAAGACAGAGGCACATAAATGTTGAAGGTCTGACTTGTGAACATGTGTTTGTTGCTATCGGATTTTATGTAGACCTTTCATATATACAACCAAGCGCAGCCTACAATAAAGAACTAACTTTATAATTCATAAACTTGCAACGAAATCCACTGACTACACGATTTTTGTATGAGAAACAAATCTCAAAGGGACAGTAAATGAGATAATGTAATAAATTATTACATACTGGGGCAAAGTATATAACATTTTTTATAAGTGGTATTGATTCTTCAAGGAAGGGAAACGTTGCTCTGCCTCTTGTGAAGTATGAATGACTTTGTGCTGGCATTGTATAAAAGTTATGGAAGTATGACAGCAGTTCACTTTTAAAATACCTGTATCTATTGCTGTCAATGGAAATGTATCTTAATTATTCAATTGTAGATTTGTGAGGGAAATATTTTTTCAGAGCACACAAGGTATACAGGAGAAAATCGCTGGCACGATAAACCACAAACCAGAAGAAATTGATTTATTCTACATTTGAGGGTGAAATATCATTCTCTAGAGTCAAAATCAATAGTAGTAACTCAAAATAGATCACATAACCTAAACATTGTTGCGAGTAAATTTATGGCTCACCTGCATCAGTAAAGTGATACATTGACATTTAGACAAAATCAAATGTGTCCGAGCGATGTTTGATTATATGTCAGGTGTGACCTGGAAAAACAGGGAAGAACGTAAACAAACACCGCACACCAGGGTGGCATTGAAAGCAGGCCAAGGGCATATTTTTTAGGATGAACACCCAATTAAACATAGAATGAACAAAATCTTACATGGTTTGAAAGTGAGTCACTATTTTTCTCGCACTCGGGATCATTGTTTGTGTGCAAAATAGTAACTCACTCTCGCCCATGTAAGATTGTCTATTCACATCACAATAAAACAGTTGTAAATTAATAGTAAGGTCGTAACTGGGATGTACGTATTATATATCTATCTGAAAAACAATCACTTTGAATACTTTAAGTGCTGTTTAGTTTCCACGAGCATTCTAATTTAAGTCTTGCTCTATTGTTTAGTCTTGAGGTTCACATCCATATGTTTGATCAATTGGGATAAAGCTTATTTGCAGATTCAGATTAGAATTTATATTTTTGATACAAACGGAGAAAAAGCATCTAATTAGCTTTGCTCAACAAATACCCTCATACAAAACAAATTTTTTTCCAGGAATTTTTCAAACCAGTCTAAAGCAGTGCCAGTAAAACCAAACTGTTTTAAGTTGTTACAAACAGTTGATGATCCATTATATGAAAAGCTTTAGACAAGTCCAAAAAAGCACTTAAATGCCCTTCTACAGAATCCCATTCTTCCGCGGGAGAATGACCTTGGCTTTGGACAGGGACACCAGGTGCACTGAACCAGCACTTCATTAAAGTGTTTAAATACTAGGTTATCAACTGGTAAGGCTATGGCTGGTCACACCATTTACTGTTTCATAGCCATTCATATACCACACCCAAATAAGGCCAAGGGACTTACAATAACAATTATTGGGTCATCAATAACTTTGACACTTTTCTTAGCGAACATTATGGCCAGAGCTTGGATGTAGGATGATGGGAATGTGTAGTAACCCTTGAGAACATTCTTTTGTCATTTTCTTTTTTGTTTTTGTTCCATAGTATATGTAGGTCTACATTCTTTGGCATATAGTTTGTCACTCATCTTATTATGGCCATGCACTATGTGCAGATAATTTTCACTTTTTTCTTTTATCATTTACCCTATACATGTGCATGGATGTGCTATAGGTTTACATACTGTTTATGCGTTATGTTTATAATGCATACTTGCCTGTATTGAAACATCAGCTTTCTAATGCATCATACACACAAAAACAAGTTTTGACAAAGCATTTTATTAAATTGTTTATTTGCCTCACGAGCACAGATGAAACATTTTCCCACCAACTCGATACACTGTCATTGACAACAGCAATATGTATATGTACTTATTTCAGAATTTTCTGTTCTCAAATGTTTCTGTCAAATTCATTTTTTTTTAGTTCTTGACATAAATTTCTTTGTCAGTGAAGGTGTGTTCATGCCTCAATCATGAAGCTTTGCAATGCAATGCAGAAAATCTCAGTCCTCTGGGAACCGCTCAAAGTTTTCTGTCTCTTTTTAACTGTCCCCCAAAATCGAGTAAAAGTCCCTTTGTGGCCAGGTTTACAGTTTTCTCCTCACTGTCTTCATCAACATTACTCTCATCAAATGTTATATCGTCTGCCACTTCACTTTGGAAAATAGTTCCCAGGCCTTCTCCACTAAATTCATGCAAACGTTTCATGTAAACTCTTACCCATTACAGGAAATACATATATATTCTGTTTCCAAAAAAGTCCGTGGAGAATTTTGCGAACATTGGATGATTCATTATTAGATGTACATAGTTTTATTGTGACAGTAGAGATAGATGTAAACTGAGTGTCATCTGCGTTTTTGAAACAAATAAAACATTATTGTAAAATGCTTTATTGTCAAACTTGTTATTGTTTGTATGGTCAGCCTGGTATGGTGCATAGACAGTTAAAGGTGATGAAAAAAACAAAAACAAAAAAACAATACATTTTGTTCCACATATACACAGAGAGCCACATATACACAGAGATGTGGAACACCCAACATTCATTTTGTACACCCGTAAAACCAAACAGTTTCTTGCTTTGGCTAAGAATGTATTTTTGTCATTATTACGTGTACAAATTGTATTTGCAACGGCGGAAAAGAGGAAAGATTGTCATTCACTCCTTCTGAAAAGGTCCCCAAGATCGAACGGCTCTAACTAAAGCATAAAACATGGAGTTATGTCTGTCAATTTGGACAGGAATTGGAATCCTTTCTTGGGATAGGGTTAGATAAGGTTATCATGGTTTGCATACTATACAAGTTCAGGAGTTTCCAAGTGATGCAGACAATTTCTTACCAAATAAAATAACCAAGCATAAAATTGATTCTCATTATCTGGGCCGTTATTGTCTTATTCACGTTTCTTTCACAGAGATTTTATTAAGAGATTTTTGCAGGAGAAAATTGATTTCAGCTGACGCTTATGCTAGCAAAAATACTCCATTGAGGTTCCATGAAATGCCATATCATTAGTCAAATCCAACAATGGTCCCTGGCCTATATTTACATTGACTAAAAGGGTTTGATTACGGCAATAAACAATTAGTTTTCATTCACTAAGATTCAATGTTTTGATAGGCAAAGTTGCAAGGCAAAAGACAGAAGGACATCTGGGCAGTACATTCACATGCAACTGTACTGAGATCTGTGACATGACTTTTCTATATAGTCCTAATATGGAAAGATTTTCGTTGACAAGATACCATTTTTCTTATAGGAACATCTGTTTTCCTTTTCCCTGTGAAATCCATACCATATGTTTCCCAGCAAAGTCTACGCAGGTAGTTTTGATAAAACCGCAGTCTTACAAATCAGGTTCATTTTAACATACCAGAATAGCAATCAGTTATGTTTTACAGTCTTCTTAGTTTTTTTACAGTGTCACTTATTTATAGACACAGAATGACGAAAAAAATCTTGGATTAACAGGGTGCTTTTTGCAATTCAGTTGAGTAACTTACTTTCATAATGTCAGTTCATCCCTGACTTTTATCTTCTTGTGCTTATTTTAGAATAGGAATATTATGAATTTTCCACAGTTGAATAAAAGATTAGATTAGGGTCTTATTCAGACAGACACAACTATAACAGCTCCACTCCACTTATGCATGCATTCGCATTGGGGAAGAACTGCCCCAAATGAGTCCCTCTTATACCAAGGCTGTACAGTTATTAAACCCGTCAATTAAAATCATTATAAGATTGGCACAAAGACGGTAGTGGAGTATTATCGCATGCATAAAATAGTCGATAAGCAATTTGGATTTACTGCTACACACTAAAATTGAGTGTATGCTTTGATTACTACTCCCCAAAGATGCACTGTATTTTGATCAAGATTTATCACCAGCAGATGTATATGTGCACCAGAGTGCACTAGCTGGTCAAGCAGAGACGGTTGTGAAGAAATCAAACAACAACTTGGTCAACTTGCACAAACTAGTGAACGTACTATCTTCCTAGCAGGAGGTGTCAGTGCACATGTAGGGAAAATGAAAGCTTTTATTTCTGTTGACAATTGGGTAAGGGAGGAAATAGTATAGATTTATACTGCTGATATAGAAGCTTATTTATGAATGCCGAACTGAATGTACATTGAAATACTAGGAGTACCTGTTAGAAAGGTAACCAATGACTATAAAACTAACAACTGAGGCAGCTTGGAATAAAACTGACAGAAATTTATTTTTGAATAAAGCTGACACAACGAGATAGAGATTAGAAAGGCTCAATGTATTAAGAAGAGAAGGAAAGAGCTTATTCCTTGAAAAACTTGTGATTCAATGGATATTGAAAGTAAATAAATTTTACTGACAGGAGGAATGCCAATATTTCTAATATAACGTTGTATAACCATTTTAAGAAAATTACCTCAGGTGAAGATACCAAGGATGGGGATAACTGATTATGCATATCAAACAGATTAAAATACTTGTAAAATATATTAGCTAAACGCATAACAGATGAAGGAATTTTAAAAAACCATTAAAAGTTTGAAGACAGAGAACATCGGGCTGATATCAACTTAAATTAGTACTTCATTGCAATCAAGGAAATTTTGCTTCCTGTGTATGTCAAACTGTTGAATATGATACTTGACTCAAATATAAGACCGGTTGTCTAGTTAGTCAGATGGATTATTCCCATTTACAAAAAAAAAAAAAAAAAAAAAAACCGAAAAAAAAAAAAAAATTAACGTTGTAAAACCACTATAAGAAAATTACCTCAGGTGAAGATACTAAGGATGGGGATAACTGATTATGCATATTAAACAGATTAACATGCTTGTAGAATATATTAGCTAAAGGCCACAGACCACAGTTATAAATCCTTCTATTTTCCATATTAGCATTTTTGAGTCTAAAAAATTCAGCGTTTTGATATTTTAAAATTCTGTGAACGGCATTTAACAGACAAAAATGTCAGAAAGACATGGATGGATTTTTGTCATATAATTCCCAGCTCGTTAATTTGTGATAATTGAAATACGAAACAACACCTGGATGTCAGCTTTATACATTGTCCTTCCCCACCATAAAGTTCCCACCTGGCCTGGAAGACAGTGCATCTATATGACCACCAATGAAGCAGCTCTGTGATGCAGCAAACCTGACTTAGCTAACTTTATTTAAACAAAAGCTGCAGCATGCTGAAAACACAGTATTTTGACAATTACGGACTATCTCCGTTGGGATGCGCAACCAGTCAATCACAACTGTGGTCTGTAACCTAATAGACTTATCAAAATTTTTAAAACTTGTTTAACTGAAGCCGCAACTTGTTTTCTGCAAAGGATTTGCATTAACTTTACCAAACTTCAATATTAAGGAAAATATCAACTTTTTTGCAAGCAACCTTTAAATCTGATTATCAGTTTTTATGACAAATAAAATCATAAATTAAAAGTTTGAGGAAAATTATATAATTGCATTCAATCAATTCTTTTCTGTCCAATATGAATACGATACACAATGGGCTATGATGCAATCCCATAATGACTTGCTTGCATGTCCTGCCCTTACAATGAGAGATCAAATTACAATGCCACATCCCTGAAATTTAACCCAAATTTTGAATATATTGCTAAAAGATAATCAATGTTTAGGTGAAACTGGTGATTTTTTTTACTATTTATGGATAGATTCGTAACATTTGTCTACAAACAATATGACATTTATCACTGCTGAGGCACTAATGGGGGGTGGGGGGTATCAGTTACACCAAGTCAGCATCTAATACCAGTCATTATGGCAGTATTTTCCTGATATTATCTGAATTATGGCAGACAATGGAATAGTTTCAGTGTTAAAATATTATTGACCCACTAAAAGGCACAGTTTAAGACCAGCAGGTCACAGAATAGAGAATAGCTGTAGTCAGCAAATTATGTTTTTTGATACCAAAATTATAGACTTTAAACGTTCCACTTGTTTGAACATTAGGAGGGCAGTTGGGTAATCCAGCTTTCACAAACCAATTGTGCTATACCTTTTTTTCTGCAGTAGACTGTATAAGTTGTGGTTTATTGACATGGTTTCTGATGTTGTGCACATATTAGAAAGAAAATGACAAATGTTTGCACAGTTACCCCAATATCATAAATACATATCTGTATTCAGAAGTGCTCTGATTTTAAATTTGATAAGTATCCAATTATCAATCCAATTATCAGGCATAAGTGTTTTCAGGCAAGTTTTTAATGGAAGCTAAATTTTTACCTTGTATCACTTTCTGAAAATCTCGTTATTATATGTGGTTGTATGTCGAAGGTCAAATGTTTTGCCACCTATGTGCACTAGCTTAGTAAAAGTTATAAAATCTGCAGTTCATTAGTGCTTTCATCCATATTCATCGATAAAAATTGATTCATTTATGTGATAATAATATGCTGATGAACTCAACAGCTCAACAAAGTCAGCATGCCTGGTTTAAAATGATTTACCCCAATAGAATGATACACATATATGACAAGATTTTGTCTGCAAAAAAAAAAAAAAAAGACTGAAAGAAAAATAAAAATAAAAGGGGGGGAACACCCCCCCCCCAAAAAAAACAAAGAAATTTACATTTTACCTAAGATTTGTACAGCTCTCCTGGCAGACAATGCGCCTTTTTTTTGGTATGACCAAAATCACTTTGAAATGATTTTGTATAAACAGCTCTGCATATGAATGGAGGCTATAGGCCTACAATGACAATGCCACAAAATTAAAAGTTTGAAACAGAGGGTTACAAAAAAAATTCATACTAATGGGATTAGCGTAATTTATTCATATCATATTAGCATTGTTAATTTCTCATACACACATATGATTACCTGTGTGGTACCTGTGAGGCATCGCTAAATACAAAGGGCTATGGAAGCTATCTATCTACCAAGCAGTCAGCAAAGGAGGCATGGCCTGTGCACTTGTTAAATGTCTTAAAGAAATCCTGTTATTATTTATGCAGTGTGGTTCCACCGATAGGTGCAACATGTCTATGCACAATGATTTGTGACATAAATGTGATACTTCATGAATTTTTGGAATATTGAGAATGTTAAACTTGATATTTACAGCCAATCTGTGAGTGTAAAACTTTTTTGCTTCTTTCATAAGCTGGCCTGAGGTACACAATACCATAGCCCAAACCATTTGCCTTGTGATCTACAGTCCCAGGACCATATCTTGCATGCTTCATCCATGTAAAAGTTGTTAGGATCACTCAAAATTGTCCAGGCAGCTGTCAAAAAGTGCTGACTTCCCATTTTTAACTTGCTGGATGGACAGTGCACCTATATGAGCACTTATGAAGCAACTCTGTGATGCAGCAAACTTGACTAAGCTAACTTTATTTAAACAGAAGCTACAGCATGCTGAAAACACAGTATTTTGACAATTACGGACTATCTCCGTTGGGATGCGCAACCAGCCAATCACAACTGTGGTCTTTAACCTAAACGCATAACAGATGAAGGAATTTAAAAACCATTAAAAGTTTGAAGACAGAGAGGCTCGGGCTGATATCATTTTTAATTAGTACTTCATTGCAACCAAGGAACTTTTGCTTCCTGTGTATGTCAAACTGTTGAATATGATACTTGACTCAAATATAAGACCGGTTGTCTAGTTAGTTGGATAGACTATTCCCATTTACAAAAAAAAAAAACAAAAAAAAACCAAAAACTAAAAATTAAAAAAAAAAAAAAAAAAGAGAAAAAAAGGGAAAAGAAATTTTTGCAGTATCACTCTGTCAAGCTGTTTCAGATAAGCATTTTATTCTATTCTTAATTTTAAGCTTACATGTTATGATACGCTTTAAAAGTTTTTGTTGGAGGATAAAGCTGGGAACAGAAAAGGCTATTCTACTACAGACCCAAGTTTCTCTTTTACATGTATAATGAATCTGTTAATTGTCGTGTCACAGCCCCCCCCCCGAAACCATCGTTGATTAACAAAACGGTTTTTAATTGCATTAAAGGATAAAGTTTATAGTACAATTTGTAGACAGCGCTCAGAGTGAAAATATTAAAAGTGATATGTATCAGAAGATTAAATTATGTGTTATATGTCAATAATGGTCAGTATTTAAACAGCTTTTTGTCTTTCAAAGGAGCGAGGCAGGATAAAATCTTTTACTATTTTGTTTGCCATGCATATCGGTGATTTGAAGGAACATCTGATAGTCATGATGGTAATCCTTTGGTGCTGATTTCACGAACTACCTGAAACTTTTCATTCTTATATATGCAGACAATGCTGTTGTATTGTCAAACACTGTGCAGGGTTTACTTAAGGCAATCAATGTTCTCAGCAAAAATTGTAAGAATTTGGGTTTTAATGTTGAAATTATGATAACTGAAGCAGCCATTTTAATCAAAGGTAAGAAAAAGGTTTATAATTTTATTCTGAATGGCGACAGGCAGCAAATCGAGAATGAATATAATTACCTTGATGTTGTATGTCCCACAAATGATTATTTCCTAATTGTATGATATATTTATACGACCAAGTGGTCTAGGCTCCTTAATTACGCAGGTAAGATATATTTATTGACAAATTCGGATACAATTAGATTTGTTTGAAATTACAGGACTGCTGATAATATGTTGTGGTTGTGAACTATGGAGATTTAAAAATAAGGACAGAATGAACATCACGAGGCTTGTGCTTCAAAATTACTCTAAAGCTACATAATCCATCATCCACATGCATTCTTTATACAGAACTAGGATCGTAGCCTATACATTGTGTAATTAAAGACTTGAATTAAATCAACTTGTAAAATCTTGTTTTATTTGTATCAATAGAAAATTGTTAAAATGCATTGGTTGAAACTCATGTATAGATGTTGTATTGTCCAGCTGTTTACAAAACGTAGCCTTTCATGTAAAAAACCTTGGGTTTCGCTATACAACGCCCATGGTTTTGCTATGAAAGTCTAAGGTTTGTTCATGAAACCCATGGTTCGTCACAAAACCCTGAATTTTTACCACAAAACCTTGGGGTTTGTTCTGTAATTTGTTATTTTTAGTATTTTTACACAACCCATAGGACTGTAACAACACCCAGGGGTTTGTCCTTGCAATGTAAAGTAATTACAAAAACACAGGATTTTAGGTTTTGTTAAATATTTCACCACGGAGTTCATCATGCTTTTGTTATTTCATTTCCCCCAAAAAGCCCGGATTTTGTAGTGATATCTCAAGGTTCTGTGCTGGCCATAGTCCATAATTTACAAAACTAAGGGCTTCGTAAATTTCAGCTAATGTATGTTTGTATGTATGTATGTATGTATGTATGTATGTATGTATGTATATATATTATATATATATATATAAATATATATATATATATATATGTATGTATATACATAGATACATATAATATAGATTATAACATGCTTTGTTGACGATATGAAGTATATCAACGAGCACTGTATGCCATATTGCAGAACGAGTGAGCTATGCATAAATCATATGTATGTATACATACATATATATATATATATATGTATATATATATATATATGTATATATATATATATATATATATATATATATATATATATATATATATATATATATATATATATATATATATAAGACTTACAAAATCCAAGTCAAAGATATTTGTTCAGTCCAACATGGTAAAATTCCTTAGGGTCGAGAACAAATATCTGTTCTAGAGAAAAGCTAGGGCAAGCTCGAGCAATAAAGACACAGGAATGATCTTTTCCTCCAGTTAAAACACCCTGAGACTGTTGGAGAGAATGTTGAATTCAGCGTGTTAGATGTAGCCAGGAAGCTGAATGGTCCTCTTCATGGACGGAAATTTGGCTATCCCACAGAGTGGAATTAAGACAAATGGAAAGCCAGAAAAGTTAGTGTCCCATAACGTGAGTCAGAAATTTATCCGGGTAAAAACTATACAGGTGTTTCCATTCTGGAAAACATAAACAAAAAAAAAACAAAACAAAAAAAAAAAACAAAAAAAAAAAAAAACAAAAAAAAAAAAAAAGGAAACTAGCATCATGTCCCAGGCCCGAGGTCTAACCAGCTTGACTTTTGCCCAAAATGGATTTTGTGGGACATTTGCGACAATTATAGACCTGTTGCTGTGGATATATGTGGATTTCAATGGATTATCCGTGTGATATACCTGTAGAAAATAATTTTGGAATAATCTAGTGATGTACAGCTTGTTGCTATGTACAGAAACGGAGAAATCATGCCAAACGTGAAGCGGGTTGGTGATCCAGATGTGAGTTTCGTTTCAAATCTTCCTATATAGGAGCTCCGTGTGACGACGTTGTGGTTTAAGGCCCATCCGCCACCATCTTATTAGCACAGATAATTGACTGCACAGATGAATACAGAATATTTTATTGCAGATATGGCCCTATGTGGGTCATTGAACGCAGAGATGTTCGAACTTCCGGGTCCACCTTCTTTTCTCTCTCACACCCCCCCCCCCCCCGCGTATATTAGCACGGAAGCTTGACTGAATGAACGTTATGATCGCCTGTGGTCTGGAATGTACCATTACCGGAGACACCTCGCTATTACGAAAGTTCATTATTCCGAAGAGTCAGTATACCGAAGGTTCATATTTCCGAGGAGCTTAAGTTCAGAATACCAATGATCCAAACATTCATGGTTCCTACAATTGGAAGACGTTCCGTGGGTCACGCTTCTCAAAGGTACAATGTGGCGAAGATCCAATGTCATTAGACAAACATGTATTTTTTTTTAACCTATGTAGATCCTTTTTACACATGAGCAGAAACCCTATTTCCACTTTTTCGCAAAATTTCACGTAAGTACAAATCTGTTGGACATATATATCAATCGTTTTCACTTATGGAAAATGTCGCTTCTGTTACATATGTAAAACAGATTGGCACACAGATGGATTTTTTTACATATGTGAAAAAATTTACACTTATGTAAATTACTTCACACATATGTTAAATAAATAGATAAGAACATTTGTATGCAAAAGTATTTTCCATATTTGTAAATCTTTTTCATATATGTGTGAAAGAATTTTGCATGTATGTAAATCTTTTACACATATGTATAATAAAGGTGCACAATTATACATGTGTGGAAAAGATTTACACACATGTAGAATTAACTACACATGTGCAAACCATTTGCATATACATACAATGACGGATTAAATGTTAAAACGGCTTGCAATGCGTTATATGCTTTTATGTAATAGCCATGTTCTGATAAGACTGCATGCATGCAATTAATCTTGCCAATGTATCACCTGGATATGTATATGTATATAACAGTAATTTGCAACTTAGAAGGGGATCATTCAACATTGATGCTCCACTTCCTGAAAATATTGTTTTTAATATATTTACATCAATATTTCTTATATTTTAATTGGCAAATAAATATCCGAACAATGTACAATGCAAACATCGATGTTCCCTGGTTGTCGCAAATCGACCGTTTGTTTGTTTTTGCTTGTAATCATAAAAGGCCATTTTTTCTGTTCCCAATGAAAACACTTAAAGTAGCCCTCCAACTTGAGAAGAAATATGAACTAGGCTTCAAAAACTAGCGTGGTATCAAAGGATGATCAAAATTTCAACATATCTTCATTGCAAGATTCGAAACATCGGCCTTTGAAAAATTAACCTTTGAGAATACTTGGTCACTTGGGTTTGAATTCTGAACATTTCCCCGTCGAACATTGAAGCGTCGGAACAAAGGACCTGCGAAATACTGGTTTCATCAGTTTAGATGTTACACAGTTGCCACGCTAGGGAGGGAGTAGTGCTACACTCTTTATATATATATATATATATATATATATATATATATATATATATATATATATATATATATATATATATATATATATATATATATGTATATATATATATATATATATATATATATATATATATATATATATATATATATAAGCTCAATTTTTTCATTGCGGATACTTGGGACATGTGCACATGTGCAAGTACCTCTATGTATGCAGATTTACATGAATGTGTTCACGCGTAGTGCTGTAAAGACACTCCAACTGTATACGGATGTACAAGTTGCACATGGTCATATATGTGTACTTACACATGAACGCTGCATGCTGCGGGTCAGCGAATGTATTGTCATATTTTTCTACTGAAGAAGCAAACATCAAAGATATCTCTACAACCTCACTGCAGTGTATTGGCTGAATGCTCATGTTAAGAAAATTATACCCTCACTCTGGATCACTTCAGCCACTTGTCCGGATAATATAGGGTACACCCTACTCACGAATTCAGGTACCTCCCTCCCTAAAGCTTTTTAACATTTTTTGGGAAATGCACATTTTCCAAACTCCTGGAAGTTTGTCAATTTTTTGTTTTGCTTCCAAAAGGTCTAACAGACATTATCGGCCAGTATGCTTGCCTCGCAACGGGTTCAATTTTTTTGAGCAATTGGTATTTAATACACTTTGTGAATATTTTACAAGTAACGAACTGCTCACCTCTGAAAATGCAGACTTCAGGGCAATCAACTGTGCCATTAACCATCTGGTGCACACACTCTATAACAAATGCCCATTGCCCATGTATTATGTAATATGCACAGGAGTGCTTGAACTGTCCAAGAATGCCAAAATGATATTCTTAGATGTATCTGACGCCCTTGATAAAGTCAGGGATACCCAGACCTCCTGTTTTATTTGCAACAACATGGCTTATCAGATCATAGACTCACATGGAATGAAAGTTAACCAGACAGTCATCTACAAAGAATTAGTATTCATGGTCAGTCAATTATTTTGTTAAGTGTTACCAACAGACGCATCAAGTACCTCAGCACTGCATCCTCAGCCCAATTTTATTAGTAGATATCAGCGATCTTGTAGATCATCTCATATACGATGTTAGGCTGCCTGCCCACAATACATGTCTTCTTGAAATCATCAATATTCCTGCTGATGCCCCATGAGCTTTAGCACCAATCTTTTGGTAATATGTCTCTGGGGAAGTTTTGGAATATAATATCCAGTGTTGTTAAGCCCTTATCTTTCATCTTTTGTGTTAAGCTCGTGTAGCCCCACTACACCCCTGTCTTTCTGGGCAGTCACCAGTATCAGAAATAGACTCTGACACTCACACCCATCTTGTGCTTTACTGCTAATCACAGCCTATCTTGGCATGCACACATCAAACACTGTCACATCACTAATAAAACCCATCAGAGAATCTCTGTTCTTCAAGATTTCAATTACAAAGTTTCTTTTGAAGTCGTGTTAAGCTCAACCAGTTGTTTGCTTGTCCAATCCTTCAGTATGGCCGTTTCCTTTTTGACAATTGTAGTAAATAATTGTTATGCTGTCTTGAGTCCACACAATTCCACAGTGTCAAAATATGCGTCAGATGTACCTCACATGTTAGCATATCGTACGCACTTGGATGGTCCACTTTTGTTGACAGACATAAGTACTCTAATTTGATTCTCTTTGGTAAAATAAATCACAGTCTAACCCTGACACCTAGTTGCATCTGTAACCTGCTTCTTCCTGCCTACCCTAGTGTTATGAAAATGCGTATGGCTGTTTGTTTTAATTTGGAGAGGTCACTGTGTTCATTCAGTGTGTGCTGGGTCCTTGTGTTCAATGAATACTTTGCAGGGTCACTGCAGAGTGACTGAGTTGGCCTTTTTTGTTAGTGACTCACGTGTAAGTGGTTAACAGGTGGCATAAGCTAGAATGGTGACTTACATTCATATGCGGTGATGCAAACAAGTCTCAATGCACTAAGATGGGTGACTAATTGGAAAACTCTGGAATAAATTAGAGACTTCTCTTCTCTACATATATAAAACAAATATTTTCCTGACTGAGGAGAGGGACATAATTTTAAAAGATCTGACAGAAGCTGTGTGTTGTCATCAAGACATTGGGACTGTGAGCCATTGTTTATATTGTACCTGTGGAGTGTGGACAGTGCCTTGAGTGGAATTGTATATTTGGTGCTACACATTTACACTTTGTACCTGTGGAGCGTTGACATTATCTTTGAGTGGGCTGGTATATTGTAACACATTGGAATGAAACTGTACCTCTGTGGGACTGGATCAGCACCACACCTTTCAGTACCACATTGGACCCAAATCGTACCTCTGTGGGATTTGTACCAGACCATTTGGCACCTGTCAGAGGACTTGGAACTGTGGGACAGTATCTGTGGATAATCTCATCAGCGATTAGGATTTACCTAAGACTGTTTGACTGTTGAAATACCAGTGGAGATAAGTTTACCTACTTTGTACTGATTTTGATTGTTAATGTATTGCTACTGTTAAAGTTATAACATTGTTGTCATTCTTTGTTGATTTCTGCTAATATCCAATAGGTGGGCACGGTTACACCTAGTAGTACACCTAGCCAATCCAAGACTGTTTGTCGCCTTAATTGTAAAATTTCTCATATTGCTAATTACTTTTATCTGGCCGCTATCAGGTAATTTATTTTCCCTTCCGACATAAGAAATTTCTTATGTCTGCATCTCTAAGTTGAAACCAATACTGGTATCAAAAGACCATTTTCCTGATATGTCCTTCCCAACAGAAAACTCATAACACTGTCAATTATACTGGCCACATTATCTTGCCGTTCTATACCAACTCCTTGACGCCAACGTGTGTGTGTGTGTGTGTGTGTGTGTGTGTGTGTGTGTAGCGTTCCTCTTTAATAACACTGTGACCCTTCTAACAGACCTGTTCATACCGAGTTTTACCGAACTTTTCTGGACCGTAATGAATTATGCATGCCATTGTTGGCCTGATTGTCCAATCAGGCAGTGGCCGAGTCTGGCTTTCGTCTTCTTGTTTACAACGGATTCCAAGGCAAACGCCGGTGATTACAGCATGGATTGTGCTGAACAGTGGAAATCTTTTACCTAAAATATCACATCAGTGGTGAAACACGCATTTTGAGTTTACTGACAGTTAACTTTCTCAATAAATCAATGCACATCCTGTGTTTTACGTTCTGATCCTTCCACGTATAATCTGGCCAGCGTGGTTGAACACAAAATATAAACAAAGCAGGATGATTCTCGCAAAGTGAGCCGAAAAAACCCAAGTCATATGAACTGGTCTATCACTCCTGGGCCACCCTCAAACTCTATCACTCCCATTGCTGGTCATTGCAGTGGTTGAAGCTTTCATGGTTGCTAGTGACGAATTACAAGATTTCCTGAGAGTCCAATTATGTGAAGCTTTCCAGCAATATATGGTCGGCACGAGGAGCTTCAATGATTAACTTGAGTTTTAATTTTGTTATAAAGAATGCATATTTGACGTTAACTAATGTTCCTCATCCATACATTAGAATAGTTATAAGCAACTTTATTAGTAATATAATTGGTATCTCTTATTTCTATTTTCTGCTGCGTGTCATGTAAATATCTGTGCGTCTTTCCATGTTTAGAAGAATCTGTTTTATTAATTTCTCGGTGTACTTGAAAGGACGATCCAGTTAAACTGTGCATACCGCAGCGCCATCGTATGGTTTTAAACATACATGTATCTAGTGCATAGCGTGTTACCTAGCTCAAAATTATGCATCATATTTGTCAGAGAAAATGCATATCATTCCATGGTAAACCAATAGATTTTTTTACTTTTTTTCGCAGTTCACACTGTAATGAGAAATTGTTCTTACGTATTTCAAAAAGGAAAAAGACTTTCACTTGATACCACTTCTGTCTGGTAAAAAGGCAAAAAATTGGACCGTCAGTCAAATCTCCCTTCCGCACCCCCATTTGCAAGTCACCAGTTCGATGATTTCTGGGTTAACACCAAAGTTTTATCACAGTATCCTCTATCTTTGGGACTTGACAATGCAGCATAGCATTGGACACAGGCTAAAGAGCTCATTCTCAGCATGTTTTTGTCAAAATAACTTCCATTTTATTCTGAGAATTATTTGGTTATCATTAGCCCAACTAACTTGCCAAAATGATAAGCTTACAACAGGTACAAAGATGGGTCTGTATTAGTCGTTCAGCTTCTATGGTTTAGCGCCTGTTTATATATTTGTGTATCAGTATGTATTTATTATTGTTTTATGCGACGCCGCTTCTCCTTTTGCTCAGTACTTGAATATGTCATTTAATATTTAATGATAACATTAAATCGATTTCATGTAATTGAATGCATTTACTGTTATGCTGAAAATTTTTAATGGAAAACTTTATTTGGTCTTATGTTGAAATCCATTTGGTGTTATGATAATAGCGATTTAAACATCTCAGCGCCGTTTCTCATTTTATTCAAAGAGAATTCGAAACAGAGTCACAAATTTAGTTGCTAAACTAAAGAAAGATTTTGTTGAGGATTCTATTATGCAAAATTAAAATAATTCTAAGGATTTTTGGAGATCCTTGAAGAAAAAAATCCCACCCAAATCTACTTCTGGCTCAACAAAACATACTGACCAAGAAACTGAAATCACTGATGCTGGCAGAATGGCCAATATTTTTAATGACTTTTTTGCAAGCGTCGGTGAAAACCTGACCAGCAGGATGCCGGATTCTGTGTATAAAAATCAAGAAAAGAAGACACAGACTGTCTTTCACTTTACTCCGGTGACTACTGAATATGTATGCTCTCAGTTTCTACATTTGCCTAATGGTAAGGCTACCAGCCTTGACCAACTCAGTACCAGACTGTTAAAAGCTGGAGTGGTTACCTTTTTAACACCACTTGCTCATATGTTTAATCGTTCACTTTTTACTGGCACTGTACCAGAGGGGTGGAACACAGCTAGGGTCACTCCAATTTACAAGGATGGTCGTAAAGATGACATCAATAACTGTAGACCTATATCGGTATTACCAGTCACGCTGAAAGTTTTGGAGCGTTCCATACATGACCAATTATACTCCTTTCTTACTCTTAATAATCTTCTGACCCCTGTTCAATCAGGCTTGAGAAAAACCCATTCTACATCTACAGCTCTGACTCATTTCCTTGACTGTTTGTACTGACATAGACAATGGGAACTTCTGCGGTGTACTGTTTTTAGATCTAAAGAAGGCCTTCGACACCGTAGGCCACCAAACTCTGCTTCAGAAGCTGGGGGTGTACGGTGTCGAGGGCAGGGAACTTAGCTGGTTCAAATCAAATCTCACTGATAGAACTCAGAAAACCGTGGTTGATGGCTGCTTGTCTGAGGCAAGAGACATCAGCTACAGTGTCCCTCATGGGTCTATAATTGGACCTCTGCTTTTCATTCTATACATAAATGATCTACCTGATTGCATCCAATTTTCCAATATCCTATCGTATACCGATGACACAATATTATAGGTCTCCGCAAAAGACATATAGCATCACCGATATGACCTTGAATTCTGAACTTGAAAATGTATCTGATCGGTTCAAGGCCAACAAATTAACTTTAAACACCAAATAAACCAAGTTCATGATTTTTGGCACATCCGGCAGACTTAAGATATGCGCACCTCCAGACATTCATATTGACAATGCTGCTATTGAGCAGGTTGCTTCTTTCAAGGACTTGGGGGTGGTGCTGGACCATACTTTGTCTTTCTCCAAACATATTTAACATATTGCCACGAAAGTTAACTGCAGAATCGCCATGTTGGGAAGAGCAAGCAAATGTATACCTAAGCATCTTCTTTTGACTCTGTACATGTCACTTGCTCTTCCCTACATGGACTACAGTGACACCGTATGGGACTCCTGTTCTTGCCAATTAAAAAATAGACTCCAAAATCTTCAGAACCGTGCTTTAAGGATAATAAACAAATCAAACAGATATACACCAATTTCGGAACTTCATAACCTTTCCAATATTTTAACACTACAACAAAGAAGAAATCTGCATAGTCATGTCTTCATGTACAAGGCTACGCATAACCTCATGCCCGAATACATCACATTGAAATTCCATAAAGTATCGGAAAGACAGTCTCATAATACTCGGTCTTCATTCAACAATTCATTATATGTGCAACCCTCTAGACTTAATATTTGCAAGGGCAGGATGACCCACAGAGGCGCAGTCGCCTGGAAGTTCCTCCCCCTAGATGTAATGAATGCCCCTTCACTTTCATGTTTTAAGGTCTGGCCGGCTCCGGTCATTGCCTGCTGCAACAATAATTTTGTGTTGGGGGGATGTGGTGTGATGGCCGGAGCTTGTGCTCCAGTTTATCGTGCAATAGCCCTACATTAATATGTAAAGCCCCCCCTCCACTTCTCACTGAATGTTCCATTTGCTTTTACTCTACCTAAGTTATGTCCATAAGACTATGTTGTCTATGCTGATATATGTTTTAGATTGTGATATTCTTTTATAATATTATATATTGTACTCAGTTAACCTATATTTTTTATTGTATAGAGAGTTATATTTTATAAATGTCATCGCTTTATCATCATATGTATCCATCTTATCATCCAGGGTCTGGTGGAAGATCAGAACTTTTGCACTGAGCCAGGTACCCTGGTTAAAGTCTATCTATCTATCTATCTATCTATCTATCTATCTATCTATCTATCTATCTATCTATCTATCTATCTATCTATCTATCTATCTATCTATCTATCCATCCATCCATCCATCCATCCATCCATCCATCCATCCATCCATCCATCCATCCATCCATCCATCTATCTATCTATCTATCTATCTATATATCTATCTATCTATCTATCTATCTATCTATCTATCTCTCCGTCTGTCTGTCTGTCTGTCTGTCTGTCTGTCTATCTATCTATCTATCTATCTATCTATCTTTATCTGTCTGTCCATCTATCTATCTATCTATTCAGTATTTGACAAAAAAATAAAATCATGAAATATATACTTGGTCGTTACAGCTTCCATATTATTATTGCGAAGCGACTGTTTAAATACTGGTGCAGGTTAGTTACTGGTAAACGATCTAAGCCTTTACAATGTATAGACTATTGGAGGCCATGCATGGAAAGGGCACTTTTTCAAATCACTCGATTGATAAACTTAAGAGTAGTCTTGCATCGTGTGGCATGGGCCATCGCTGGTATTCTATTACCCAGACAATATTAATGAAAAAATGTTCTGTAGCCAAGAGCAGTCTCATTGAGACTGGAGGACATTTTAAAATAACAATGGGGGCAAGATATTAATAACAGCAGCACTTGTTATAATTACAGAATATTTAAACAAAATTTTGGTTTCGAGAAATACGTAATTCAAATGGAATATCATGATTAAATTCATTTCAAAAGGTTTAGATGTATAAATCATAAGGTACCTATTGTCACAGGGAGATACCATGGCACTCCCAGAGAACAGAGATTTTGTGCTGTATGTGACACCAATACTTTACGTGACGAATTTCATTATATTTTTGATGTAAAACCTTATCTGACATCAGGAAAAAATACATTAAGCCTTATTGTCTGAAAAACTACAATGCTTTAAAATGGGAGCAACTATTTTCTGATACTTCCGTGACGACCACCAGAATTTGGTAATTTTTATCAAACATATAATGGGATTATTTTTGTAAACTGTGACTGCCTATTACACGACTTGCCACAGCTGTTAATATGTCTTGAGCCTATTTTACACTCCAACTTTAATGCCATTTTTTAAAAGCATACAAATGCACATTTATTGATATTTTTGACCCATGTTTAGTCCTCATTTTAAAAAAATTATCTCATGTTCATTTTGAATCTTATGAGAAATAAAACATTGCCATTGTCATTGTTGAATTACTTCTGGGTCTCCATCTATACGTGACTTCCGACTTTAGGCACGAGCGCATGACCGTTCCACGACTTCCAGAGTTTTTATGGTTTTAGCTCTCTTCTTTTTTTGGGGGGGGGGGCATTTATTATCTTGCTGTGGCCCGGGTCGCATTTAAACATAACACGAAATCGAATTGAACATATGTTTAATACTATTTAGTGATATGATAAATCATGTGGGTATTTAAACATATGATCATATTGATTTGTTGACATTACTTAAAATATTAAGACACAGGTGTGAATACACCATATTTACTCATAACAATAAATTGATTTAGGTCTATCATTAAATGCAATTGATGATATAAAAGCAATTGGTGATATCATGTGATGGATTTTGTCTTGTGATGAAATGAAAGAAAGCCTTTTTCCGGAATTAGACATATCTTCAAATACGTTTCATGACAATATTAAATCGAATCAATATGATCTTTAAATATTTGAAGATACTTTGAAATAATTAATGTTATGATCATATATTTAATAGGAACATTACATACAATTGTTCATATCATTCAATATTTGATATATGTTCAAATACTGAATAGGAGAAACGGCATATATATATATATATATATATATATATATATATATATATATATATATATATATATATATATATTTACAGAGAGAAAGAGAGAGAGAGAGGGAGAGAGAGAGAGAGTTGAATTATCAGTGCATTTACACAACTCCTGTCTTCTCTTTGGCATTCAAACGGAAATTAAGCTTTTGTGATTGCATAAGGAGTCAGTGCTCGACGAATGATCGGTTCTAAGACACGTAATACGGCCCCATATATTCGCAATGTGTCTTGGAATTGTGACCAAATAAATAATTAATCTCATAGGTGTGTGCGTTCAAGTTTCATGAAAAGCGTTGACCCCTACAGTTTTGATACGCTATTGAACCGCATATGGTCAACTGTGTCACCCACGTTTCTTTTTGAATGTGTTGTTACGTGCAATTTTGGAATGACTGAGGTCAAACAATTCAGATAAGACTAAGAGTGATAGCCGATATTACAATGTCCATTTGGGAATGAAATATGACCATAGCTTTATTTTCTGGTTAACACGTCCATTGTTTCATTAATTTGGCTTGATGGTAACAGTTTCAAACAAAATTTCTAATTTTCACACGATTCCCCTTTTCAACTCAACTGCCAAAACTAAATCAACAGCCCGCTGTCTGTTCACACACCTTTCCCTTATTCGTTATGACAGTAATAAACATCAGATATATGGATGCAGTGTGTTTTACCTAGAGCTCAACTAACTAGGAATTTACTCACTATAGTCTAAGTTAACCTTTAGGTTGTATTCAGCGAACTTTGACAAACCTGCGCAATATGTATAATGAACTTCTTTTTCAGGTTCCACTTTTTTGTTGGTAAGACCAGGTGTTAATTACCATGATGCCAAATCCGGTTGCAGCCAAAAGGACATGGACCTGGTAACAATCGACTCCCCAGCTAAAAAGACAAAAGTTCGGGATTATTTACTACACCATGCACCAAGGTACTAAAATTCAGTGGATTACTTCTTTGTGATGATGATGATGATGATGATGATGATGATGATGATGATGATGATGATGATGATGATGATGATGATGATCTCCATAAAGTTTACTGTGCTGTGGACGCGTCTTTAAGTATCAACCTTTTTTCTATGCTAAAAATGCTTGTGGGTGGGATGGGAGAAGCGAGGTGAACACGACTTCAAACAAAAATTATTTTTAATTTCCGCCATAAGTTCAGGTCAGTCGCCAGCTTTTGCTGGAAGGGGATTTTGTGATAATGGTACTGCAAGTGAGCGTGTAGCAACTCAGGGGTGGTGGGGCTGAGACGCGGTTACCCCCGCACCTAAGGAAAGAGCTCTCTTACAGTCATAACCAAAATATTGCACTCTGGCGAGTGTTCGGGGCCTATTTTTGTCATTTCATCAAAATCATATCAAGTGCAAAGCTGTCTCTTGCTACCTAAATAAACCCATTATTCTAAGATATTCATTCAATGGACAGAGTTGAAAGTGGCTAGCGAGAAGCTCCCTAAACAGGTCCTTTGGTAGTGAAGGTTCACAATTATACAATTTTGCATTTGTTTGGATCTTAACAGTCAAAATATAAAAGGCAAAAATGTTTCATGTTTATGTCGTCGATTCCGATGAAAAAATGGTATCTTGTCTTCTTTGCCAGGTCTACAACTCTTTGCAAATGGTTATACATCAGAATTTTTACCAGTCCCTGCAAGACCTGTTTAATTACATATTCAAAATGTTAAGACTGACAGGACACAAATACAATTTTAGGTTAAAATGGAAATACATTTCTGTGTGGAAACATACAAAGAGGGCAAGTACCACTTTTCAGCAGGGCTCAAGTAGACCGACCAGATAGCAACAACATACTCTCCCTCTAAATGCATTAAAAATGTTTAAGGTAAATCAATGCTACACTTTTCTGGAGATATTTTCAAAAATAAACATTTCGCGCATTATCAAAATGAGAATGCCGGTTACCCTTAGTTTGCTGGGTAAACCTGTCCGAGCCAGCTCAAGTGACATTTGTGGCGTAACTACAATATTTCATTGAAAAAGCACATCATGACAAACTCAACAGCCATGACAAACTTTCAACAACAATTACAATTTAAGCACCCTGAATCTTGTCAATTATAAACGGTCAGGCACTGTACTTTTCAACTAAGAAATCATGTGTATGTCGATCAAAGTAAACGCATTTGACTAGACTCTCACCAGTCGATAAATCAATAAAATGTTGCAATCACGGTAATTTTTGATGGCCAGGATGAGATGCACATGGTGAACAATCAATTACGCGCACGATGGTCATAACAACATTGTACATGCAAAGGGATCTAAAGCATTAAATTTGCAATTAACAATTTCAGATACCAGAGCTTTTTTTCAAATGAAAACATTTAAGCGCTGCATCTCTCTGAAGTGTAATTCCAATAGGAATTACTTTTTGAAAGAATTTGGACTTGTCCAAATTATAACGACCTCTGGCTGAGAATGCAACACTGTCTAGACATGTACAATAATCCTCCAAATTGTGACATTATTGCAGAGAATAACGGATGTGCTGCAGCAAAAGCGAATTTGAAACATTTTCAGGACTTCGTACCATCTGTCTAAAGTTACCTCACCATGAAATCTCAAGTTTGTCAAACGTAGAATGAACCATTCAGTATCGAAGGCTGCCGGAAATTTTAAATGAGATCAATGAGCAATATTTTTTACATCTAGCATTTTCTCTTGCTTCCAATGAGAATTAAACTTGAATGTTATACAGTCACTAGATTGGCCTTCAGAAAGAAAGTTAGACGTTATTTTATAACATTTTCCATTTCAAACTAACGCTGATGCATCTTAACAAAGAGGTCCACTGCAAGGTAAAAATCAATAATTGGTGCGTTATAAAGCCGCACATTCAGATCTGAAATCACCCACAAACGTTTCACTGATATGTATCTTCTATTTAAACTGACGCCACATTAAAGTCACCCTACCGCTACCATCAACTGCCTGACGCAATCACAATCAAACGCTGGTGTAAGTAGTCAAAATAATTAAAGACACATTCCTTAGGTAAATTGGCGCCTTGTGGTGGTAGCTGTGAAGCTAGTTCGCAGTGAGACTGGCAACTTTGGACGGAAATTACCCATTTAATTTGTTCACAAGTACATTAAACATATATATATTTTCTGATTAGTACTTATCCATAGATTTGTATCCATAGAGATTTTTTTGCAGGGTTGGAATTTTTTGAGACTTTATGGCATTCCTTCTGACTTCGTAGGATTTTCACATTTTTCGCGCAGAAGTCACACAAATTTGTTTTTTTCTTTTTTTTCAGTTGAAATCAGAACAAATTTAAAATATATAGCCAAGTCCAGGATTATTTTCAATGGTTAGTCCTGAAATAGCATAAATAAAAAGTTACAAAATTTTTAATTTAGTCCTGACAGATTGTTCATTTTCATTCTATAAATTGCTCCAAAAGTCACGGAAGGGGTTGCCAGGAAAAAAAATCATGGGAACCGTTCCTGGATATGCTATTTTCCTTTTAATGTCGGTTGATTTTAATGTTAGAGGGCAATTTGTATGTTTGTGAGGCGAGTAAATATTGCAGAGGTTGAGCCAAAAACAATTCCTAGAAAATAGCATTGCAAGAAAAAGTTGCCAATTCTTACACATTTATGGCTGTAATATGACACATACTCATTTCTTCTGTCCTGCAATTTTTAATTATTGTGTGAAATAAACTTGTAGCTTTACCTCTGTGATGTTGTCATTAAACCAAAGGATATTTTGTGGCTTAAATCTCGACTTTTTTTAACTTGGGAACACCACACTTGGCTTGTTTGAGTGTGGGTTCACATGCGGCTTTCCAGATTTGGAGACCAGTAGGTGGACTGTGCTCATTTGTGTTTACATCATAGAGAATTTCAAAGTTATCAGAACAATGGTAGTTATTAGTCTGAACTGGCCCATTTTTCTCTCCACGGCTAATGGTTTCCTGTGAGTCCCTTTTCAACAGCTCAATTGGCTTCCAGCGGTGCTGGACTAATGACTGTGCAAACAATGACATGGTTCATTATCATGCCCATGCAAACAAAGCCATGTGTCCGGTACTGTTTAAACTATTCATTGTAAACAAAAGTTTTGAAATCAAGTATCTCATACAGATTTTATGTGCACACATCTGAGTTTTTTGGGAGCATGTAGTTTAAGTATCAGACTATCCAAAAATAGGAAAACGTGCTTACAGTTTATCCAAAGATGCGGCTTCAGACCTTCCACCTTAAAACATGTTACTAAGTTTACATTATCAAGAATAGATTTCATAATCACTGAGTGACTGGGCCTTGGACATTAATGTAAATTATAATTGATATGTAGGGCTACATTCAACATGATTAAACAAACATCCTACCATTTGGCTCCAAGTATTTAGTAATAGAGTAAGTGCCACAAGAGATGTTTTGTCTTTTGAACTAATAGGGCTACACTCTAGGTCTATTCCAAATAAACGTCTTGTGGTAAGACCTTACGATATTCCATGATGTAATTACGTCCACTTTAAAGTCAAGGTCCACTGAAACATAACCTAGCCAAGAATATAAACGTTAAACCCAAGGCAAGGGCCTCCTTTAGTCAACTTAGAAATTATTATCAAGATCAATTGAAGTTTGCCGAACATAACGGGTCTCCTTTCTTTTGTCAACTTAGAAATTATTATCAAGATGAATTGAAGTTTGCCGAACATAACGGGTCTACTTTCTTTTGTAAACTTAGAAATTTATATCAAGATCAATTGAAGCTTGTTGAAATACCAGTAATGAGAAATTACGTAAAGAAAGACTCTTGTAAGAGAAGTAAGTGTGACTGTCTACAGAACGACTCTAAATGGATATTTATTATGGTCAATCGTCTTGGCGGTCAAATTTCCTTCGGAACAAATCAGGTGACTGTCGTCAGTTTTACAACTATGAAATCAGTAGGCCAGTTCAGGGTGAACCCGAACTCGAACACAGGGCAAACAGGAAAAGTTACCCATTTGCTCCCCATTCTTCTTCTTCTTCTTCTTCTTCTTCTTCTTCTTCTTCTTCTTCTTCTTCTTCTTCTTCTTCTTCTTCTTCTTCTTCTTCTTCTTCTTCTTCTTCTTCTTCTTCTTCTTCTTCTTCTTCTTCTTCTTCTTCTTCTTCTTCTTCTTCTTCTTCTTCTTCTTCTCAATGCTGATTAGTAAAAGTGAATTTCAAGTTAGATGCTACAAATCAAACCTACATGAGGGCATAAAATCATAAATCTGCAATTAAACAAATTAAATACGAATCCAACATAAGAGAAAATAAGTTCATACCTTGGAAATATTGGGATTTTATGTGTATATTCCAATTCTGATATTTATGGTTCAACCTCTTTTGTTTCAAATACGAGCCTCTGATCCATGGTTTGTTAAAAAAATACAACCTCGGCTCACATATCGGATAGTTTCTGCCTTACTAAATATTCTTTGTGTTTCTAACTTAAGACCTGACATGCGTTTAATGCATAAAATAAAAGGCTTAAGAGGCCCACTACCGTTTTTAATCCTAACAGTTGCATGCCGTGCGTAATGCAAATATTCAATTGGTCAGGCCGAGTCTACGCGGAATTATGGTAGTAATACTTTCCATAATCGTGAGAATTCAAGGCTTTATAATGCATATGATGTGAAAATGGTATAATTTGTCATAAAATGATCCTTAATTTTCAATTTATTTGAATTTTTTTTCCAAATATACTGGAAAATATTAGATTTTTTTATCAAGGCCACCTAGACCAAAAGTTGACGTGCGCTACGATTAGGGCGTATTCTACTATAAGGCAGAATACGGTATATTTGCTAAGTTTGTATCGCTTTCATATTTGAAACGGTATTTAAAAAATATGTCGTAACTTGTATCACTTTCATTCTTGCAACGAGATTTGTTCTGAATATGTCGACTTTATTTTTAAATCAAAACCCACAGATCACTTTAAGCCTGCTGGGATTGGCTAAATGTCGTATATGTTCCAATATTTGTTCACTTTTTTGTCCACACATACTGGCTACTTTGAAATGTGTATGTTTCATTAGAAGTAATCTTACTCGAAAAGCCTCGCTTTCTGTCTTGTACTTGTATATGTCTTTTCCACTTGTTTTAATGTGTATAGTATATCCTGTGCACCTTGTCCGAGAGGTTCAAATAGGGCTGTTGCTTCTTTTTCTTACTTAATTCTATGGTTGATCTATGTGTAATATATTGAATAAAATATGTTGAAACCAGTGAAAGCCTCGCTGCTTCTAAGTCACCAGAAATGGCAGATTGCCAAGTATGTGAGTACAACTTGACAAAAGGTGGAAATAGATATAATACAACCAAAAGTGTAAAATTCATTATCAAATTTGAAAACACATGCCGGTCATTTGTTTGTTTTTCTGTTTTTTAATTTCTAAACTTAGTTTTGGGTGCATTTAGCAAAAAAGGAAGTCAGAAAAAAATGCAAACCTTTATTTTACATGACCATAGCCGGGTATTCCTTCATGGATCACTGTCAACTTGCCTCTTAACATTTTGCGTTGACTTAACCTTTTTCTGGTTTCAAAGCTTTTTGGTTATTTACATTTTGCACTTCCTTACACTTTGCTTCAAAATAAGTCACGCAAATGTAAAATTTACATATTGCGTCGACTTTCCATTCTGTGGCTCTACAGGCCCTGCCTGGAACACATGAGGTTTGCTCGCCGCTCTCCGTTGGCTCTAAAACCTTTTATTTCACAATCAGTATCCACGCATCTCTACACTTGCAAACTCCATAAGTGACCCGGGAAGTTGTTATGATATACAGTTACGCCCGGCTAAAGGTTAACAGCCAAACGCTTTTTTCGCGTTTTGCTGGTGTTTGGCTTGTGTTTGGAAACGTTTGAAAACGTTTGGAATGTGTTTGGAAAGTGTTTGGAATGTGTTTGGAAAGTGTTTGGGAAAAATCTCAAACACTTTTACAAAACGTTCGAACACTTCTCCAAACGCGTTCAAACACTTTCCAAACGCGTTGAACAATTACCCGAACGATTCCAAACACTTTCACAAACGAATTCAAAGACTATGCATTTCAAACACTTTCATACAAATGCTGAAGAATCTCCAAACGTATTTTCAACAGGTCCAGCAACGTATGATGTAGCTACATGTAAATGTGCACTTATGCAGCATTATAGGTTGTATATATTTAAATAAAACACGATCCAAATACGTTTACCCAAGTGTTTAATTCAACTAAAATTAATTAAAGACTTGATTCTTTATTTAAGATGCCATTCATCTTTCAAAAACTGTTTCGGGGTAAATCCATAGGCAATATCATGATCAGATCATGATTCATGATCTGATCATGATATTGCCCATAAATTTACTCCGAAATAGTTCCTAATTTTCAATTAAAATATATATATATATATATATATATATATATAATTACTCCAAGGACCAATGGCGTATCGCCTAGCTTACTCCACTGGAGCTTATTCTATTGCTTGGCTTAGTAAGCCAAACAATACCTAAATTGAGCTGCTTCTGTATTTCCATTCGAAATTTTAAAAGTTAGCCTTCTTTCAAGAACTTCACTTTCAGAAAAAGTATGATAGCGACTGGGTATACTTGCTACTGAAGGATCTGTAACTTAATAATAAATGAAGTGTTAAACCTGTTAATGTAGGCATATTATTTGTTTTCTTCTACCTATACTTATTTTCTTCCTTAATTAGGTATGACCATGTCATAATATTGTTGATTACCAGTAATAATATAAATATTAGCAGGTAAAGGTGACAAATACATATTTCCAGGAATTATTTGTCACTGACTCATTTTTTTTCTCTTTTTCATTTCATGTTAAAATGAATCATATATGAGGCGGAATTTGATTTGTGGAGCCCAGATTAGTGAAGTTTGCATCCCTGAAAATCCAAGTAGTCCGTATGAAAATGCAGTGGCAAATGCCAGGAAAACGCATATGAGAGCATCTGTTTTTGATAATTTTCTGCACATGTTGTTGGGATTTTTAGGTGCTGACAAGCTTTTTAGACACTTGTTAAAAATATCCCTGTCATTAGAATTAGATTACTAAGTGTACATGTACATGTATTACATACGTTTGGCGCAAAGTGTAAAGTGTTTGAAAGCGTTTGGAAAAGGGTTTGAAAACGTTTGGCTTTCACCAAACGCGTTCGGCAAAGTGTTTGAAAGCGTTTGGCAAAGTGTTTGTAAAGCGTTTAGAAAGTGTTTGCTACGCGTTTGCTACACGTTTGGCTTTCACTGAAAGTGTTTGGGAAACGTTGGTGCGTTTGGCGTTTGTTAACTTGAACGCGAGCGTAACTGTACTCCGAATCTGCAAATTAATATTATTCGTTTATTCCATGCCCCACTTTATGTTTTGTTAATGCCTACGCCTTCGCTCCCTTGTTTTTGTGTGTTTAGTACCGGGTACGTCATGTGCACCTTGTCTCTTCTTCCGTTAGAGACATTCAAACAAGTTAATGCCCTGTTTCCTGATTGGTAACTTATCAGAATCATATTTTCACGTGTGATGTATTAATAAATTGTTTTTAACCACTAGGCCTACCACCTTTTCATATAATGGGTGTAAACGCATGAGCCATCGTAGAAACTTCTGTCCATGCAGGCCGACTGCACTAACTAGATCACCACAAATAACAAATGCTTTGCCCTCCGTCAACCCTTTAAACTCTTGATTTGTAGCTGATATTATTTGGGAATCTGCAAGAAAATTGAAATTGGAACAAGAAGTATTTGAGTTGGTCCAAATCTTTATCTTGAAATCAAAACAATTCTGATATTCTCTCCCTCAAAAATAATAAATAATATTATTATACTTCTTCCACCGTCAAAACAGATTATAGTATTGTAGGCCTATATGTACTTTACTGGGAAGCACAAGTTAAGCAACTGGTCCTATATGCTTATTGTAGGCTACATTATTGGAAAAATAACATATTGTAACAACTTTAACTTCTTGGCATCAAGTCCTGAAAGTGAGGCTTGAATGTGTCCAAGAGGAAGCAAGTTCATATGGTATTGTCATTGCAAGGTTGACCTGCAAAAAATAACAAAATTGGTTTGTCTCCATGTGGGACTCAGCAAACATATGGATACTTCCCTTTTGAACGTAATGACCAGAGTAGGGGGTGGTTATTGTGTTTCAATGATTTTTCCCTGCTTTACAACTAGATTAAAGATGCAAGAGAAAAGTACATTTTGAAAGTATAACCATGTGATACTATCTACAATAATATTCAGCACAATTTATCTTATCTTTCTTTTCATCAAACAATAAAATCTACCTGATATTTTAGTAGTTGGACATGCAAGCTTTCGCTTTCTTTTTCAGCATATTTCTGTTTACATTATAGCATGAAAATGATTTTTTTTAAATGTTCATTTTATCGGAAGGTATGAAAACAGTTTTGGCCTAAGCATTTCATATCCTTATTCATTCATCGCGAGATCCACAGCTGATCAAAATTTTTTCCACGGGAATTCTTGTGGTGTAGGGCATCAGTGAAAATGACAACAAAATTATATGAAGTCAATTCACACGGTACAAGTTATATCTGCTATTGACTTGCACTAATGGAACTACTGCAAAAATGGATGATAATGACAGACAATGAAAACCTGACTGCATGATCAACTCATCGTCAGATAAACTCCTCCTCCTCCTCCTCCTCCTCCTCATGTGAAATCAATGAAATATCATAGCAGTATATAACAGCAAAACGGGAAGGTAAACACTAAATGCTATTTTTTTCAAAAAAGTTGAATACAATATCTGGAAGAATGATATTTTTATTGTCTAAAATTATGGATATTCAAATTTTTCCAATGTCAGCTTTGTCTTTTAATTGAAAAAGTGGGGTGATTAATCAGGATAGCATATTACTAGGCCTTTTGATGTATACTGTAAAGGTAATCCTTTCATCATAATTTTGTTTTCCTTTTTTTAGAAATTGATTTTTTCCCAAGTAGAATCCTAAACTTTCTCAGCTTTGAATCACAGATACTTCACATCTTCACGGGCCTTTTGAGGTACATTATAAGGTGCTGCTTTCATCCAAATTTGTTTTCTCTTTTTTTTTCTTCAAAATTTATAATTTCTCAAGCAGAATGTGAAACTTTTTCAGATTTTTATTCACAGATAATTCAGATATTTACAGTTCTACAGTGATTATCAATATAAATTAAAATCCTTGAATTGCTAAAAACAAAACCGTGTTATATTTATATCCTCTATTTGTCAAAGTGTAAATTGTGGACCTTTTGACAATGAATTTGGATTTGAATGTCGCTCAGTCATATGTGAACTGCACAAGTAGCAAATTAATTCTATGATTGAAGCTTGAGGGCGAAAAGAGTATTTATTCTCACACTGAACTTTGACACTCTTATGCTGAGTGGCGAATGAAAATATTTTCCAAAGCTGGACCTTTTAAAACTTTATACCTTAATGCTAAGCTTCTATGAAGCTACAGATACATCACCTAAGACTTGAAGTAGCTTAGGAAGGCTGCTATTCCATTTTAACGTATAGCTGATCAACATAACTGGAAGCCTACTTCATGCACTGAGGCTAATAACCGTAACATAAGATCCAGCCACCAACAAAATTTGGACCATTTTTTCATGATCACATAAAAAGATCCTTTTGCTGTGTTCGGCTCAACCACACCAATCAAGGTAACAATGAAGACGTATCTTGTCATACTAGTAAGTGGAGCTTTGCTACCTTCTTTGCTGAAAATGGGGGTGGGGGGTGGGGTGTCCGAACCCTTTGAGCCCCCCTGACTACGCCCTAGAAATACATGAAGCGGTCACGGCCAATGGTCAGCGATTAATCCACAGGCCAAGTCAAGGGTCAAAAGTGACATTGCGGCACATGCGTGCAGAAATTGTTCATTTAGCCTATTCTTGGCCTCACCATCCTGGCACTTTGACTGCTCAACGAATCGAAAGGTCTGTACAACAGATCTACAGCCACACAAAGCTAGGTGAAAGCACACTCTGGCAACCTGTATATCTTTTGTAACCCAGGTAGGATAAAAAACCGCTCAAATACCAACTTTTTTTTTATATATACACTCAAAATTACATTGGATGCTCCTTTCTTCATGTCCAAAATTTGGAATCATCAAGGCCGCAATCTTTTCCACATTGGAGATTAAAAATGCAAAGTTTCTCGCGCGTATGAATGGATAGCACGGGATGTTTTCACCTGGCTAGGTCGCAGCAGTGCACAGCCTTGACGTCATGCTGAAGCCGAAAATTGCAGTTAGGTCATGGCCACCTTTAGAGGCCTTCTTTCTCTTGCCCTCCTCATTCCTTATCCCTCCTGCCGTGATTTTATTTTATTGTATCTCTGCTGTCTAAGAAGCAGTCAACGGCCATACTCTCACGACCGTCCCCTAGGACTGACTCCAGTAATACATTTACACCAGGTGTCACAACACGAGCAAAAGCTCTGGCTCGTAACATGTTTCCGACCACAAATCAATCACTATTCGGCAGGCTGCATCATAAGGTTTACTGCCGCTCTACTACCAATCACTGATGTGAACGTCAACATCTTTCTATGAATGGTTAAGTAGCCGTGAATTTATTTTACAATAATGTTTATTCTACAATGGGGCCTTGGGAGATTAATAAAGGTTTGTGTACATCTATCGCGTCTGGTTTCCATATCACATAGTCCGCGTTACATTTCTAGAAAAATAGACTGATTCATTGCGCATAGCAGTGTTGAGTGGTTATGCTTTTCTAGGTATTTCTGGCCTCTTTTCTGCTTAAAAAACCATGCTTTGTTTGACTACTTAAACAGAATATCCCATACAAATATTATGGGGTAAACACGAACTATCGTCCGTGTGTGTTTCTGGTTAGGACTCAATGAGGTCTGCGCAAGGAAATCATGAGCCGCCCAGCGCCTTGTGGTTTCCTGCCAGAATCATTTTGCCTGAACTGAAACACCACTCATGACAGTTTGTAAAAGTCCAACAAAGGAAAAGGTTGATCGAGATTTGATTGGCGTTTCCGTGTGAAAAGGAGTCGTTTCCATCAACAGTTTTTACACAGCAGCAAATTGTATATGATTAAGTTTACCATATTCAGGCCTGTATTTGTATCATGATATACAATGTATTTGTTGGAGGATTATTGTGTAACGTTGTTACTGTACGACCGATGACCTCTAGGGGCGTGGCTATACACTTTTACAGCACTTCACACAGAAAATACGACTTTGCTCCAAATATGTCAATATATACCCCTGACTTCTGGTTTGTGATCATATAAACTATATATACTCTAAAAGTATACATTTGGTTTAAGCTATTGAAACTAATGAAATTTCTGTAAGTGTTAACACATTGAATTTTGAAATATTTTTTCTTATGGGAAATGAAACAGGACATCTCTAACAACAAAACGTATTTTAAATTTTGGATAACAGTTTCAATTCAAATTTTATAGGTTGTCTAAATTAAATTGAATTTTGTTAGATTGTTGAAAACAAAGGACACAGTTTTCGCATAATAACATATTCAATGTAAAATAACGTTTTTTTGTTCTTTCTTTCACTAAAAGAAAGGTACTTTAATTTTGGCCCAAAAAGACTGTTGCGCAATCTGAGTTTCATATACCGACAAAAAAAGACACAAATATGTGATATAAAAGTCCAACAGAAACAATTGAAGGAAAGTGGATAAATTCTGCACTTTTCTTTCATGGGTCATCATTGAAATTGAAATAAAAGGCCGGCGAATGTTGTTGTTGTTGTTGTCCTTCTTCTTCTTCTTCTTCTTCTTCTTCTTCTTCTTCTTCTTCTTCTTCTTCTTCTTCTTCTTCTTCTTCTTCTTCTTCTTCTTCTTCTTCTTCTTCTTCTTCTTCTTCTTCTTCTTCTTCTTCTTCTTCTTCTTCTTCTTCTTCTTCTTCTTCTTTTTCTTCTTCTTCTTCTTCTTCTTCTTCTTTTTCTTCTTCTTCTGCTGCTAGTTCATCTTCATCTTCATCTTCGTCCTCTTGCTCATCTTCGTCTTCAACATCTTCATCTTCTTATTCTGGCGACTGTTGGAATCTTTTGGTGCTGATGGGAGTGTCAATCGAGACTCCCGCCATCCCCAGTGTTGCCGAGCTTTTCGTCCCGTTATAAATACCACATCTGTGCTGAATATTGTGTTTAAATCGAAGGAATAAAGCATGGCCAAATGTTTCGTGCTCTCTCTATATATATATATAGTTATACACTGGCGGGTGGTTTAACTAGAATAAGCTGTCCAGCTAGAAAGGGTACATATTGGTTCAGGGGTAAGTCAAATTGTTCTTATCTGAACCTGTACTATACAAATTTAGTAATTATGGTTTGTTTGACAGGTGTTCTTATTTCATAATGAAGCTCTGCATTTATAAGCAAAACTTCACGTATTTAGCTAATTCATCATTTGCCACGTTCTTATTTATTCTTTATTGTGTGGGTTGTCTTTACTGAATATTTAGCTTAGACAAGGAGCCGCTACTCAGAGAGACATGTACGGGTAAAAGGCTCCAAAACATTTTGAGTAGTTACCCGCTGAAAACCCTTTTATTTATTTGGGCTGATACAGCCAATATCAAAATTTTACAGAGGAACGTGTGCAATATAGACAATAGTAACTCCATATGTATACAGGTTAGACAAGGACAGGTTAGCTTATGGAGGGTAAAGAGTTCGGACTGCGGAATAGGATATTGACTACTAGGAAGTGGTTCTGGGCAAAAAGACACAAATACAATACATATATGTATATATATATATATATATATATATATATATATATATATATATATATATATATATATATATGTGTGTGTGTGTGTGTGTGTGTGTATACAAACATATACATACATACATACATACATACATACATACATACATACATACATACATACATACATACATATTCAAATGTGAGTTTCAGAAAAACATTGCCATAAAGAAAAATAAAGATAACAGAATTACAGACAACAACATTTGCTCATATTTATTGTAATAGTTGGCACGAATCTGGAATCATGGAGATAGGTGCAAAGATATGTACATGTAGAAAGAACCGTTATCACTTAAAAAGATATAGACAGCGTACTAGTATAACAGGGAGGGCGATTGGTGGTCAAAATTAAAAGTTTTATCAAGTTGATCATATCTGCAGATTAACGCGACACAAGTTCAACAGCTGGTGAATTGTTACAAAATGCTAAAGTTACTTTTACACCATATTTCACCAAACTGTTTACTCTTATGTTACAAGTAGGTGTTTATCCTAATAATTGGTTCAGATCAATCATTAGCCATTATTTAAGCAGGTTTCAAAAGACACAGAAGGAGACTATACAGGCATTTCTTTATTGTCTATACTAAGTAAGACGTTCACCATTGTTGCGAAAAAAAGGTTAAGTGGGATAAAAAAGAAAGAAAATGTACGAGTATCAGACAAGATATCAGAGAGGACAATGTATGCTTGAATGCATATTCACATTATTGGCATCATTTCACAAGTATCTATCAAGACCAAAAAGGCCCTTTGAGTGTCTTTTTATTGATTTGTCTCAAATCTTTTAATTCATTTGATCATCATTTGTTGTATTTGTGTCTTTTTGTCCAGAACCACTTCCTAGTAGTCATTACCCTATTGCGCAGTCCGAACTCTTTACTCTCCAGGCTAACCTGTTCCTGTCTAACCTATATACATATGGAAGTATTATTGTCAATATTGCACACGTCCCTCTGTAAAATTTTGACATATGATGTATTAGCCCGCATGAATTAAATGCTCTTCAGCGAGTAACTATTCAGAACATGTTTCGTAGCTTATACCCGTAGATGTCTCACTGAGTAGCAGTTCCATGTCTAAGCTAAATATTCAGCAAAGACAACCCACATAATAATGAATAAATACGATCGTGGCAAATGATGAATTAGCTGAATACGTGAAGTTTTGCTTATAAATGCAGAGCTCTATTATGAAAGGAGAATACCTATCAAACAAACCATAAGTACTAAATTTATATTGTACAGGTTCAGATAAGAACAATTTGACTTACCCTTGAACCAGTATGTACCCTTTCTAGCTGGATAGCTCATTCTAATTAAACCTCCTGCCAGTGTAAAACTGAAGTAGAAACAAACTGCTGCACTATATTCAGTCCCAGTGGTTGTAAAATAAACAGTTGCAGCTAGACCACGTATACAAACCAAGGGAAATCCTAACAAGGACTGAAACAATGGACATACCCACCAGACATGTAAAAGAAACTCCAGGATGACACGTACTCCAAACTTAGAACGTGTCCAAACAATTAAGCTCTATTCCACTGCCAACCCTGAGTCAATGTTGCAACGTAATGTGTCAGGTTTGTGACATGAGAGAAAATACTGTCAATTTTGAATAATATTTAATAGTGATTAAATGTGCATTTGGGCAGGTCAGACAGACTGAAAATCATTAGCATTTTGCCAAAAACATGTTATCAAACCAATTTTTCCTAACACGGTTTTCAGTATAATTAGGCAAACTTGCAACTGTCGTAGGCCACTGCTTGCTACCGATAGCCACCGGGTGGTTTAACCTGACAGAAAACATGCTACCCTAAAATGTCTGAAAGTGCATCTTAAAACAGAATAATGTCAAAATATAAAATTAAGTAACAAAGTCTAAATACTGCAAAATTATTGTAGCTATACTTTCTGAAAATCTACGGATATTAACAGCAAAATTTATAGAGCAAGTCAGAAAAGAATGAAAGTAATTTGTATTTAAGTCACGAGAATGCAATGTAAATATAAGGTTTCTTAACAAGATATCTAGTGCAATTAGGCATGTTTGAAAGTGTCGTAGGCCGTTGCTTGCTACTGATAGCCCTTGGGGTTTAACCTAACAGAAAACAAGCTAGCTTAAAATGTCTGAAAGGTGACCATTAAGCAGAATGATGCCAAATGATAAAATTAAGTAGCAAAACAGACAAGTCTAAAATATTTAAAATTATTGACGCAAAACTTTACAACCATCTCCGGATATTTACAGCAAAATTTGTAGAAATATTTGATCAAAAGTACATCTTTGAATCCTCTCGATTGAAGTTTATTGTAAATAATTTTTTTTGTTCTAGATGCAAAGTCCTAAAATTTCGAACAATAGCGAACAAATCCCAAAATCTGTGACAAAAACGTATCTTGTCCAATAGTTTCCGAAATATTACTGTCCAGGCAAGGAAATTTAACTACTAGAAAGTTAAAGTCATCTATTTTGTGATAGACTTCAATCCAAAACCTGTCATTAGTGACCCGAATATCCAAGACCAGAAACACATCTCTGAAACCATCTGAATTGTTACCATTAAAAGAGATATCTTTTGGGTAAATTTCTTTGGCAATTTCACTGAAATTTTGAACATTTACACAAGCAATATCATCAATATATCTTGCGTTGTTTGATAAAAAGTTTTGTAGCCATTTGAAAGTCCTTTTTCATCAATTTATCCATATACTCAAATTCAAGGCAGGTTAAATATAAATCTGCTAGTAACGGGGAGCAGTTGCTACCCATTGGAATGACTTTTATTTGTTGAAAAACCAATGGTCCGCATTGAACAAAAGTATTATCCAAAAGAAATTTTATATCTTCTATCAAAGTTTCAACAGTGTAAGATTTAACGTTACTTTTTGAATATTTTTGTTACCAATATGCTTTCTTTGTATATGAATTTATATTTTTGTATGGTTTACCACTATGTTTAAACATTTTGCTTATTGATTCAGAAAGAGCTTCTATCTAAGTTTCAACAGTGTAAGATTTAACGTTACTTTTTGAATATTTTTGTTACCAATATGCTTTCTTTGTATATGAATTTATATTTTTGTATGGTTTACCACTACATTTAAACATTTTGCTTATTGATTCAGAAAGAGAACTTTTGACTTCCTCTATGGGTAGATATGTGTACAGTGTAGAAAAATCAAAACATTTCATATTTTTGCTTTTACATCTTTGATTCTATATACAAACTGGGAAGAATTGCTTATTCTGCACAAACAATTTGTTTCAGAGTTTCTAGAAATTGCATTACAGTATTTACGGAAATAAATTCTAATTGTATTCAAACATAATGTTACTTCTTTTGATAATTATTTTGTTGTTCATTTTGAAGCACCAGCAATAAATTTAGATTTTAAGCGTTTTTATGTAATTTGTGTATCCAGAACAAAAGTGAAATTATGGAGTCCTCTTCAGAAATTTTGATATTAAAATTCCTTTTCATTTCATCTTTATGTTTATCTATCAAATTGTCAATGGGTTGTTTTTTTCATATATATATGTTATTTCCTGTTATGTCGGGAATATTCTTTATTTCAAGTTCATTTTTCAAAACATCGAGATAATTGTTTTTGCGAATGATCCCAAAATTGTTACCTCCCTTATAAATGTTAGTGAATATAAATCTTTCTTGTAGTTCTTTGACTGCTTTAGAAACTTTAGGCAGTTTTAGATTAACCGTATTAAGGACTGGTAAGAAACCAAAAACCTTTGCATGGCCGATTTTGAGATTTTAACGGTTTTTACAAGATGAATGTCCTTTCTATTAGTTGTCAAAATTTCAAGCTTTTAACTACTGTAGAAATATGAGAAAAACGCCCAAAACCACACAAGTATGTGGACTTCCGAACGTCCATGTGTCATTTTTTTGGTTTTCAACCGCCAAACGGAACAATGGCACCCGTCAATCATACTTAACAGCCTGTTACGTGGCTGCAGGTAACAACGGTCCATGGCAAAAGGAGAGTGGTATCAGGGCGCCAATGCGAAAAAAGGCGATTTGCCGAAAATATGTTTGTGGGCAGGGAAAAGTTGCAAACATGCTAACATATCATAGCCTTAGTGGTTATCTTGCTTATTTTGTGTTCTAACGAAGGGACACTTTAAATGTTCAAGAGGAGCACCAATCATCTGACGATGTCCCTTCAAAGGCCGTGCCGCGATGGATTACCCCGGTGGTCCTGCACACCAAAGACAGGCGGGGACAAAACTGACACTTCAATCTACAATACCCATGTACATGATAATATTTTATCGAAACCCGGGGATGAGGAAATAAAAGTGCAAGTAAACACATCGAAATAACCATAAACGTAAACAGCAGAGAAAACACACAAAATAACGTTACAAAATTCAGGTTGGAAAGAGAATTGAAACTCACTGACAAAATAACCACAAAATAATGACATGTTAACTAAGTGTCTTGTGTACAGACAGGTCTAACAAGCTAACTACATAAAGTATCCAGATAGGAGTAAATACAATAAAATACTATCCCTAAAAACGGGATGAAGAGGTAGGGGGCGGATGACCAAACCCACCATCCATGCACAGACCACGAGCGGCAGTAGGCCGCCCACCGAAGCAAGGCAACACAACTTTCGTTGCCAGGCTTGAGGTCACGGGGCCCGAAGAGCCGCCTCCATGACGTCACGCTTTGAAACCAGACTGTCGATGTCGCCGTTTGACAGATCGCTGAATAATACTTTGTGTACTTCAAAAGCTCTTTTATTCATGTGATTTGCCAAAATTTGATTGACAACATCCCCAAATGTTAAGGGACGATGTTTTCTACGTTTTGTACAAATATCAGCTCAACTTAAGTAAATGGTATTGTTTCAGAGGCAAATGATCAACATCAAAGGCCTTTGAAGCTTGTTTTCTCAGAAAGGATAATAGGACGAGAACCCCACCTAAGAATGGTTATTCCAAGAAAACGGCTGGGCGAAATTTAATCCGGTTAACTGATTTTGATTTTGTAATGTCTGAACTGCAAAAACGATTCAGCGATTTTCAAAATTTTGCTTCGTTCTTTTTTTCTATGAAATGAAGAAAATGAACATCCTGAAAATCAAAGGGAAAATTGAAAAGTCAAACTTTGAGGATGGATAGCAGGAAAACAAAACCAAACATGAAAAATCGTAGGATCCTTTTTTTGTTGCCCATATGTCAGGATTAAAATGCAAGTGTAATTATGAATATATCACAAATAATTAGTGACTTATATCGACATTTATGGGGTGGATGCTTTGCGGTCAACTTTCAATTGTTTATTCAACAATTAACATCACAGACACCCAAATACGGGCCATATAAATTCTTTGGAGTATGACGATTACACACATATATGATATGTTATCCTAACGCAAATACAGTTTGAGTTAAGATGTATTAAAGTGGAATTTATTTTTGGTGTCTTACCTGTCCTTAAAATTCTTAGTGTGGGATTTGTAACGATAAATTCTATTTCTAAAGACTCTTTTCAAGTTTGATAACATCCATCAAATTTCTGAAGTTCCATTTTGTCTTTCTTTGCCCATTTCATACAGTAAAAATCAAATGCATCATATTGTCATGTATCCTGAAAAATACTGCCCATGTTCAACTTCGGACATATCCGAAATTTTTTACCTTTTTTCATCACTTCTTTTAAACTTGAATTTTGTATTATATCCAAAATACCTGTAAACACATGTTTGTGGTATGCATCAACAAAATTAGAATATTAACTGTTAGGCATACAGTCACAATTTTGATTCGCTGCAATATCCTCAAAAGTAATTGAATCCAGAAATTTCTTGTAATTCATGATACTTTGTCCAATATTGTTGCCATGTATATATATATGAAATAATGGTGGTGGGGGGCTCATTTATTTTGCATTCCTTGGGAATCTGTTACACACATTTTTCAACTTGAAAAGGGGACATAATGTAGTATAGTAGTATGGGCTTAATGTAGAAGGTGTATATTGAAGAGCAATTAAACTTGTGAAATCTATGCATAGCATATTGTCCTAAAGTGTCCTTACTTTGGATGATTTAACTGTATATATTCAGTGTTCAATCGGCACCCCACCAGGACTGCATTCTTATTCCCTTTTTAATCATAATGTATCTAAATGAATTAATTAAACAAATCGAAAGTCTCTATTCAGAAGGTATTTTTATATATGAAGCATACCCAAATTTCGGCATATTATTTATTGCAGATGATATTGCAGAGTGCGCATATACAGTTGGTCCTTGCAAAAATTGATTAATATTTTGAAACAACATTTTGACAATTAGAACTTAGCATCAGAATTTCATAAAATGCTATGTATAATCCAGCAATTAATCCAAGATGTAATGGATTGCTGTTCCCAATAGCCATGGAGGTTTTTGATAAAGTGACAACCCCTTAGCCTGAGGTTTGGAGATAACAATATGCAAAACATGTTGAAGATGTTCAAATTCAATACTGTAAATATGTTCTTGGAATTGAAGCTCCAGTAATCTGGCAGCATTAGGAGAATGTAAAAGCTCATCACTTAGCACCATATACAACGAAAGTATGTAAACTTTTGGTGTAAATAATTGAAAATGCCAAGTGATAGACTATCAAAGTGTTGCTACCTTATGTTAAAAACATTAGATGAAAATGAAAGGACCACTATGGAGACTTATGGTAAACAATCACTTGATAGGTTTGGTTTTATCATGGGGCCGATGTGCCTAGAGGTTGGTTTTGAAAGAGTATTTTAAAGCTGTTTGTACAAAGGTTAAACTATTGTTTCCAATATGACTTGTCAAGTAGCTCACATGACACCCTTAAACTGAAAAAAAGTATTTACAAGTCTCTTGGAGCCAGTACTCAACATCCCTGACATTGAAGAAATATTTTACATAAATGGTAAAATTCAAAATCTGGGGTCAGTTTGAAAATAGAAACAGGTAGACACCATACTTGTGATTTGAATGACTGTTTATGTTTTTTTGAAATATAAGCAGTATTGAAGATACGTTTTATTAATTTTTTAGTCAGTCCAATTTATCATGATTAACGTATCAAAGCTTTACCCAGCTATTTTATAACACATCCAAAATACAAATCATCCTAGTGCATGAACAATTTGTCGATATTGTGTCATGTAGCTATAGCACTTTGTCAACCATTTTGAAAACACGAAATGAATTGTTAATTTGCATTGAAGGCAAAGATGACGTATTTCGTATTTTGCCCCTCTGTTAATCATATGTATGTTTACAATGTACTGCAAAATAGGTCTAAGACCTAACAGTACTGAATTAACTTACTTTATCGCACCACAAGTTCAATTTGGGTCGCTGATACAGTGAAAACAAGTTATAATGACAACATCTGTTCCCTAAGAAATGTGTCAGATAACTTTCAGATACGTTGCAAATGGGGAAGAAGATAGCTGAAAATGAAACATGCCTTCTTAAATTGAAAGTGCATTTCCAGGACAAAAATGTATACATAAATACAATTTTTCCAAAAATTGCTGTGTAGTTGCAGATGTGATGGTCTTTTATGCAAATGCTGAATCAGAGAAATTAAAAACTTCCATTATTGGTGCAACTTTTGGCATACTTATGCCACATGATGCAGGTTGTACGTAGGAGTAGGGGGTAGGCTTGAATGCCACGTTGAAAAGCAAACAGGAAAGTAAAATAAAATAAAGAATCTGATAAAACTGCATATTTGTGGTCGCCATGCACGGCTTGATTAAAACAACTAAAGTGGGCTGCAAATACCCTCTGTGCATAGATCAGAAAAGTACCATATATCCGAAGGTTTGACGGCTACCTGATTAATTTTCTTGATGAAAGGTACTGTGTGATTATTAATCTCATATGTATAGTCACAGGTCAGATTCTGATATTTATTACTATATAGTTCTCTGACCAATAAGCTTTTACAGAAAGAATAAGGGACAAAATGCACGACGGGAGATTGACTGTTGGGTTTAATTGTGAAAAAACGCGTTTGAAAAGTGTAGTTCTGATGGTTAAATATCGTGGACAAAACAGGAAAAAGCGTTCAGTGTTTTCGTTTTGGATTCCGCAGGGACAAGTCGAATCAGCCATAATGTTCACCTGGGGCAGGTGACTCAAAAGAGGGGCGTATCGTAATCTAAGTTGTGTTTGGCACATATTAGGGAATATCTGTCCGTGAGCAAAATAAGTAAGAGTGTAGTTGTCGAATAGTAATATGTTTTAAACTGGTTACGAGAATTGGGAGAGAGGAAACAAACGGATATCTAAGGGCAGACTGCTCCATGAATGTATTACAGAGGGAAGAAAAGAGTTGCTAAATGTTTCAGTTCGAACTTGAAATTGTCTAATGTTTTGAATATTAAGGGTCTTACGGTGTCTCGCGTTTGGTTTGTTTCGTTCGGTGGAAAAATATCAACGCAAAAACTTTAGTGCATTAAATGTAACTTTCCAAACCTTTCCCCAAAGCCCAATACGATTCAAATTTGCATTCAGCCTTACAGTAGATTCGGTTGTGTTTCTGACTACGTCGATAATGGTAGTACCATTTGCAAATAACCTTATATCTGGTGTAATAACTTCGACCATGTCACTAACATATATTAGAAACAAGAGTGGACCCCAAATCGATCCTTTGGGTACACCTGCCTCAACTAGTAGCCAGTTATATAATTGTCCATTAATGACTACTTTTTGAAGTCGATCTAACAGGCAATATGCCACCCAGCTGGCCAGATTACCACAAAAGCAAACAGAAAGCAAGTTAAAAAGAAAAACTTTGTGGTAAAGCTTTTGACACGTCTAAGAATACCATTTGAATTTCATTTCTACATTTGAATCTACCGTAAATTTTGTGGACCACACTTGCGAGCCGATTTATGGCCGAGTCTTTGTTCTTAAACCCAGAATTTTTTATAAGTGAGTAAAATATATGTTACTAAGTATTCGTAAAATTTATGATAAACTAATCTTTTCCGTACTTTAGGCACATTGTGAAGGGGCGATATTGGTGTTAATTAGACTTTGTTAGTCAGTCTTCTTTTTATAAATAGGATAAAGGTATCATTTTTCCCTTCAACCGGAAATTGCCTTTGTTTCCAAAGATAAATTGCATAGTTTACAGAGGGATCTAGCTATGCCAGGTTTGGCTTCTTTCAATAGTATATATCCAATTCCGTTCGGAACGTTAGCGCTGGAAGATCTAAGGGAGTGTCCTGCAATTCTCACGTCATCTTCTTTTATGTAAAAAGATTCGAGTCTTGAGTTTGTGACCAGCGAAAAGTCCGGTTGGGGTACAGGGAACTCGTCGACAAGCAGTTTGCACTGAGATGCAAAATACAAGTTGAAAAATGTCCGCCTTTTCTGCAATGTTTGGGATAACTTTACCATTTGGATAAGTGGAGGAATGGTCTGATGAGTCTTTTAAGATCGAATAAAAAAAGCTGGGCCTTAAGATTTTGTGCCACAAGTCAAAGTTTAAAAGTCCATTTGAATAGTGAATTTTACGAAGGCATTAGAAAGAACGCGGCATGTTTGCAACATGCGGAATAGACCAGCAAATGTAGCATTTATGCTATAATGTTTTTTGACCACGTAACGGCCGGGTCTCGAACTAGCAATCTTTGGCACCAATCACCCAGCCAAAAATGGGAAATATACATACTAACTGTATAAAGTCCACATTCTTTAAAAAAAAAATGGTTCAATGGAGGCCGGTACACGTGAATGTCATAATTGACTAGGAAGATCAGCGACCAGTGGCCTTCCATGAATTCATGTGACCTCGGTACTGTGTGGGATTCATAATCTTAAAAATCTTTTGTTTACTGCTTGACCAGTGTTTCACAAATTTATATCGGCCTCTACACACCATCACGCCAGAACCCATGGAAATGGGCAGATGGCACCACCGTGAGCTGGACTGACTGGAAGGTTAATGAACCAAACTGGAAGAATCCCAGTTCGAGTCAGATAGTTGGTGAGAATTGTGTCAGATTAGAGCATTCTTCATCTTACCAGTGGTATGACGTGACATGCCAGAACAAATACGCCTATTTATGCGAAGGTAAGCTGAAATAAACATTTTTTTACATTCACAGCAAGTATGTTGAACTATCTGTCTACTTAATATGTGCGTACTTTGGAGGGGGGATGAAGTCTCGCTGTCAGTCTATACTTTCATTGCTCATGGAATAAGTTGGTTTATAGGGTCATCAAAAATGTAAATTTGTTTTTTGTGCTAATCACAAATTTGTATTGTTTGATAAATCAAACTCCGTGCCAGTAAGTGCAATACATTTAATTTTGTTTCCATTTACCTTCCAATAATTGTCCAAATGATATCAAATAGAAACTAGCATTCAGGTAAATGTTAGTTAAATTGGTTAAATCCTGACAAACACGAGCAGTTCATATCAAGATGATATTTCAGTCATTCGTCATTTGCTGCTTCAACTAGGACCAATTAAAATGTTTCCTTTGCGATGCTTAATTAATGTTGAACTCCCAACAGGAAAAGCTACAGACCTCGGACATAGTGTAGGTATTTCCTGCATCTTTATTTTTATAACAAATTATTATTTTCTAGATATGAGGCACTTAAAAAAATAGAAGCAGAGTTATTGGACAGCTGAGCAGTTTGAGTAGAAGAAAATTGAGTGTCAATCTTCACACAATTATTCATAGAATGAAAATTAATCTGGGTCATATCCATTGTCTGATGCAACGTCACTTATGTCATTCTAATTAATGATCTAATTTTAGACATTCGATGCCAGGATCCAGGATATGTTCCCAATGCTAACAGAATGGGCAATAGCTTTCTGTACAAGAAGTCACTGACATACTCCTGTTACAATGGGTTCCAAATGACTGGTCAAAGTTCCATAACTTGTCAGAAGAACAGACTGTGGAGCTCGTCATCACCGACCTGCTCAAGTGAGATATAATTTGTTGGGCATGTATTCGGCTACCACACATTAACCAGCGAGCAAGCTAATATCGGGGTAGGGAGATGGTCCAGTCAGAACATTCACTTCCTGCATAAGAAGAGCATGTGTGTGCTTGTGCATGTGTGTGTGTGTGTGTGTGTGAGAGAGAGAGAGAGAGAGAGAGAGAGAGAGAGACAGAGAAAGGGAAGGAGAAAATAAAAGAAAGGAAAAGAAATATATGTATATATATGTATGTATATATTTATAATTCGTTGAGAAGAGCAAGACATGACAGTAGCCTGATGTCCTTTATCACACCAATAACCTGTCACCCCTCTGACTTTAATGTCACCTCTTCAAAATAAAGCACCGGAAAATCTATAAACCTTTATGTTTGGGGTGCTATAAAATTATTACAGTCCTAGCTCTTCGGCATTAATGACATCATAACCCTCATCATTATAGGATCCACAAAATTTACAAATTTAGGGACTGTCTGAAATGTAATGAGGTATTAACTGGAAAATGACATAAAACTAAATACAGGGATAGGATACTGAATATCTCTTTTTTGACCGGCAGTAACAAATAAACAAAAATGAAACATTGTATTTGCAGTGCCAACCAAGTTATGTGAGGCATAGAGCCACAACAATGTTATGTGTTGCTTCGCATTGTTCTATTGGCAAAAGGAGCTGAACCACTTGATTTATATCTTTGTGGACCAAATACTTATTACGAAGAGAACATACAAACCCAATATATTCACACGACAAGCAAATCTCATTTCAGATGAAGATGAAATTGTATTTTCATTTTCTTTAACTATACAAATAAAGAGTAGGCTAATTAGTTTTCCCAGAATGAGTTATGGAATACAGTCAGGCCGCCTTTAACCGTCACTTGATAATTCGGCACCCTTGAAATTCGGCAGCAATGAGCTGTGAACAGATTTCCCCCATTGATTTACTACATGATAATCCGGCACCCTTGAATTTCGTCACCGGCATGTTAATTGCAGAACAAAAGGGCTTTTTTTCAATGTCATTTGCCTCTTTAATCCGTCACTTGATCTTCAATGGACCATATACCTTGCAATAACATACCTGATTGCGCCGTAGCGCAAAATCAACAATCACCTGACGTGTTCCAAACAAGTTCAGAGTTGATTAGACATTTAATTGTTCCCGCCTGAAATGGTTAAATTTTATTGCAATGGCCAGAATCTAATGAGGGAGTTTGTGGTGACGAGGTAACAAAAGTTTCGTGCATTGAAAAACAGTTAAAAGATACGAAAAGGGAGCGCAGTAAACAAAAAAAAAAAAAAAAAGATTTCGGATTTCTTTGTGCCAAAACAAGCTATCAAAGGCAAAATATGTGCAAATACGTGTGTGAGATTAACATTGGGGCTGAGACATTTATGCTTGCTCGCTCCAGTAATTTTGAACGTAACATTAATTGTACATATGGATATACATACACTGAATGAAGTGTGGGGTTTTTTCCCTATAATTTGCACGTTTTGTTATTAAAATTTCTTATGATTTTTTATACGTGTATGTGATTATGTTTTTATTTACTCATTGTTAGGTGCAAATTTGGTCTCTTATTCTCTATATATCCGGGTGAATTATAATGCGATTTGTTAATGTGGCAGCCTTGTTAATTCGGCAAAATGACCAAAAACAGATGGTGCCAGATAAACGCGGCCTGACTGTATACCATTTTGTTCAGTTTTTTTTTCTTTTTGGTAGCTTGTCTTTTATTTGTAGACCATGGGTCATAATAGCTGAAATAGCAGTCTTGGGTTGGGTTGGTTTTTGCTGCTCTTTGTCTTTACACCCTCAAGTCCTCCTTCATGAATGTAGCAAGGTGCTTCAGATTAAAGCTTAAGTGGCACAATTTGTCTCCTTTAAAAACATAGTATCCTTTTATCGTTCCATTGTGTTACTAGAAGTCTTGTAATTTGGACAAATTTACAAGATGCCATGCTTAGCCCAACTTGCCAAATATGCCACCATAAGAGGGTCAGCCACTACAGGTACACAAAATTATACCATCACGAAATCAATTTACACATGCCTTTCTATTTCTGCAGAAACAGCTTTTGAATTCGATAAGGTTAATTTGTCATTTTCCAAAACCGCTTACTTTGACTTTTGTACACAGTACACTTGTAACCTTGATTCAAGTCAATTATATCAGCAGGCAAATCCTGATATACTTAAAATTGTTTAAATCTTCCAAGTGGACTACACTTTTGGTGTCTTATTTGATTCAGGTACGCAAAGTTACCATCCACGATTTTCCCTTTGGCCATTTGCCAAGCTTTCAATTTGTTTTGTTTTTATAAAGTTATAGAGGCGTCTTTGCTCATTTGCTTTGCATTTACAATATGGTCATACTGTTTCTCGTCGTGGTCAGATATCCACTCATTTGAACAGAATATGCAAAAGAACTGTTTTACCAATGAAAGGTTTACAAGCTGGCTTACCTGACCTCTGGCTCCTGAACACATGGGCATTTACTGGGAGCACAAACCAGTATATGCACTGCTTTAAGATTTTGGTGGCATCTAAAAAAAGAATAAACAAGATAATGCGTGGGTATCAGCATTCTAAAAAAATCTCTGTTTTGTTTTATTGTACATGTTTTTTTTTTTTAAATATTGCAAGATATTTTGGACATCTAATCATATGTACAAACTTCATTCATGTATTAATTTGTTGGTGAAACTTCAATCATGCTTCATGTAACTAGACTTTCATGCACTCGACCTCGGAAGCATCTAGATGCATGTATCAGTCTTAGGTCAAGTTTCATGCATCTCTCCTAAATTATTTGACTTACAGTCGTGCAACTTTACATGAGTATTACTCAGCATGCAAGAATTCGCCTCTTGGGGTTTTGTTTGTCCTTGCATCCATCTATGTGTCGGCTCAGCACTTGCAGTCGGGAAAATGACAATTGCCATATGTCAGACCTGATTCGAGTATATCTTCAAATATATTTGACGTGCAGGCACGGTGATTATAAGACGAATATTCAGTAAAAAAGCGCATCTGAAAATTTTTGTCCGTAGAAACCCTGAACATACTGAAAATAATCACATTTACTGTCAAACCTGCATTGCATTGCATGTATGTCCGAAAACTAGTAAAGTTTTCGTATCCATGCATACATAACCCAGCCTATTGATCAAATGAGAACTTCAAATATAATTCTGGGTAAATGTACTGGAATTATTATGGTGAATTGTCATGTGAACTAGTGATTAAATTGGAAGCCTGGGGAGATGAAGATTTTGCTTTTGATGGTCTCTGCAAAATTGTTTCGATGGTGTTTAGCATAGATACATGAATAATTAGATGTATTAAAGTAATGGATAAAGTAAACAACATGCTTAAGTTACAACTACTCATGTGTAACGTGTCTGTATTTTTATATCATCAAGATAAATTTATTTCAGGGATAAATTGTGTCGATCCTGGAATGGTTATGTATGGCAAAAAAAATGGAACCAGCTATAGATATCAGGATGTGGTGAGTTACACCTGTGATGCAGGCTATGAGATGTCAGGAAATGCTTCTATTACTTGTCAAGCTGATGGACAGTGGAGCAGCTCCCCACCTGTTTGTAACGGTAGGCTATCTGTGATGTTACTGCAAACTAAAACAGACACATTTTATAGAATAAAATCTCGTCTCCACGTCCCTTGCAGACTCGTTTGGGCCTGATATGGAACTAGAAGCCCAGGTCACTCATCTCTATAATTCAATGAGACTTTTTAAAACAGGTATTATCGCACATGGTTCCATTATCAGTGTTTCTGGGTAGGGACTTAAGTGGTTTTAGTTGACAACCGTATGACATAGAGGAAATCAGACAGAATGTTATTAAAATTAATTAAAAATACATCGACAACAGTAGTTATAGTAGACAGAATAACATTCAAATATATATACTGTCAGAATAACTCCAGTTAAGGAATATGTAATTCTGCTATCACTGTACTACCTAAAGAACATAAGATCACAACATTAACACCTGGTTGTGTGTAATAAAAACACTGGTTATCTGGGACTGATGGAAAAAATTAATTCAGACCATGGTGCGAGTGAAAAAAAACCCAGACATAAATGAAAGTAAAGATGCGCCATATCAAACTTTCAAAAAAATTCTGTTATATATATAGCAATTTACAACTGAACATATTTCGGAGTGTTCATTGTTAAACTGCAATTATACATACTTTGAGAACCCAGTGTAAGAGGGAGTACAGACTTTGTCTGTTATATTTGAAGAAGATTTTGTCAAATCAGGGGTGCAGAAACAGACTGTAATTTGAGTTTAAGGGAATTCAGGATTTTGAACAGAGGTTCGGTATGTGAAAGAGAATTGGTGTTGCAAAGACACGTTATTTCCTTTTTCTGCAGTGTAAAAATTATGTTAGAAGAATGACCCTAAGCTAAAATAAAGTAATTAAGATGTAGCATGGAGAGAGAATTATATATGAGAAGAAGCACCGAAGTTGGTACATAAGAACATAGTCCCCTGAGAGTGCCAATGACTCTGGAGAGTTTATTGCCAATTTTATCTTATGCGGTGTCCATGAAAGATGTTTATGAATCTGTATGCCTAAAAAATAAATTCATCCACCCCTTCAATTTTAGTATCTTTGATTTTGAGGTCTAAATCTAGGTACTTCAGACTCTGGGCGTCTTCTCTTCTTACCCCATATGTTTATGTTAAGATTGATTACCCTCTGACCTGTATATACTGTAATAAAGTCAGTTCTTAGTAGTTTGTACATACAACAAGACGTGTTCAAGCTCTTCCCTACATTCTATTCTACCCCTACTTGACATTTGGTGCCGTGACCAGGATCCTCTAAACTAAAAAAGCTTCGACTGAGCAGCAACCTCACACAGCATGGAAAGACTAAAGAATACAAAAAGAGCTCAATGGGGACAACTTACAAAGCTCATAACCCAGGCAGAGACTCTGAAACAAAAGGATGAGCCCTGAGAAGAAGACACTGATTCCCTTCAAGCCACCCTTTATTTGGTCAAAGAAGAGATACAAGTCATCAAGAAATTGGACAGGACATCACAGACTTGTGTACAGATGAGAATGTAAAAACCAGCATAGTGGAAGCAGATGACCCCAACATGCCAATCAAAGAGAAGCATACACTGTTATCTAAAGCTCTTGAGAGAAGGTTGGCTTCCAGGCAAAATGAGGAAACTGTTTCAGCTCTCAACACAAGCCTGAATTCATCATCCTCAAATAGTTCAAGTGGACAACATAAGAAACTGAACCTTCCGAAGCTCAAATTAATCAAATTCGAGGGAAATTTACTCAAGTGGCAGACCTTCTATGACAGTTTCACCTCAGCAATAGAGAAAGACGAGTCCCTTGAGAACATTCACAAGTTCCAATACTTGAAGGCGAACTTGACAGCAGAAGCTTACCGAACCATTGAAGGACTCACTCTAACTGACAGCAACTATGTGGCAGCACTTGAACTACTGAAAAAATGTTATGGACAAACACACAAAATCATAAATGCATATATGAGAACATTATGGACACTACCCAAGCTGGATACCAATGTAGCTTCCCTCAGAAAATTCCATGACACACTGGAATCTTACATACGAGGTCTCAATGCATTGGGGAAATCTGAAGACACATATGGAGACTTACTGATTCCCATTATTCTTGACAAAATCCCAAACACAATGTGAAGGGTAATTACAAGGGAAAATGGAAGTGATGAGTGGACTCTAACTGAAATTCGTGAAGCCATACTCAAAGAAATTGAAGCTACAGAAGCAGGCAATCTACACAGTGTAAATCTATGTGAGGATACCCCTTCCACACCCCTAGCTACTGCAAACTTTCACGTGGGAACAAGGCCGAACTGCAAGTCAAGCAACAGGAGGTGTCCATTGTGCAAGGGTGACCACCTGCCTCACAGCTGCTGCAATATCACAGACCCACAGGCAAGGATGGAGATTGTCAAGAGAGATAAACTGTGCTTTAATTGCCTTGGACGTCACAGAGTGAATGCTTGTGAATCTAGATTCCGCTGCAAACAGTGTCAACGTAAACACCACACATCATTGTGTAATACCCCCTCCCAGCCAGAGGGAACTGTTCCACAAGCAAATCCAGAACCTGAGAAAAAATCTGAGAAGCAACCTGAAAATGATACCTCATCGCCACAACCTGACAAATCTACTCATGTTGGATATACTTCACCAATCCAGCCAGCCAGTGTCCTACTTAAAACAGCTGTTGCTCAAGTACTGGACACAAATTACCAGGCAAGAGTAACCACCTACATACTGTTAGATGACGGAGCATAGAGATCATTCATAACTCAAGACCTAATGGACAAATTACAACTTACAACAATGCCAGACCAAGTCAACATCAGCACATTTGGAGCCAAAAGTGCAGATTCAGCTTCAAGCAAAACAAAATTCAATTAGAAAACTAAGTACAATCAGAACATCGAAATCCATGCATTGGTGGTGCCTAAGATTGCCACTCCATTAAGAAACCTGTTGAACAGACCACTTGTGGACTTACCCTATTTCAAAGATCTTGAGCTTGCTCACCCAATTAGCAACAATACGGAATTTCCTATACAGATACTAATTGGTACAGATTATTACTGGACATTTGTTGGAAATCACATCATTCGTGGAAATGGACCTACTGCAGTGTCATCCAAACTAGGATACCTTCTGTCTGGACCAATGCCACATCAAGGCAATGATTTAAACTCTATGGCATTGTTCATATTTGCAGACTCAAAACTAAACATGGACGAAAAAAACATACACAAAATGTGGGACTTGGAATTGATTGGAACTAAGGATGCCATACAAACAGAAACAAACAATTATGTTGATACTTACAGAGAAAAGTGCCTCACCTTTGAAGATGAAAATATACAGCCAAACTACCATGGAAATAGAATCACTCCCCTCTACCCACAAACTATGACATTTGCGAAAAAGCCATGATACGACATCTATCACCAGAACTAAGACAAATCTATGATGGAATCAAAGAAGAACAAATCGAGAGAAACTTCATAGAACCAGTACCTATGGATGACAAAACAACTGGCCACTATCTCCCTCACCACCCAGTCAGGAAAGACTCTCCCAATACACCGATTCATGTTGTTTATGATGCCAGTTGTAAAACTTCACAATACAGGCCAAGTCTCAATGAATGTTTGGAAACTGGAAACCCACTGTTGAAAAACCTTGTAAACATTTGCTTATGCTTCAGACTTCACAAGGTTGCACTGTCCGCAGATATTGAAAAGGCATTTCTAAACATCAAAAGGGATTTAAATTACAATCATGGGCTACAAACAGCAAGGAGTTAAAGAGACAAACAGTCAAAGACAATGTAGCAGAAAAAGACACTAAAGTGAATGTGCTGGGCATAACTTGGGATACAGAAGCAGACAAACTTAGCTACCACACAGAAAAACGAATCTGCAAACCTGTGACTCACTTGACAACAAAGCCTGATGTGGTACAAGATGGAAGTAGAATCTTTGATCCTTTTGGCCTTTTGTCACCAGTGCAAGTGAAAGCTAAGATTTTCATTCAGGAACTATGGAAGAGTAACGTAGATTGGGATGAACCACTCAATCAGGATTTATTGCAACAATGGACACAAATCAGTGATGATTTAAATGAAGCCACATAAATCACTTTGCCACGTCAGTTTTTCAATGCAGAACACATAGAGAATGCAGAACTATACATAATGGCAGACAGTTCAACTAAGGCATATGGGAGTGTAGCCCTCCTGAAATACAATGGAGAAATATCAATTGTAATGGTAAAGACCAAAGTGGCACCCCTAAAGACCCAAACTTTACCAAAACTCGAACTTTTAGGCATACTCACTGCCACAAGACTAGCAGAATTTATTACAAAGGCCTTGCTCAATGTTACAATAACAAAGCAAGCTATCTTGTCAGATAGCCAAATAGCAATCTACTGGATTCATGGAAACAAAAAGCTACCTAACTTTGCACAAAACAGAGTTCATGAAATCAGAAAATCACCCTGTGAAGTAAAATATTGCCGCACATATGACAACGCAGGAGACCTTTTAACACGAGGGATTACATCCAAAGATCTAGCTACCTCAAAACTGTGGTGGACAGGACCCAAATGGTTAAAGACTGGAGAGTGGCCTACAAGTGACCACACTGACAATACTACACTATTGGCTGAACAAGACATGTCTAGTCAAAAGAAAGATCAAATTCCCACTGATAACATGGAGCAACAAGACACAGGTTTACATCAGATTATAGATATCAATTGCTTCAGCTCATTAACCAAGTTACTTTTGTGTGACAGCATTAGTAAAACTCTTCATAACAAAACTGAAGAACAAAACTTCAAGCAAACATGAGCTATCGGGAAAGGATATACAACATTCAGTATCACTATGGATTAAAACTGCAAAAATCTGCATTTCAAAATGAATTCCATGCAATGAAGGAAAATAACAAGAAACTGGGCCCACTTGTTAAGCAACTGAAAATGATTGTTGACTCAGATGAATTAATACGATGTGGAGGCAGCCTGCACAACACACCCTTGGATAATCACTCACAATTTCCTATTCTACTACCAAGGAATCACGAACTCACACATCTTATCATAGAGGATACTCACGGGAAAATTATGCATGCAGGTGTTGGAAGCACTATGACACACTTAAGCCAACGTTTCTGGATTACCAAATGTAGACAAACTGTGAAATCCATGCTACGGAAGTGTGTAACCTGCCGCAAAGTTACAGGCAAGACATATAGCCATGCTTTAATTCACCCACATGCAAAGTGTAGGGTCACTCAAGCACCGCCATCTACCATAACAGGTGTCGACTTTACTGGAGCCTTGAACATTAGGCCAACAAATGATGGTGGAAATAAGGCCTATATATGTTTGTTTACCTGTGCAGTGACCAGAGCTATTCACCTGGAAGTTAACCAGATCTAACAACAAATTCATTTCTTCATGCCTTCAGAAGGTTTTGTGCTAGGAGATCAATGCCAAAAAAGCTCATATCAGACAATGCAACTACCTATCTTGCGGCGGCAGAGAAGATTAAGCAATACCTGACTGATAGACAAATAGAATGGGAATTCATACCAAAAAGAGCACTCTGATTCGGGGGCTTTTGGGAAAGATTGATAGGACTCACAAAAAATGTGCTGAAAAAAGTACTTGGTCAGGCTTATGTGACTCTCACTGAGCTTACAACAATTGTTACAGGGACAGAAGCTGTGCTAAATGACCGCCCGCTTACATATGTATCATCATCTCTTGATGACCCAGAGCCATTAACTCCATCACTCCTCTTGAATGGACGCAATATATCAACATTGCCAAATCCATTTGATGCGGATCAACTCACAGATCCTACTTATGGTGATTCCTCGAGCCTCAACAAAGGTGCAAACATATTGGCAAAACTACAGCAAGATCTGTGGACTCGGTGGACTAATGAATACTTGTCTGCACTGCAGGAATACCACAATCCAGAAGGGACTGTTACCAATACCATAAAACAAGGAGACATTGTGCTCATCCATGATGACACCAAACCACGGATTCACTGGAACCTAGCAAAGGTAGACAAACTTAAGTATGGCAAGGATGGACTAGCCAGATCAGCACAAATCAAAACCTCCAAAGGATTTACAAACCGGCCCAGTACCAAACTCTACCCTCTCGAAGTGTGTATGGACACTGCTGATGAAAATGGGATTGGAAGTACACCTAGTGACAGTGAAACCACAACAAGAAAACAAAGCAAATCTGCCTTGTGTGCAAAGGACAGAATAAAGTTATGCTACATGTAGGATTACTTTATTACTTAAAGTGTGTATTAGTGGATATTACAACATATATAAGGATATATTACCATTAGTATTCATGTGTGTTACTACAAGAACCTGGACGTGATCTGTAAGTAGAATGAGATATCTTTCTATTTGTACCAAGAAGATGGACACTCATTTCTCCTTATTAAAGTAGGTAAATTGATGCTGAGTATATATCTAGTTTTGTGACAAGTGTGAACTTTCTGTGGCCCCGGAGTGTCAAGGAACTGAGGACCCTGTCAGGGTTGATACACCACAGGGAACACTGCCTACTAAAGGCTACTTGTGTGGCTTGCGACATCTGTGTATACCCACACACCCATGGTAATTCAGATTCCACGCATCTTCTCTTCTTACCCCATATGTTTATGTTAAGATTGATTACCCTCTGACCTATATTTACTGTAATAAAGTGAGTTCTTAGTAGTTTGTACATACAACAAGACGTGTTCGAGCTTTTCTCTACATTCTATTCTACCCCTACTTGACACAACCTTTTCACAAATTGTCGACATAACAGGGGGATTTTAGTTATGGGTACAACTTTTGCTATGTTCAATTTGTCCGGGAAAATACAATAACTGAGATACTGTCTTATAGTTAAGGACAAGGGCTTTGGTAGTGAAGCACTTGCGCCTTTAATAATTTCCATAGTTTTTTTCCTTTTATCATCAAGTGTTGATTTATTGGTAACTATTGAGCTTTACGAATTTAAAATATGTTTCCATGTTTTTGGATGAGCTTGGAGTAATATACTTATTTTGTGAAAAAAGTTCCTTTTATTACCAACTTTTTTATATAAATCTTGCTGATCAAATTCATTATGTTCATTTAGCAAATTATTAATTTAAATTATACCATCTTTTATCCCATGTGAAAAGAAAATGGATTTATTATTAAATAGAATGTTTTTGTTTCCCTCAAATCACTTCTTTTCTTATTTCTCCACACTTTGTTGGAGTTCTGTTTAACTTTCTTACTCTGAACCAATCATTAATCATTTGTTCATAGAAAATTGGTAATATATTTTTTTAATCATATTTTTCAGGACCTCTATATCTTTTACATTCATTTTAAATACAGAATTGTTTTTTTTCCCAAAATTCCACCACCATGTTGGTAGCACTTTCCAACTTGCGTCTTCACCAGAGTGGAGTCAAAATTCCTAACATCACTGAAGTCTAAAATTCTGTCATTGAGTCCATACGGAAAAGCTGAATAAAGTGTTTTGATCCAAAAATCTTCCATTTGTAATAATTTCCTTATGTTAACATAACTGTCTTGGTCTTTTACAATTTCCATCAAAGCATATTCCAAAAGCAGCACTCGAGGCTAACGCTGAACCATTTGCACTGTTTTTCTAACTGTTCATGAATGTTGTAGGTTTTAAAGGTAATTTGGAAGCCCATCTTGCCATTTATCTACAATCATGTCCCTAAACATTATCCTGGTTTGCTGTTGTTAAGTCCACCGAGTGACAAAGTTAACAATAACAGTAACAATAACTAAAACAAGTCAAAATGGGTGGTAGACTAAAGAAGTTACCTGGAATTCCAGTATGCTTTGAAAATCATAGATCGAGGACCAGGCTGTACAGAGCTATCCTCCAAGCGTCAACGGCTGAAAGGGAACAAAATTATATTTGTGTCTTTTTGCCCAGAACCACTTCCTAGTAGTCATTACCCTATTCCACAGTCCAAACTCTTTACCCTCCATAAGCTACCTGTCCCTGTCTAACCTATATACATATGAAAGTACTATTGTTCGCATGGCACACATTCCTCTGTAAAATTTTGACATAGCCCAAATGAATAAAAGGGTCTTCGGGGGGTAACTACTCAACATGTTTTGGAGCCCATTACCCGTACATGTCTCTCTGAGTAGCGGCTCCTTGTCTAAGCTTAATTTTCAGCAAAGACAACCCACATAATAATATATAAATACGAACGTGGCAAATGATGAATTATCTAAATACGTGAGGTTTTACTCATAAATGCAGAGCTTCATTATGAAAGAAGAATGCCTGTCAAACAAACCATAATTACTAAATTTGTATAGTACAGATTCAGATAAGAATAATTTGACTTACCCCTGAACCAATATGTACCTTATCTAGCTGCACAGCTTATCCTAGTTAAACTACCTGCTAGTATATAACTGAAGTGGAAACAAGCTTGGGCATTATATTCAGTCCCAGTGATTGTAAAATCAACAGTTGCAGCAAGACCACCCGTACAAACCAAGGCAAATCCTAACAAGGACTGCAACAATTGACATCATTGTTGCAGTCTTTGCTAGGATTTCCCTTGGTTTTTGCAGGTGGTCTAGCTGCAACTGTTAATTTTACAATCACTGGGACTGAATAAAATGCCTCAGCTTGCATTTAATTGTTTATTTTGAATTGGAAAAGTCATTGAGTTCATTGAATACTTTGCAGAGTCACTGCAGAGTCATTGAGTTGGCCTGCATTGTTGGGGTGACCCTTATGTAACTTGTAAACATTTGTAATAAGCTAGAATGGGGACCTACATTTATATGGGTAAAGCCCTGATTTGGTTCATACAGGTCTCAGTGCATTGCGATGTGTGACTAATTAAAAACTCTGGAATACTTGTGAGAGTTCTCAGCATGGGATTATAAAGCAGCTCCCTTCATGACTGGGAGAGGAGAATTCTCAGATCTGACGGAAGCTGTGTGTCTTCAAGCCAGTGGGACTGTGAGCTGTTGCTATTGCCAAGGGGATACTCATTTATACATTGTACCTGTGGAATGTGGACAGTGCCTTTGAGTGGACTGGTTAATTTGGTGTTAAGCTGTACCACTTAGGAACCAAACTGTACCTCTTTGGGATTTAGAGCAACCATGTTCTGTGTACCGCATTGGAAGAAGACTGGGCTTCCATGGGATTTGGACCAGACTGTTTGGCACCTAGCATAGGAGTTGGAACTGTGGGACAGTAGCTGTAGAGAATCTCAGCAGGGATGAGCATTTACCTGCAATCTCTGTTAATAATTGGAGTATCAGCACAGCTAAGGGTATAATTTCATTTACCTTTTTGTCTTGATTGTTGATTTTTAATTTATTGTCATTGTTGTCTCATCTTTGTCCTTCTTTGTTGACTTTTGCTACTGTTTAGAATATTCTGAAGGTGGGCATCATAACAGATCACATGTAAAGGTCTATCAGATTTAATACCAAACATTTTATTGTAAAATATGAGACAATGGGCCAACGGTAAATGGCAGTGATTATAGATTAGCGCATAAGGGTATTGGCCTTGACTCTATGTACTTGAAACTTGCCCTTTATAACACTTAACAATGCAATTTAACACCTACGAGTTGTATAATATTACATATAGACAGTTCTTTTGCAAAGAGGCCAGTTTACTGCGTGTGTTGTCTATGAGGAATTGCATGGTGTCATTTTGTCACTATGGGGCCAAAGTCAACTTTTATGTACACTAAATTCTCTGCACAGGCTGAGTCTTATTTATATGGGCATTCCAATTTAATTTTTCGTTGATTATCAGCCCTAAAAAATCAAACTCACTTATTCTCTCTAATTGTGTGTCTTTTATTTTTAGATTAATATTCATGTTTAACCTACGTTGAGGAAAATAAAAAAGCATATATTTGGTTTTTGGTATATTTAGAGATAATTTGTTTGCAGCAAGCCAGTGATATACTTTATTAAGTTCGGAGTTTATGTTGTTTGAGATATACCTGTTGTTTGACTGAGGTCCCAAATTGAAAGTACAAAGTGAATTTATGAGAGTTGTGTCATCAGCATAGAGTATTGACTCAAAGTTTTGGGTAGCTAGATAAAGATCATTAACATAGATTATGAAAAGAAGTGGCCCAAGGATAGATCCTTGTGGGACACCAGTTATGATACGTAATAGCTTGGAATGAACGTCATCTAGCTGAACATATTGGGTTCTATTGGTCAAGTAGCTTTTAAACCATTTTAGAGGTGTCTCAGAAACACCATAATATTTTAATTTGTACAAGAGAATTTCGTGATCCAACGTATCAAAAGCTTTAGATAGGTTTAGAAAGATTGTTAGGGGTATTTCTCCATTATCGAGAATCTTATATATTCTATCAACAAATTCTAAAGTGGCTGTTTCAGTACTATGAAGCTGTTTGAAGCCATGTTGACTTCTGTAAAAAATATGGTGTGATGCAAAATGGTCATAGAGTTGACGATAGACCACTTTTTCAAAAACTTTCGAAAGAGTTGCAAGTAGAGATATAGGCATTTAGTTATTCGGAATTTTTTCGTCATCCTTCTTATATATTGGTATTACTTCAGCGTTTTTAAGTTCATCCGAAAACATTCCAGTGGTAAGAGATTGGTTAATTATATGAGCTAATGGAGTTGCCAGTGAAGACTTAATCTTCTCTATAAGTCTCATCGACAGCTGATCATGTCCCGAGCTAGATTTAGGTTTAAACTTGTTTAATATTGATTCAACCTCAGCTGCAGAAGTATTTATCAAAGTGAAAATATTTTGCCACCGATGATTAAGGTATGTGCTGAAGTGGGGTAAGTTTTGCTGGTCTATATTGGCTGCCAGTTTTGGGCCAATGCCTGTAAAAAATGCATTAAATTTGTCTGCTATCTGATTCTTATTTGATTCCTTTCTGTCATCAATCATAAAAAAAAGGGAAAATCATTTTTTTCTTTTATTTACATTTAGAATCGTTTTTATAACATCCCATGTCTTTTTAGTGTCGTTTTTGAAATTTTCAAATTGGGAAAGATGGTGATTCCGTTTATCTTGTTGAATTGATCTGTTTAGTATCTTATTGTAAATTTTTAAATTTTGCTTCAAAGTCAGAAATTGCTGAGAATCAGGATGTGTGCTCTTCATTTGTTTGTAGAGATTGTCGCGAAATTTTATTGATCTGAGAATTCCATTTGTAATCCAAGGAGACTTTTTATGTTTATATTTGTTAAAACGGACGGTTTTGGTGGGTAGATATTCATCTTTAGTCTGATGTATTATTTTTATAAGTTTGTCGTAGTTGTGATTAGGGTCACAGTTTAAATCATTATCAAAAATTTGCATGAAGTTAGTATCATTTATAGCTTGCTGAAAGTTTGAAATTGACGCAGCATCATTTGTTTCGACTTGAACATATTTAGGTGGGACTTGAAGGTTTATCTTTTGGTCCAGGCATGTAAAATATGGTAGGTGATCGGATAAATTTGTGAAGATAATGCCAGATAGACATACCTTGTTACAGCGGATTAAACTACAAAAGACATTGTCAATCAGAGTTGCATTTCGCTCAGAAAAACGAGTCAGTAAGGTTATTTTAGGCATAAAGTCGTTATTCATCATAATACTAAGGAAATCTGAATACTTTTTTCTGATATTTGCTTTTAACAGGTCAATATTAAAGTCACCCACAATTAGTTTGTCTGATCTTTCCTGAGACAAAGTTGATAAAATTGGCGAAATGTCATTGATAAATGATTCTTTGTGGTCGTTTAAGTCACAGGGTGGCCTGTATATGTTAGAAATTGTAATTTTTTGTTTCAAATTATTTCCAAATATGTCAACAAACTGCCCTTCCCACAGAGTATTTAGAGAATAGAAATTTCTGATCGCATATTGATAATTTTGGTGTAGATATATTAATAACCCTCCATATGAACTGCAAGTAGCCCCAAGAGAAATAAGGATGTAGTTGTTCAGTTCAAAAAGACTTGTGTCCGGATTAGATCCTTCTAACCAAGTTTCTTGCAGACAGATGGCACTGAATTCAATGTTTTCATTTAGTAATTCATCAAGTAATGTTTTCAGCTTGTCATATTTTGCATTTAAAGGTTGGATGTTCAAACTTAAAACAGAAAAATTCTGCGCAAAAGGTCTGATGTACTCTGAAAGGTTACTTCTATCAATATAAGGTGAATCTGAGGCAATTGAAATTGCGTGTTCAAGTTCATCAGGATTATCAATTACATTATTTAGATTGTTCCTGACAATGCCACCGAAATTTTGAAGTACGTTGTTCACAAGAATTTCTGAAACACATGGACGTTTACTGGAAGACTGGCACCACATTTTGAGAAATGTCTACTGTGTTTTGTTACATGCGTACTATAGATATTGCAATTTAATTGCGGCGTTTAAGTCAATGTACAAGTGTAATGTAACTTCGGTGCTAAAACACATTTTACGTCACTAAGTTTTGATGTTTCTTATCGTGATAGATTTTCATGTATATGTCAGGGCATCTGGGATTTGGGGCTTTTCAGCCATATCTCCAAACGTATTCGTCACGCATCCATGCAACTTTGCATAAAGAAATAACTGGCATATTACAATGCACACATGGGGATTTGTTTGTCTATACATCGCCTTTTAATTTGTCTAACACTGTGTAGTAAATACAACAGAGCATTGCAAAATGTCAAACCTGCGTCGAGCATTTTTTTTTTTTTTAAACATTATGCTTACAGTCAGGGATATTAATACAAAAATAATCAACATATAAAGATGTGCATTCTTTTTTGTCCACGTGAAAGCCTTGCATACGGAAAATTATCGTTTGATGTCGAACTTACCTTGCGTTGTGTGTGTATGTAAAGGTATTAGAACTAATGTGCTGGAATTCCTCAACAGTGGTTGTCAAAGGCCAAGATAACGAGCAAGCTTCGTGAGTTAAAAATCACAACCTCTTTATATTTGATAATAGAAAAAAGTCGAAGTGTAATATGCAAGGCTTTTGGTGGACACTTGCATATCCCAATTACACTGAGAGATGCGGGCAATTGTGCCCGACACAGATTTTGGTTGATGAAAAAAATAAACTACATACCAAAGAATGTTTGAAATTACAAAGTAATAAAATGAAAAGTTTCAGATAAATCAAGACTGGCTTGCCTATTATAGAAAATAACAAGGGTATTCTTTTTTTACCATATTTCAGCGATTTTTTGCACCATCGTTATTACTTTTTAAAGCGGAGTACAAGTAAAACTTCTAATGTTCGCTGTTACATGTCGGACTGGGCAAACATACTTTCTAGTCAAGAATCTCCCTATTCATTATTTCGGATCTGCATGCTTAGCTTTTTATATATGGTTCATTACCACTTATGTAAAAACCCGCCGGTACTTTTGGACCTGTATCCACTATCGGGGCAACCTTCTCCACTTAGCTTCGTCTTTGACACAGTGACCACTCAGCCTATTGCTGATCCTGAATTCACTGCCTCAGAGTGCCTTAAGTATCTGATACAAAACCCGTGTTCTGGGGTCTACAACTGGTAACCGTTTGTCATTGTATTTACATTTTTAGTTGATGCTCACTCAGGAAAAGTCCCATTATATATTGTAAATTACATTCATTCGACAAACTAACCTTCCCTTAACACTAATCACACACATATTCTGGATGCCACCTCTTCAAAATATCCAATGGACTTGGCTACCATGGTGAAAATTGTCACTTCCACACCCAATGCCAAGGGTTTGTAAATGAACATTGGGACAATCTTGCCGAGTGGGTGGGAGGAGGATTATAATATGCGAAACCAAAAGAATATATTTTGCAAATATTTCAGAGCATCAATGATGATGAGATATGCTGTGGCCGCGATTCACTTTGGTATCCAAATCAAATGTATTTTTGTGAGACTGTCCCACAATCATTGCATTAATGGCGCAAATGTTCAAAATGGTGCTCGTGTCAATTTTGGATTTGTAACTATTGATGATAACTGCGTCAGACCCAGCCGTGTGGGCAGATTAAAGTTAAGATAGTAAGTCCTGTTTTAAAAATACTTGAACGACCATTTGCCCCACGAACTCAGAGAACGGATTACCTGGAAGCATGATGAAAACACGTGTCTGCGATTCACTGTCATTTTCTTTTCCCACCGGGTGCACGGTTGGCCGAGCTGCAACACGCTCGCCTTTCACCTCTGCGGCCCGGGTTCGATTCACGGCCGGGGAAGCATGTGGAAAGAGTTCCTACCACTCTGACTGTGCAGGGTGGTTTTCTCCGAGTCCTTCGGTTTCCTCCACCAAAACATGCAGGTAGGAAGTATATGCCGCGATCTGTGCCATGGAGAGTGATTAATATAGGCTTGGCCTGTTTCGCAATCCATGTAAAAGATATGGGTCTATACTTTTTTTTTTTTTTTTTTTTTAAGTATTATTTCAATGCCTATTGCACACATACTAGAGATCGTAACATTCGATCACGTGTAAAAGGTCTATCATATTAAATACCTAACATTAAATTGTAACATATGTAGACGCAAGATTAACAATATCTGGCAGTGATTTTAGTTAAGCGCATCAGGGCATCAGCCCGGACACTATGCATTTGAAACTTACCCTTTCTAACATTTAAAAATGCAATTTAACACGTACGGGTTATGTAATATCATATAAAGACATGTCTTTTGCAAACAGACGAGGTTACTGCACATGTGGCTTATGAGTAATAGCATGGTGCCATTTTACCGTAATGGGGCCAAAGGTAACTTTCCTGTACACTGCATGCTCTCCACAGGCTGAGGCTCTTGTACCTTACTAAAGTTTTGAAGCTTGCATTGGTGCTATATAATTTACCACTGTCTCACTGTGTCCCAATAATCGTTATCTACACTTATGAACTTAGAACTAGTATCCCATAGAGTTCGTATTACCTTGCTTATATTCTGTCGACAACAAACATCCAATGTATTCATGGATTTGTTAGTATGTAATATTGGGGGCATTACATGGTTGACATTGAAATCAAAGATAAGTGCCGCGAGAGTTCATATATTCCACCATCAATAGACACCCAACTTATCTGTAAATTTGTTGAAGCTATAATTTTGAGAGGGTATTAGATCATACGTGCAATGATTGACATCACATGTCTGGAGGACAGAAGCGTTTCATTTTGACCTCATTTTACTCTGTTGAAAAGTTGGACAGGACAACCCCAGGTTTATTGTGACGTCTTCATTCAGAAATACATACTTAGAGATCGTAAATGTATTCTCCCATATATCTAAATCTATATATTTATATCTGTATATCTATCTATCTATCTATCTATCTATCTATCTATCTATCTATCTATCTATCTATCTATCTATCTATCTATCTATCTATCTATCTATCTCTCTCTCTCTATATATATATATATACATATATACATATATATATATGCATATATATATATATATATATATATATATATATATATATATATATATATATATAAATATACATCAATATATATGTATAGGTATATATATTCATGGCCTTTGTATTAAAACAGATTACTGAAAGTGAACAAAACAATATTTTTTTGTAAATAGGTAACATATTAGCTGTGTTGAAACCCTCTGTGTGATACAGATTTCAAGGGTGTCATATGATCATGTGGTGATGAAACGGTAAAAATCCATACCCAGTCATAAAGGCCAAGGTTTAAGGTTCCCTTATTTGCAGATGGCAAATTATTGAAGTCTTAACTGTACATTTTGGTAATGCCCGACTGCAGTTTACACTTTTTGCCTATCATACATGCTTTACCCCATTTTCCATTAGATACGATAATCCACTGATGTGGAATCGGATAGCTGCAAGTTTAGGGCATTTAACTTCACTTGAATTGTCAAAACAAAAAATATTAGACATTTATGTGAAATTTCTCCCAATATTTATTTCGCCGAAGTTTCGTTTTGTAGAGTTTGATCTTATTAGGAATTATTAGACTGAACATATTTGCATCGGTCATAATGTTTTGATGATACTTGTAATGATCTTGTGGTCATGTTTATCTCACAGGATATATAAACATAGTGTCTGAAATCTATAATTATGTGTGAATATACTTGTAATAATTTCGCTAATTGTCAAGTTCATGTGCTTGAACTCAAAGCCTGGGATGAAAGAATGTGCTGCCTGAGACAAGGACAAGTGTGTTCATACGAGCATTGAAGCACATAGCATTCGAAATTGTACTCCAGCCATGGTAAATAAGTAAATACAAAACACATTTGTTAGAATATCAAGAGAAAAATAGTACTTTCTTTCCAAAGAATATATCTTCACAGCACATCTACACATGTATAAAATCGGAGGATATCAAATTGTCCAGAAAAATACCAGCCAACCTAGATAGAGTTTCAAGGGCTGAAACGGCAAAACTCTGATGTTCACTGTATGTATTCATCTGGGCAAAAACATACTTTGGGATAAGTAACTTGTCTGTTTTAATTTTTTGTGCTAGCTGGTCAAATACCACAGAACAAGTTCTAGCTATATGGGGTTTTGGGTGCAATGGTATTGATTCTCTTCTGTCGAAATTCCGTCAATGAAGTTTGGCACAGGTACATGTCTTGCAGGTTGTATGTTCACATATTTCTAATTGTGTTATACCGTACTGTATCTGGCAAAATGCGTTTAATATGTATAAAGGTACAGCCAATAACATTTCATTCATTTGTTCATGAATATATATATATATATATATATATATATATATATATAAAAAAATATATATATATATATATATATATATATATATATATATATATATATATATATATATATATATATATATATATATATATATATATATATATATATATTTATGCCAAAAGTAAGATAAAAGTAGCAACAACAACACCTACTGAAGTCTTATTTGTCTGTATTTGTACAATATATATGAAGCGCTGATAAATTATTTTCAGAGACAAATTGTGTTGATCCTGGAATGGTTACACATGGCAAGAAGCACGGAAGCAGCTACAAGTATCAGGATGTGGTCACCTACACATGTGATACAGGATATGAGATGTCAGGAGGCGCGAACATCACGTGTCAAGCTGACGGACAGTGGAGTGGCTTCCCACCTGTCTGTAAAGGTAGGCTCCCCATGATTTGAATGCAATATGTAGATAGTCATATGTATTATCAGGGCTGCTTTACATTCACTTTATATATATATATATATATATATATATATATATATATATATATATATATATATATATATATATATATATATATTCATATATATATATATATATTTATACATATAAACATATATGTATATATATATATATCTTGGTGGCGATTATAGGGATGTTTGGGGATTGTTCACCATTTTGTACCTGTGCGTTACATCGGTTGATGAATACACGCTATCGACTACTTTTTTTCTTTTATGCGTCCAATAGGTGGAAGAAAAGACATCGCACACAATGCATACATGCAAATACAATAATCAAAATTTCATTCAGCAAAAAAATCCCATAAGTGACATACATGGATAATGAGTGGTGTTGGTGGAATTTGTAACAGATCTGCTGCTCATGCCGATGCGCTGCTTAATTATCAAACATGAAATTAGCTAAATAAAAAGTATTGGAAAAAGCATATGTCCAGCATAATGTTTACACACCCCAATGGAAATGCCACGGGGTTATAATGATGTACAGTCCCTGGAATCTGTTGATCTATTCTGAACAGAAATTATATTATATTTGCATAGTAAGTGAAGAATGTAATGGAAATTTGTCAAATTGGATGCTTGCCACCTATAGATTGACATGAGGGGATGAGATTATGGGTCAGGCCACCTATAGATTAACGGGAGGTGTTGTTATTATGTGTCCGGCCACCTATAGATTAACAGAAGGTGTTGTCATTATGTGTCAGGCCACCTGTTGGTTGACAAGAGGTGTTGTGACTATGTGTCGGGCCACCTATCGGTTGACAGGAGATGTTGTTACTATGTATCAGGCCACCTATAGGTTGACAAGAGCTGTTGTGAGCATGTGTCGGGCCACCTATACATTAACAGGAGATGTTATGATTATGTGTCAGGCCACCTATAGGTTGACAGGAGGTGTTGTAATTATGTGTCAGGCCACCTATAGGTTGACAACAGGTGCTCTGATTATGTGTCAGGCCACCTATTGGTTGACAAGAGGTGTTGTGAGTATGTGCCAGGGCACCTTTAGATTAAAAGGAGATGTTGTGATTATGTGTCAGGCCACTTACAGGTTGACAAGAGGTGTTGTAATCATGTGTAAGGCCACCTATAGATTGATACGTTTCAGTTTATCTAGTCTTAACTATTGGGCACAAATTGCAACAATATCATTTTCAACAGATTTGGTACTTAAAACAGTTGGTTTGTCAACGATTTTGAGCACTTTGAAAGACGGTTTTTGATTTATTAAAGGCCCTGCTATATTTTAGTTCTGTGGAGATGACTCTGTTTATATGGGAACTTCAATGTAGCACTTCTATCATATCAAAAATGATTCTTTGCCCTCCCCTATGCATGTACGGGAAATTTGAGTGGATGTGGCAGTAGCTATAGTAATCTTTTGTGAACCGTTGCCGAGAGTGCTGTGTGTGGCATGCATTGCATGTCACAAAATATGTTCTTTATATTTAGGTGTATGTGTGTCCGTCATGTTACCCGTTAATTATGGTGTTATTAATTTTTTGATAACACTCTAGTATTTGCTGTGTGCTGTGGGGCCATTGCATCGATTAAAAAATTATATAATATGTGTATTTACAAATACATAGTACGTAGAGGACTGTGACAGTCCTGTGCACAGCTGACCTAACATTTACAGACTGAAGTGTTCCTGTGACTTTCGAAATAATATAAAAGTCACTTTCCTGTGGGACCCAAATCACTGTTTGCAAAAAGATCTGAAGTGTATTTGGCTGACAGTTTGGGAGAAGAGGGCAAAAATGTTAATTATCATTGCAATCCCCACTTCCAAGTACTCAAATTGAAAGATTAGAAATATTCAGGGTTCTTCACTCTCACCACCCAGTGAACAACTTTATTCATCTCTTCCAGAAGTTACATCTCCACAACGTTTCAACAGTATCTGAGACGTGGATCAGGAAAGCCAAAAATAGCTTTATTGCACAACTCACAGGGGTTTTCTTTGACATAGAACATATAGAAATACGTAACACGACGCTACAACATGTTTGGTTTAAAAAATTCACAGTATAGTATAAGAAAACAGATTTCATGTTATCATTGGATAAGTGAGAAAGCGTGCTTTAATATTGGAGAAGTGAGAAGGCATGTCTCTCATTTCTATACTATTCCGTGCTTGGACAGCATGCCAATGCATGGTGTAGGTTTTGTTTATTGCTGCCTGTGCACATATGAGCAGAACCATGAAAGGTATGACAGGGACCAGGTATAAGACTGGCAGCAGCACAAAGACGTCCCTCGACCTCGCCAAAGTCTTGACATGGAATATACTCAATTAATGCTCCATGGTCGGGTAGAGGGAAGTCCCTTGAGTTCAGAACTCAACTTTGGACAGATTGCGAATAGTATCATTCCATATATCACTGTCAATGTTGGTCAAATTGAAGAAGTAGGCATCAATATTTAAAATTCAGTGTAAATTCAGATAGCAAGGAGTACTCGTTTACAAGGCTCAGGGAACGTATTAGGGCAACCAAATTGTTAGTGAGGATAGATGATGAGGAACTGCATGTTGATGCAAACTGCTCTCTAGTGTCTGGTGATTGCAGCAAGAGCAATATATATGTTAACCAGACACAAAGATCCTCACTCACTTTGAACTATGCAGCTATCCAACATCCCTCTCTTAAGCCAAATCTAAACCTAACGAATCCCTCTTGGTTGAGGTGTCACAGAATCAGAGGCCCTCTGACATTCAGACACCATCTCTTCCCCCAAAACATGTACTTCATGTTATTAATGCCACATCCCTTTTCCACTGCCTCAATTGGTCCACTAGTTCCTTCACATACGAAAATGTCTGTTAACTCTACACTGACCATATGACACAAACTATTGCATGTGGACTGTTGTATTTGGTGATTACAACATCTCGTCTACAAAGCGTGGTCCATTCGAAGAGATTATGTTGAAGGTCAGAGGCAGCCAGATTTCAGGTGAAGCCACAATGTTTGCCATCATCTTTGTCGTCATACAAATACCACACACAGACACACAGACACACACACAGACACACATACACACACACACACCAGATATATATCAATATACAGGAATAGGTTGAAGTACAGTTGCCACCACATCAATGGGAGCAGCAAATATCTGATGATGAAGATATGTCTGAGTTGACGAATACGCCACTTACTTCAGATCAGCTACTTATAGTAATTTGTTGTTGCTAAACAGACTGTAGATCTGACAAATGCACATACTACCTGAAAAAAAAAAAACAGAAAAAGAAAAAAAAACACAGTGTGAGGTGCTCCAGTGCCTGTGGTCAATGCAAGGGCATTGCATGTGTCACCATTGAAACGCTGGAAAAAGATGAATAATAAATCTTGATATAGTGCACGTGAATGCTTTTATGTGTTGCACATAAACGTCATGCATGACAATGTTCTCAAAAATCTATTCAAGAAAGCTGTTTTGTAAATGTCATGTAACCATGCCACAATGTCACCTATTTTGCCTGGCCATAACAGAATAGATGTTTGCAGTGTGCTAGAGTTGCTTCTTAATTTCAACTTTGTCCAACTAACGCTTTAAGTGCTAAATTTTGGACTGAGTCAACAGCTATTCTCGGCGGGCATTGGATACAATGCGCACAATGCGCGCCAAGAAAAGCTGTTGACTTGGAATATTTTCTCTGTAACTTTGGGCATGCTGGTAGTTAAATGAAAACTGTTCTACGAGGAATGGAAATCTGAGATCCTCGCGATAATTTAGACTGGTTTGACTTGAGTAGATCGACTTTAGACGTGGTTGACACTGGAAGAATTAAATGAATATTGCAGACAAAGTGCACACTGTGACAGGTTATTGCAGGTAAATGCTGATAAACTGAACAATACGGTCATTTTGCTCTTTTGTTAATAGAACTCTCAAATTCCCCAATATTTACCTTTATGTATTTGACCACTTGATCAAAGTATCATGAAGGAAGACAGGCACAGTATATCATCAGCTTCAAAAGACATTTCCGGTTTCAAAAGCAAAGGAAAAAACAAGAAAAAATGATTTGAAATTGGCATGATTTTGAATTTTGGAATCAGACATAAAGGCATCTACAATTGGTAGATATTTTTCTTCTTTTCAGAGGTGTTATGCAGTGATCCTGGAACAGTGGCACATGGTCAGAAGCATAAAGCAACCTATAAGTACCAGGACGTTGTGTACTATACCTGTGATCCAAGATATGAGATGACAGGGGGCGCTAGCATTGAATGTCAATCTAATGGACAATGGAATAATTCGCTCCCCATGTGCAGTGGTATGTTTTTTACATTTACTCATTGATATAATGTATAAGGTATCATGATAACTTTAATTTTTGTGTCCATCATCATTTGGATAAATTAATTCCGTGCATCCTCAATTTCTTTGGCTTAACAAAATAATTTTGAATCTAAGTACCCGTAGTAAAATATGTTTTCTGAGGGTACTATAAGTAGAAGCAGAAATCAGTTCGAGGAAACCACGAAATCAGATCTTAATAGTAGCATTAAAATGTCATGATACGTGGTAAGGCAGGTGATGAACTCTTCACGTAACAGAACAGTGATGATAACACATGTTGGGAGAATTATATATTAGCATATTTTTCAAATCATGTTTTATACTAGTGGAACGTTCCTTTACACTTTACCTTTGCACTCAGCTGATACATGATACAAGTTAGGATAATGAATTATCAATAGGCATGTAATCGAATGTCATTTCATATGTGATTCATTATATAAGAAGGAGTCAAAATTAGTTCAGGCTGGCTGTGAGTATGGCCGTGAGTGTGCCAACGGATGCTGTTGACTGGAGCCACGTCTTCTAAGATTCAGTAAACATATTTTGTGGAAACAAAATACATAGAGGCAAGCTCAAGCAGACGACGTTTAAAATGGCTGATTTTACCAGTAACTTTTATATCTAAAAATGTATATGAACATAATAGTACAGCAAATATAAAGTACTTCGATGATTTTCTACATGACAACTCTCGCTTTGCTCTAGAAATCAGAAGTACGACGACAACATCCCCACATCAAATATTCACGACTGACAAAACTACAAAGATGCCGGAATCTTCACCACGGACTATTCTGACTACTACCCACAAAAAACTTATGTCAAGTATTTATTCTGGAAAAACAACCAACCATTTTACATCTCCCTCAATTGGCAATCACATGTCTTCTGCTCCAACTGGCCAGGACTATATCTCAGACGATACTAAATTGCGTAAATTTAAGAGGTGGGAGCCAGTAGACGCCCCAGATGCCCATAATGTGGGCATAGGCTTTATCGGTCTTTGTGTTGCATTATTCTCTGTTGTGCTGCTTGCCCTTGACTACCAGCATTTAAAAAATGACTTCCTACTTTTATTTGAAAACATTACTGGGAAACCATTGTTTGAAAAACATAATGAGACCAAAGTATTCCCTGATGATTAATAAAGACACACACATATTGAGTTTGTTCCATGCGTATCATTATTATATAATGATAAAAGAACGACATGTTGCCAAGGCAAAGTTCCAGCAATAGATATGATCACGCTAAAGGAGTACCGGTGTCACGATCATAGAGATGGAGGGTTCTGTAAGAATAAATATACAAAGATATGTCCACACACACACACACACACACACACACACACACACACACACACACACACATATATATATAGAGAGAGAGAGAGAAGAGAGAGAGACAGACAGACAGAGAGAGACAGAGACAGAGACAGAGAGAAACAGGGAGAGAGAGGACCAACCATGTAGTATTTATGTCTCCCGGTGGAAGCCGGGGGACATATTGGTTTAGTGCCCATTTCTTCCGCTTCTTCTTCTTCTCGTTGTTGTTCAGGTTCTTCAACACTTGGTTTCCATGCGATAAGTCTTGAAGGACTTGACAGAATTTGATGAAACTTGGTAGGATTATGTATCTAGGCAAGACCTAGGTTGGGATTGTATTTGGGTGACCTTGACCTAATTTTCAAGGTCACAGGGTCACTTATGTGAAATTGGTTTCCATGTGATAAGTCATGAAGAACTTGATGGAATTTGATGAAACTTGGTAGGATTATGTATCAAGGCAAGACCTAGGTTGGAATTGTATTTGGATGACTTTGAGCAAATTCTCAAGGTCACAGGGTCACTTATGTGAAATTGGTCTCTGTGCAATAAGTCTTGAAGAACCTGATGGAATTTGATAAAACTTGGTAGGATTATGTATCCAGGCAAGACCTAGGTCGAGATTGTATTTGGATGACCTTGAGCGAATTCTCTAGGTCACAGGGTCAGTTATGTGAAATTTGTTTCCGTTCAATAAGTCATGAAGAACATGATGGAATTTGATGAAACTTGGTAGGATTATGTATCTAGGGAAGACCTAGGTTGGGATTGTATTTGAATGACCTTGAGCAAATTCTGAAGGTCACAGGGTCACTTATGTGAAATCGGTTTCTGTGCAATAAGTCATGGCGGACTTGATGGAATTTGATGAAACTTGGTTAGGATTATGTATCTTGGAAAGACCTTGGTTGGGGTTGTATTTGGATGACCTTGAGCGAATTCTCAAGGTCACAGGGTCACTTATGTGAAATTGATTTCCATTCGATAAGATATGAAGAACTTGATGGAATTTAATGAAACTTGGTTAGGATTATGTATCAAGGCAAGACCTAGGTTGGGATTGTATTTGGATGACCTTGAGTGAATTCTCAAGGTCACAGGGTCACTTATGTGAAATTGGTTTCCGTTTGGTAAGTCATGAAGAACTTGATGGAATCTGATGAAACTTGGTTAGGATGATGTATCTAGGCAAGACCTAGGTTGGGATTGTATTTGGATGACCTTGAGTGAATTCTCAAGGTCACAGGGTCACTTATGTGAAATTAGTTTACGTTTGGTAAGTCATGAAGGACAGGATGGAATTTGATGAAATTGATAGGATCATGTATCACGGTAAGACCAAGTTTGGGATTGTAGTTGGGTGACCTTGACCTAATTTTCAAGGTCACTGGGTCATTTATGTGAAATTGGTTTCTCTGCAATAAGTCTTGAAGAACTTGATGAAAATTGCTAGAGCAATGTATCTAGCTGAGAGCTAAAATAGGAATGTAAATTTCAAGCAAACTTGGTCATTTGTAATTTATCACCTGTAGCTTATTCAGAGACGTAAGTGTTCCACCGGGAGACATTTGATTTTCTGTTGGAAAATCAGTCTGTTCTAGTTATTTTTGTTTTTATACGATTCGATTTATTTCATTCAAGTATAATGTAAAGCACGATGCCTGCTTGACTTGACTGAACCTTATGAGTTCAATCTGTAGTGTTAGAGTATTGCCATGAAAACATTGCAGATCTTTTTCGTAGTCGCATAGGTGATGAAGTTTGCCATAACTATCATGTGTTGTTTCTTGAGGATTAGACATTGAACGGCACAAGAACATATCAATAAATCCAGAGTGAGACATATATACCGAGCGTGTACACAGTTTCATGCAGGTTGTATATATCTAAATATACACCACCTAAACCTCTTCGTTTTTTCTTGGAGATCATATCAAATTCAACTGAAGAAATGCGTTTCTCGTACATACAATCTAAAATGCCATCCAGAATAATTAGGAAAGTCGTCTGTAAATGAGTATATTACATTCTAAGATCCACAAGATGATTGACTACACATTGTACACCTGTAACAATTTTAATCTTATAACACTTGGTAAATTGTTGAATGAAAAATTTAGTCTAGTTGCTAATTGTTTACTTCACGTTGTTGATGCCTATCAGTAATATTGCATAATTTTGAGGATCTTAGTCACAATAGAGTAATATTCGTTGTTTCAATCTTGACTTCAACAATATCAATATCTTATGTTATGTGAATTGATTCTTTAATTTTGCCCGATTCGTCAAATACGCAAAAAAGCTTTTCATTATTATTTGACTGGAAATACTTATCCACTGTTTGCATCGCAAACGAGAATAAGGAGCAGAAATTGAAGATGATATTAAAGCTTACTTGTATTCCCATTAAATGTACGATGATGCTCAGGTATTTTGGATTTGCTACATGCAACTTCAGACTCAAAGGTGAAGTTTGCTTCCAGTCATCAGGTTCAGATGTTCACCAGGAAAATTTGATAGTGCGGCTTCCTAACACTAACTGCACATGTCCTATGGCTGGATCTTTTGGGGTGTTGGCAGAGCCCAGTAGTGGGTTCTCACCAGTCGCCACATTGTATGACGGCTTTTGGGATCATGGTAGTTTTTGACTGCCATACAGGTCGCGCATATAAAACTATATGGTACAATGTGATTTAGGCTAGTGTAAAGTCTTCTGTGAATTCCAAAATTTTCGTGTTATGTGCCAGGGTGTTTTCATAATACTGCCTGAGACAAAGTATATTCATTTTATAGATTGTCAACAGACGAGTCAGCACTAACAGCTATTTTGTTTTTTTTTTTCAAAAACACTGTCTGAAGTATTTTTTTCATCTAAAGAAGACGAGACATATCATAAGTTGCCGAAAAATCAGTCTTGCCCTGAAAAATATTATTTTTAAATTCAGGTTACATATATATATTTACTTGTGACTGAAAAAATTACTGAATGTGTCGATAATGATGTGTGTCATCATTGCCTCAGATCAACATAACCCATGCCCATTTTAATGAAATATCTTTATCCTGTCTCTTTGCAATTTTCTCTAATCCAATGTTGGTGATAAAACCTAATTTATGTACATGTTATAGATTCTCCAGGCTTCAAAACATGAGTATATTGCCTCATTCTAAGCTATTTTTAAACTTTTATAAATGAATCAGCGATTACACAAGAAAAATAAATGATGGTCAATGTAAAGAATTATATCTGCCAGGTCAACACCACCCCAGCCTACAGTATATGGTACTTCAGTATACCGGTATGTTATAAATCAGGGAAAATATGTTTTCAATTTTGCAAACATTATTCAACGAAATTCATCTCTAACTGGTACAATATACGAAACAGAGATTATCAAAATTGTTCTATATGCCAACAACATTAACAATATCCATGGAGATACATAAATAAAATAATAAAAATAAATCCAACTCTCATATTTGTAAGAGATTGTGCTTTCCAAATCGTTCGTTCATACCGCTCAGGTGATACACTTAGGGTACTCACAAAAATTACTGCAGTAGATGAATGGTAATTCACGTGTCATGGATTTGAATAGGGTTGAAAAGATATGTTTAAAGCTCCAGCATTCAATTATTAGACATAGGCAAGAAGTAAGGAAATGCTTGCTGAGTGACGCTTCAAATTAGACAGTATCTTACATCCTAGCATATATATTCAATTCGGTTTCAAAATAAATGATATAGATTGTGGACAGCAGTTGGTTTCAAAATAAATAATATAGATTCTGCACATCAGCAAAAGTAGTGCATTGTCCTTTATCACCTCAATGATGTAACAATCTCAACGGAATTATAGCCCCTTAAAGTGCTGAAAACGACTAAAAATCCATATGATGTGAATTGTGAAATGTGTTGGGACATGTTTTAGACTGGTAGAGTTAAATCGGATTTGGAATGGTGCTTTGCCTCGACAAAAGAAGGATTAACCAGTCAAGCTTTTTGAACGACCTGGGGACATTTGCCTGGGTGACTTGCATGGGTTTCTGTTCATATATGCTTTTCGAATTGACTTTCATTCGCGATAGATATGCTTTTATTGTATCCAGTCAATTATCACAGGTCGAACCTATTTATATATAATAGATGTATTTTCCTGACAATTATTTGATATTAAATTTCCTACAATGAATTTTTTCTAAGAGTGGTTACTTGTCCATATACATGTTGTAAACGTGTCGGTCTTATTTTGATGGTGTGAAATCTGACTGCGTATAGGTGACCAAGCCGTTGTATACAAGGGTGGACTTGTCTGCAGTGACAACTTCCAGATTCGATCTCCAAGTTCAATTCTTTTATTTTTCTTCCTTGTACAATGTTTGATCTGCCAATCTGGTTAGGCTCTTTGGTTCCTCCTTCAGAAATCTCTTCAAAGCTCCAAACAACTCTTTATAGTGAGAGTTACCACTCTGCCTAGCAAGGCAACTGTACCTCCTTATATACCCAGTTATGAGTCAGAGACAGTGGAAATTCCCATGAAATCTGCTATGCAGCAGTTACATCTGGCTACAACCAGACATATCCAGTTAAATCCTGTTATTATTACGTTCCAAGTAAACAAGACATGATTCAGTGATGGCAAAACCCTAAACTAGGTTTCTTCCTGACTGTACAGGGGCTCCCTCTATCAGGTATTGTGTATATGAAACTTCCCCTACTTCTATTCTCATACGAAAGATGACATATCAGGGTGAATAAGTACACACACAAACATGACAGAAAAGACTACCTATTTATATGTACAGATTTGTCATGATCCATACAATCTCAATCTGAACTTAAAATATCAGTTAATTAATTCTGAGAAGAATTAATTCCACCTTTACACAACACACTTTTACGTACTGTACAACCTCACATTCATCACTGTCATGAACAACTGCTATATCCTTTAATGCTTACACATCCTGTATTGACTCATTACCTTGTGACTGTATCTAGGTTATGTTCTTGCACAACACCCATCACTAATTTAACACTCTGGGTCTTTCCAGTGCGTCAGCAATTATAATATTTCACAATCGTACCATTTTTACACTCTGGGGAATTCCACTGTTCCGCCAATTACACAACAATGTTTAGGGGATTTTCACTGTACTTCCCCTTTCCCAATTATAACCTCAAATAATAACTCATCATGGTTATATCATGGTTATTCTCTGAGCCAACCAGATTTACAATATTTGTCCAAATTTCCCCTAGGGTAATCACCTGAGGATACAACTAAAGTCTGGGGTAAAGACTTTACAATGTGATACAATACAATAGACGTCCCTTGTCTTATCAAAACATGTCTAAGCATGTATATCTATGACACTTTGTAATTAAAACAAGTCCATACACATCCACTACCATACGATGGACACTTCCTTCTGTCATCAAAACAAGCCTGTCCAGAGCTTTTCCCAGCATTCACATTATAAGGAGAGGGTGCTCATTGGGCATTTCATTCGGGGGCCTTCCAAGTTTTTTTTTCAGATATGCTTTCCAATTTAATTGCAATAGCTATGTTTCCATTTTATCCGGTCAAACACCACAGGTCCGACCAATTCATATATAATAAATATATTTGCGTTACCATTCCTCCAAATTAAATTGCCTACAATGTTTTTTCCTAAGAGTGGTTACTTGCCCATACACATCTGGTACAATACAATGTACGTTCCTCTTGTAATCAAAATAAAGAACTGATACAATACAATGGACGTTCCTTTCTAATCAAAACGTACCTTAGCATGTATATAATGTCACTTTGTAATTAAAGACATATGATACCATGGAGGTTTCCTTTTGTCATCAAAACGAGTTAATGCCTGTATATAAGTCTTACATAACGTCCTTTTCTATGAAAGAACCTAGATCCAGACTTGTTTCAACAGAGCCGCGAATACAAATTGATAATCCGTCACACATTAGAATTGGGAGGTGACGTCAGCAGACATGTCCAAACGCGCTCAGATTATTACTACAGCTACTGGAATTTGATATGGTTTCTTTATTATTTAAACTGGGTGACTGGCTAGTGCAAGCACTGGTCTTACGCCAGGCCCTGGATGGTAAAATGGAAAGTGAATACATATGACACAATGCATATACAAATAAAATAAATAATGAGACAAAAATTATATAAGAAAATACCAGAAGTAAGTCAATCTGTAGTAAAAGATTTTAGACAGACACACACATGACACAAAACCAAATATAATTCAAATTTATAAAATATGAGGAAAGGCGAACTGAAATGAGCTTGAACTAAGCAGCAGCTTCAGTGTGGCAAGTAATGAGATGGTTGATATAAATAGTTACCATATCTAAAGCTAGAGAAGCAGTCAGTTGGTCAATTAAGGAATTGAGGAGGGAGAGGGGAGAAGATTTTCAAAACTTTATACTAAGAATGCCAATCACGTATATAGTTGTATGTCAATCGTGATAATTCTATCCCAGAAGATTTCAAATCGGCTAGAGTTAAGTTATGTAAAAAAAGGAAAACAAACTGGAAGCCGGGAATTGCAGACCATTAAGTATTCTTACAGCTGTCTCTAAAATACTACAGAGAGCCATATACATTTAATTGGAGTCCCAGCTTCACAAAAGCAATATATTTTTTGATTTTCAGTAACGTTTTAGGGGCTCACGTTTAACAGATACCTGTTTGATACCTTTAACAGATTTTATTCTGACATGTATATCCAAAGGGAACTATGTAGGAAATCTATTATTAGATCTTCAAAAGGACTTTGATACAGTTAACCACTCAATCCTTCGACGGAAACTCAAAGCAATGGGTGTTGAATCAATTAGTTGGTTGGAATCTTACCTCAGTAACAAGAAACAGTTGGTGTCCATTGGTAAAGTTGAGACTGAGCCCGGAATAATACAATGAGGTGTCCCCCAGGGAAATATTTTAAGACTGCCGTTGTTTCTATGTTATGTAAACGATATGCCAATAAGTGTGGAATGTAAGCTACTTCTATTTGCTGATGGCAGTGCCCTCTTAGTCTCAGGCAAGTACCCCTTTGCCATGGCTCAAAGCCTGAGCAGAGAACTTGAATCTTGTAAAACATGGCTAGTGTATAACAAACTGTCATTACACCTGGGCGAAACAGAGGCTATACTGTTTGGCCCAAAGAGAAAAGTAAACAGAGTGAAAGATTCCACAGTGTCATATAATGGCACGGACATAAAACGTAGTGACTCAGTAAAATATTTGGGTGTAATCTGAGACAGTTCCTTGTCCGAAGAGTCCATGATCAGAGCCATTATAAATAAATCAAATTCTAGACTAAAATCTCCTTACAGAGATGCCCTTCCCTTTACCCAAAACCAAGCAAAACCCTCTCATCAGCATTAATACAATGTCTGTTTGACAATTGCTTTTCCTCCTGGTACTCCATGTTATCCAAAACTCACCAATAAAAAAGGCTTCAGGCAGTGCAAACCAAAATAATATGTTTCATTCTGAACGTTTCGAACATGGACCCTCTGGAAGACGTTGGGCAAAAGGAGCTGGACATTTGGTACACTTAATGTCGAGGACCGGGTTAAACAATTGGATCTAAATAATGTTTCTAGGATACATAACAACACTACCGCAGTACACTGCAACATCACTTTCATGACGTAAATGATCAGCACTAATATTTTACCAGGTTCAACTAAAACAAAAATAACTTTTCCTCAACAATTGTTAAAACTACTGGTGCTATTTCTTTCTACTTCACTTTCCTTAAAAGTTGGAACGAATTATCAGGCAATTAAAATCAATATCAGACAAAAGGAATTCCAAACTTCAACTAAAAGCCTTTCAGAAAAAGCCAATCTAAAGGAAAATACTGATTCCATTTATTACTTATGTTCATTGTGATGGTGCTGCTTGTAGTATGTTGTAGTAGATGTACTGTGATATTTTATTTATTTAATTCGAAATTACTCATTTACATATTAAGTGATTACTAAATGTATTCACATGTATTCAGTTCCCAGTTTTTTGTCCCTAATTTTTATCCGCAGGACCCCAATGGAAATAGGGAAGGTAATCAAGCTAGCTTCCTTGGCCTATCGTGGTGCCCACCTTTTCACAAATTGCAATAGGATCATAGGTGCACAATTTTGTTGATCACATCGAATGTTTGACATAATTCTGGTCTACTAACTTTGATAGGTAATGCTACCATACCAATCACTGGTGAGAGATGCCTACCTACACCTTTGATAAGGGGAATTTTGCTGGTAGCTTATGGTTGAGATGCTGAAAGGCCTTATTTGGGAAAAGCCTTTTCAGCCAAAACATGAAATAGTTGGTCCTCTGTCTTTCAAAGCTTTGGCAAAACACCTCCCCCCCCCCAAAAAAAGCCCCACTCATTTCATTGTGAGTAGAAGAGCTTGTATTGATGGTTGGTAAATTGGCATCTGAATATTCTGAAGGTATATTACTGGAGTTGTCCTTTTTGCCACTTGATTACTGTTTTCAACAGTAGCCAAGTGTTCTGAATTCTTGGTCGGACATTTTTGTGATTGCTATTGGCTAATTACAGATCTGCAACAGCGAGCAAGATGACCTAGTTTGTTGCATCTATAACAAGCTAATGACCTTGAAATGCATGCAGAAGAATGGTCACACCTGCCACACTGTCCACATGGATGCTGTTGTTGGCCGTGTTGGGGTGCCTGGTTGGCAGCATTCCGATCTTATCACTATCTCCAATCTATCTGGTTGAATTTTGTGGAGTTCACTGCATCTTCCATGCATGTCTGCCAAACAATGATCAAGGAACTTAGTTGCTCCCTGTCTCCTATATGATAATTCAGCAAATCAGACCCATTTCAAATTTTCTGCATTAATGAAATTGTCCAGAAGACATTGTTTGTGAGTGGCAAAGTCCTTTTTCTCTGTATCAGTGATATCTCTATACCTATGGTTGGCAGTATTTTGTAAAAAGAGAAGAAAAAATGCCCACCTGTCACTTGTCTGTCCAGCTCTTCTGTTTAGAATACTGTTCAAATTTGTCAACTCGCAAGGTTGCATCTTCACCAGTGGTTCCTTTGAAACTGGGCAGGAGGTACGATATGTGGCTGTTACTAAGTGAGGCCACTGTAGTAAATGTCTCTTAAGAATAGTCAAACTTATTGTGTGTAAGTTGTTGATGAAGGCTGGCTTTAGCCAGCTGTTTGTCCTGGAATTCCGTCCAAGCATAGACCTTCTAGTCATGGGCTGTGTGGATAGTGGTAGCATGACAGCCCCGCTGGGCTGTTGTACGAAGCATAGATGATTGAAAAATGTACAGAGGCTGTACCTTAAGATCGTCCAAGATTCTCCCACCAAATATAACCACACTGTTTTCAATACTAATTGCAGCTATGTGAAAGTTCCATGCACAATACATAAAACACAAGTCTTTGGTTGCTTCCATTCTTCTATTGTCAAGAAGGGCTTTCAAAGATACAAACATCAAAGTAGATGTGGGTACTGACATTGAATAAGTGTACAGAGCTGTGGCACTTCTGTGTATTAGAAAGCTAAAACAATTGCTATTAACCAATCAGAAAACTATAAACAGAAAACTTAACCAAACATGGCCATGTCCAAGCAGCCTCTTGGACCCAGGACTTCAGATGTCATGAACAAGGACATGCTGATAATCTTGAAGCTTCTGTTACTTTGTCGAATCTGAGAATTCCAACTTAGGGCATGCCAGAGTGACAAAGAAATTAATTGAAAATACTTACTATCAAATCATAGAAAACAGTATAGGTCAAACTACTGAAATGTTGTATATGAGTACTTTAAATAAAGGTTGTCAATATGTGAACATAAAGATGAAGACTGCGTTTGAAATATTAGTGCCATCTTTATTAACAATCACTAGATGTAGATAAAATTGCTGAAGGTAAATAAAAGGCATTTGTACCATGTAAAATATATAAAAGTTAAATCTGTTTGGTTGTTACATATGGCATCAGCTATCCCTCACACTTTGACAAAAACAGCGGGGCATAAATTGTGGCATGATATAGGATTGGGACATACTTTACTGGATTATTCTTCATTGAGTGCAATCCTTTCTCTCCAACCCAACAAACATTCAAAAAGTGTCAGATTGTTGATTATTTTTACCTTGGTTAATGTTTGTATTTATTATATTTCCAAATAAAAATTATTTTGCATAAAACAATTCTGTCAGCATTTTGTTTTTGTTAATTTCTATCCTTACAATAAATTATATTATCCAAGTTTGAAATGTTTCTTTTGCACAAAACTTGAAAATGCAAGGTATGCACGGCTATATGCCATAATGATTTTCTATCTATATTCTATCTATATTCTCTAGATTGCCCATGCTCACAAACCTTTTGCTAGCTTTGGGCATCCTGTCCTTATATATATTATTTTTGAAGATATTAAACAGTTTAGAAAAACATGATCCATATTCACATATTTCAGACCCAACAATGACAGCAAAGAGACTCCAGAGTTACCAAAGCAACAACACTCATCTTCCAATACCAATGTGAAGAAACAAATTTCACTCCTGACTTGAGACAGACAGTCACCCATAAAAGGCAACTAGTGGTTTTAAACCGGTCCTCTCAACCTTTGAAATATTGTTTATTAACTACAGACTATAGTTTATATATACAAAGATTAACATTTTTAATGCCCCTAATTTGCATGATTTCAATTACTACCAATCTGAAAAAAATATCCATTTGATAGCCAACCTTCACAAACCTGTACCTATCATTCAGAATCATGTCTCTATGTGTATCAATTTTAAAGATATTAAAGATCAAAATTTTCAAATGTCCCTAATTTGCATAATTTTAATTGCGATAAATCTAAAAACATCTCCATTAAATAGCCAATGCTCAGAAACCTAAAGCTAGCAATTAAAATCAAATCTCTATCTATAGTTCTGAAGATATAACAGATTTAAATATTCAAATGCCCTTAATTTGCATAATTTTGAACATCGTGACTGCCCAATACAATATGAACAATTTCCCTGCTACGTCAATCATCATGGGCAATTTGGCATATATAAAGATTTAAATTTCAAATGCCCTAATTTGCATAATATCAATTACTACAAATCTGAAAAATATCCATTAGTTGGCCAACCTTCACAAACCTGTACATACCATTTAGAGTCATGTCTCTATCTCTATTAATTTTGAAGATGTAAAATATCACAATTTTCAAATGTCCCTAATTTGCATAATTTCAATTGCTATAAATCTGAAAACATCTATAGTTCTGAAGATATAACAGATTTAAATTTTCAAATGCCCTTAATTTGCATAATTTTGAACATAAATAGAGAATTCTTGACCAATTCCAGATAAGTCAATCCTAACACCTTTTTGCTTTTGGCACAAACAATATCTACAATACATAAAGCATGATCAAACATTTTCATGTTAACAGTGTACCCATGGAGTGCATATGTTTTTCCTAGTTTAAAGCCGGGTGACCTTGACTCCATTCCCAAGGCCATAGGGCCATGTCAGTAAATTTGGTTTACGCATGAGAACATGAGACGATTTTGAGTTAGGACTTTGCATTGCATAGGATGACAGTTCTGTTTAAGGGCCTTGGTCAACTTCGAAGATGGGTGACCTCAACCCTGTTTCTAAAGTCACGCAGCTGCATTTGTAAATCCATTGACACATCGACGTGAACAAGATGACTTCAGAAGTTTTGGAGCAAAGGCTTGTACATTGTGCAGGGAGTCCACTATGAAGACTCGATCAAGTTCAAAGATTGGAGACCTTGATCCGATTCCCAAGGTCACAGAACCATTGTTGTTAAATTTGGTTTCTGTATGATAACTTGCGAAATTTTGAGCCAGGGCTTTTATATTGCACAGGGTGGTAGTTCTTCTTCACGGCATGGAGCTACCACATAGTAGCTCTATGTTCACATCGACCTGAACACGATAACTCCAGACATTTTTGAGCTAGGGCTTGCATATTGTATTGGATTATAGTCTGTTATAAGGGCTCAGTCGAGTATAAAGATGGGTGACCTTGACCCCATTTCCAACGTCATAGGGCCATGTTAGTGAATTGTGTCTCCGCATGGGAACTTGAGACGAATTTGAGCAAGGACATTTGCATTTTATGTGAAGGTGAGATAACCGAAACTGAATAAACAGGAGCATTTAGATCTATGGATAATAAAAAATCACCAGGATCAGGTGGATTTCCGACCGATTCTTATTAAGGGTTTTTGGTCTTAAATAAAAGATTTTCTTTTCCAATCATTACATTCAGAATACTCCATAGGTCTTCTTTCTGTCACTCAGAGACATGGAATTTTGACCTTACTGCCTAAAAAAGATTAAGATATCTTGGAATTTAAAAAAAATGGAGACCTATATCTTTGTTGAACTTAGATTATAAACATGCGGCAAAATGCATACCAACAAGGTAAAAAAGGTAATAAAAGTATCAATAAATGCGGATCAGACAGGGTTTAATAAAAATTGCTATATTGGTGAAAATATAAATAAACTTCTTAATTTGATTGAGGACGAAATTCCAGCAGTGTTAATTTTCATGGAATATGAAAAAGGTTCATCTCGAATGGAACTAAATAAACAATGCTTAACATATTTTCAATTTTGGCGTTTCATTTAAAAATTGGGTCACATTATATTATTCAGGTATTGAAAGCTGTATAATAAATAATGGTTGGTCTTCAAACGCCATAAAGTTAACAAAAGGTGTCCATCAAGAATGCCCCTTGTCATCATATCTGTTTATTTTAGGTGTAGAAATTTTAGCTCTTGTTGTTCGTAGATATTATCAAAAAAAGTTGACAGGTTGATTATGAGCTCAGTCAATATGCAGAAGATACTACCTTCTTTTTAATAATATGGTACGACAATAGGAAACAACTTTTCCATGTGTTAAACGAATTTGATATCATTTCGGGAGTAAAAGTAAACTTAATTAAGACTAAAGTATTAAGAATTGGCAGTATAAAATACACTAATTGGACAACAAATACGGTAAATGGTATTGCAATAACAAATGATGGCGTAACAATATTAGTAATTAAAACGTCTCTGTCTCTGCCGGAATTAGAACAACCGAATTTTGAGCCCCAGTTTAATAAAATACACAATATAATTAAAATATCGAACGGAAGAACTTTAACATTATGTAGGAAAACTTTAATTATTAAATTACTAGTTAAGTGACTGTTAGTCTATAGAGCATCAATTCACCAGATCCATGAACTGCTTTACTAAGAACATAAATAAAAACTATTTTCAGTTATATATGGGATAAAAAGCCTGATCAAATTAAGAGAAAATATTTGATACCTCCCAAAATGAAGCAGGTCTAGGTATTCCTGAAACACATACACAGTTCTCTACATTGAAGTGTGCCAGGGTGCAAAGATTAATCACAAATTCCAATGCAACATGGAAACTTTTAGTGGTATGTCTTCTTTCTTATAAAGATTATAGATATATTTGGGAATGAAATTTTGATATCATATATGCTTAAATGGCTTTTAAAGATATTGAGAGAAAATGTAAATTTTGGTTTCATGTTATTCTTAGTTTGAGTCAGTATAACTTTCATACACCAAAATCATATAATGAAATAAAATGCAAAGTCTGTGGTTTAGTTGTTATATTAAGATAAATAATCAAATGTTATTTTACAAGTCTGGTTCGAGAAAGGAGTGAAATATGTTGAAGATATTCCTACAAGAGATTAGAGTACTATGACTTACAAACTCTTTAAACAAAAAAAAATCAAATTTCCATTGACTTTTTAAAATATATGTACTTATATCAGCAATTCATAGGGAATGGAAACATATGCTTAACAGTAAAAGGCTACTATATGCAGTTGAAATTGAGAAAAAGATTGATATTATTATGGACAGAGGTAAAATACCAAGATATGTGTCCCGGTATTCACTTGAAAACAGAGTAGAATCGCTGATTCAACTCATAAACAAGTGGAATAATGATTTGAATATGGATATTGATGAGCATGAATGGTACTTATTTTTATATTGGTAAATTTAGCTACTGTCTCCAATGAACTGTTTAATTTTCAATTGAGACTCGTACATAGAACTATTTATACAAATGAAAAGTTATTCTTTTTTAGAATCTAGTTTTCAGTAGATTTCCAACTGACGTTCAAAACACTAATTTTACAGTCAATGAAGTGTCTTTGGGTTAAAAAAAATGCGAACCTCTGCAAATCATGCTTTTATTTTAGGAAAGACAGATATATATACATGTAAATATAAAGCATGTTTCCCAACTCACCGACAAGTAAAATATATTCAACGGTGTATTGCTACACAAAGAGAAAAAGTCCGAAAACGTTTGATTAAATAATAAAACGAAAAAATGGGTTCAAAATTATACATAAACTATTTACTCCTACATTGTATATGAAACTTGATACTGCAAATAAATGTACACTTTTGTAAGCTGTGTTAGAAGTGAATAAAAAAATTGGAAAAATAGGACTTTTCCATTGCACTGTTTAAGGCCATCGGTCAGGTTCGAAGATGGGTGACCTTAATATTGTTTCTGAGGTCACAGAGCTGCATTTGTGAATTATTTAACACATCCACGCAAAGGAGATGACTGCAGAAGTTTTACAGCAAGGGCTTTTATATTGTACAGGATTATTCCACTACGGGGGCTTGATCAAAATTGAAGACCTTGGTCTCATTTCCAAGGTCAAAGAGCCATCATTGGCAAATTTGTTTCAGTGTGATAAATTGAAAAGTTTTGAGCCTTGGCTTTTATATTGCACAGGGTGAGAGTTCTGTATAAAGGCCCTGGTCAAGTTCGAAGGTGGGTAACCTCGATCCTGTTTCCAAGGTCACAGAGTCACATTAGTGAATTCGTCAACGTATCGACGCAAACAAAGTAACTCCAGAAATTTTGGAGCTAGAGCTTTTACATTGTAAAGGATTTTTAGTCCACAATGAGGGCTCGATCAAGTTTGAAGATGGGTAAAATTGATCCAAGTCCCAAGGTCACAGGGCTAGGGACAGGCAGAAAAAATGAATGATAAATGATTTTTATACCAATGGAATGAGCAAGCCGTGCAGATTTCACAGCTGTTATTTTCTTCTTTTTAAGTAATAAATTAGAAAGTTGTGCACTTTTTAAGTTGCAGATTTCGGTGGTTTGCCACCATCAATTATACAGAGGTGTTGGGCCTAGATATGTGACCCACCTTGCCTGTGCTCACTGTGTCACTGTTCAGTGAACACACTGCCCAGATGCAGGATCCACGTGGTATATTGGGATAAATTTCACATATTCATACAAACTTGCATCTGGGAACATGACAATTGTATACAAATCAACAGTTGGTATCTACTTTATTATGATTTATAAATAGTAAACCAACAAAATCAACAATACAAAATTTGTATCAGAATGTTTATTGTCAACCTATCTTCCACAGACTGATTTGGCAAGGTTTCATACAATATATAAATATATATATATATATATATATATTTATATATATATATATTTGTGTATATATATATATATATATATATATATATATATATATATATATACATACACACATATATGCATATAATATATATACATGTATCTATAATATATTTATACACATACACACATATATGCATATAACATATATATGTATATATAATATATATATATATACATACACACATATATGCATATAATATATATATGTATATATATATATATATATATATATATATATATATATATATATATATATATATATATATATATATATATATATATATATATATGAAATGTTTCTCCCAACAGAAAATTTCAATCTGACTTTAAAGTTCATGTCAAGTGTGCATCTATCCAGTTTATGAGCATAATACAACAAAATGTTCCTTTCAGCTCCATGTATTAGTATTAACTTTTAATTTCATTTCACATGAACCATCAGAATGTCCAAGACACAAAGGCTCACCAAAGCACAACTAAGTCCCCAGCTTTTAAGTCAGTGATAAGTTCATCAAACTCCATATATATTTGTTTTTCATCATCACCATCATATACTTTTTGCTGTATTCCAATACACCAGCCCTTTCCACAGTATTATCAATGTATCCATCATACCACTTTGCTTGGCTGTTCTCTTCGACCCACTGATAAGAAAGAAATTTATTTTCCAGTATCTTGGGGTCAATGAAACACCTGTTGACATGAACTGTTTCTAGGTCATAATGAATGTCACTGGTTCTATTTAGTGTTGACAAGTTAGTTTTAAGTTCATTAACTGACGACTAAATGTGAGCACGGATGGATCCTCATGTTTCTGGCCTAAAAATGTTTTGCGACATTTTATTTGGTTTTTGATGGCATTTTGTTTTGCATTATCTCGTGCCAGGTTTACTAGATGTGTCTCCATTTGTTCACATGTAGTCCACGGTCCACCATTCACGGTCAGGTCATGCAATATGTTTTTTTCCCCATTCTATTTTTTTTCTAGTTTTAGCAGCCAATTTTGCTTTTTTTCTTGCAACTGTTCCACTTTTGTCTGTCTGATTGCTGTTTCCTTATTCCGTGATGCTCTCATTTCTTTCCTGGCTCACAGGGTAGCTGTAGATATCACTTCTGACCTGTCTTTGCCCTCTAAATTGGCCTGCCATGTTGCACTTTTGTTTTCTGTGTACAATATATGTGCTTCATTGAAGTTCATCCTAGCAGATGGTGTTCCTTTTACACAAGCATCCAACTTAGCAATAACTCTTTCACCACTTATATTGGTCGATGTGCAGGAGGCTGCTTCGTTGATCAAAGTCGGTGATGGGTCAGGCTACACTCCCTTTGGTAGCTGGTCCTTCAACTGATGTTTACATACAGCTAGACTAGCTGCACACATTTGTTGTACTATCGTCCTAACTTCCTCATCACTTGAGGTTGGTTGGGTCAGTTTCTCAAACACTAAATCTTTGTCAACACCAGCTTCTGTATACAGAACGGCTGTGCCATCCATGATAGCACTGGCATAATGTGCCCAAATTCCAGTCTTTCCACACAGTTCTTATAAAAATCATTTAGCTCCAAGACTGGCCTATTTTGAGAGGCATATTTCACCAATGGACCAGTGACAGTTTTCCAACAAGGCCTAGAGCTCTCACATTATCAACAATTGTCGAAATGTCCAAGTCATGCAATTTTGCCAGAAGCAACCTATTTGTGGCACCCCATACCATTTTAAAAAATTTCTCCATGTGCTCCTTCAAAAATATATCCCACCGCCATTGTGGAATAACATATGGAAAGGTTTTCCCACGTGATATTCATTAAGCTTCTCTGTTACTCCTTTGGAATGTAGAAACTCATCCATTTCCCCATGGATTCCAGAACCTTCCTTGAAAAACATGGCTACTGCATAAATAAGACCTAGAGTTTGTCATTGCTCCCTCCGTGTGAATGACTGGCAAGGCTCTACTTTTCTCTCGGTCTCCACCCCTTTTGTCACCTTGACTCATTCATGGGCAAATGAGTCCAGTGGATGGACAGCATAGTAAAAAGTGTTCAAATTGTCCTGGTCTTTCATTTGTTTTAATGTTTCATTGGCTTTCCTGTTTTCAACATGCCAGTCCGTCATGGTATTGGTTATGTTTTTCAAGATCTTTTTGGATGTATTGTCACCTATTCTTGCCTGTTCAGCAGACCCTAGAAGTAAACAAAAACAAAGTGAAAATCAGATACATAATGAAAGATTTTAAGTCTGCTGGTCTGAAAAAATGAACATTACATACATCCACACAATTTAGCAAAAATGTAAACTTGCCTACACCCATTGGCATACAATTGCATGTACCATTATTGTAAATGTAATCCATTCTGCATAAGCACCTAAAGCCACCAGCAGCTATTATTTATACACCCACACAATTTAACGCATTTTTAACTGGTACCAATTAATGCATATATAATTGCATTAACCTTGATTAATATATATGTTCTTGTACCAACCTACATTTTCCTAAAGCCACTTACAGGCATTTTGTTATTAAACCATCTGCTATGCATCCCATGCACCTGCGTACTTATGTACTGATTTCATTTGTTATCACACAATACACATATAACATTGTATGCTGACAGTATATGCATCATAATTAGATTATTGCATTTCTTAATTAATATTTCTTAATTATGACCACTTACCGACTGAATCAATCTTCTCTTTGATCACATCAGTATATTCTTTTGCTCCACCAGCAGCACTTTTTGTGATTCCAAAGGTTAAAGTTTGGTCTGGAGTTGCAGTTTGGGCCTCAACCCAATGTTGTTTGGCCTTTGAGGTACGATCATACTTTATGGTTGTGTTTTCAATACCACCTAATGCCTGAGAAATGTGTTGACGAGATATTAGTGTCATTTCCCTCACAAACCTACGATATGTAGTTGTGTCTGGAAAGTCAGACAGTGATTTCTTTGCAAGAGTTTCTACAATAAAACACACAACATCTTTCATATTGTCGATAGCTACATTCTTACTCTGGTAATGATTAATCACCTGACGTAGTTCATCTGAGTATGTCTTTTCATCTTATTTGGTCACTATCATTTCACTTTCAAGTTCATCAATTTTTTGTTGAAGGGCACACTTCTCATTTTCCAAAGTAGTAGCTTCTTGCATCAATGCTTGGATTTCCTTATCCATGTCCCTCATAACTTGAACTGATATTGCAACTGGAACAGGGATTCGCTGGTTTCTTCACAATTTTTTTCCGCATAGTAATACAGGCTTTCTTGTTGAATCTTTTCACTGTCTTAGTACTAACAACTGCATTATTTGCAGTTTGTCTGTCAAGTTTGTGCCCAGCTTTTAGCAGTGTTCTGTGTTCTTTCTTCAGCGAATGAATAATTTCTGTCTTCTTTTCAAGCTGCTGTTGCTCGTGCTTCAACTTTTGGTTGACTCTTGTTGGAGTGATCTTTTTTTGAAGTAGTTCCACATTAATATTTAATGTTTCTTTCTCTTGTAGTTTCTGTGTGCTTTCATGCAGTTCTTTACAAATTGCAGTGTTGACAGCATTAAAGGTTGAACATTTACAATCAACTGGTCCTCTTGCTTTCTTGATGGGGGTTCAAGGTTACTTTTTTCACTATGTACAGTAGATGGAGATGGTCCTCTTTAAGATACAACATATTGACTGCATAAATATTGTTCCAATTGTGGTTTCAGTGCCTTGGTTTTCTGCATATACCTCAGTTTTTTTTCAATAGCTTGAATGGAGAAACGGAGTGAAGTGATATTCACTGACTAGTCACACACAAGTTTCTCTGTGACATACTTTAGAGTGTCTTGTACAGAATGCTTCTTTGTTTTCCAGTACCGAAAAATATCTGCATTTGTTAGAACCCTGTCCATGTTTCCCTGGAAAATAAACCTATTTTCAGTATCCGAAGTTTCAATGTGTTTCTTTTCTTTTAAAAATATCTATATGGGACCAGGGACTTGTAATTTAGAATAGCATGTTCCTGATGGGACAGATATTATGAAAAATATTTATAATTGTTGGCATGGGTGAACAATATAAAATATCAAATGATTATTTTTCATTTCAAGTCTCAGATCACAGAATAAATTTGGGCATGTATAATGGGAAAAAGCCAAAGTCAAACCATTTGTAATCAGCTTAAGTTTAACTGGTGGTGGTTCAAAATTCTGTTGCTCAATTGTTTTGTTATGCATGAAGAATTAAAGCATGTTTTCAGGACAGAATGAAAAATACTTAAAAGTCTTGGCTTAGCCTTTTTTGATGAGAAACACTGATTTGATAGTCATGTGCTTTAATTTTTTTTCGTTGCAAAATAATTGCAGTGATCCATATACTTTAAAGATGTATATATATATATATATATATATATATATATATATATATATATATATATATATATATACATATATATATATATGTATGTATGTATGTATGTGTGTGTGTGTGTGTGTGTGTGTGTGTGTGTGTGTGTGTATACTTCCATAGACATTTCTTTAGTGCTACTGCATAACACAAAACTAAAATATCCTGAGTTATGAGTAAAGAATTTTTGACTCAGCCAAATTAAGTGACAATAATATCAGAAATGATGATGGTGAATGTTCTCATGTTTACAACCCACCTGTGCTTTAATGCCACAACATAATTTCACACCAATTACACAGAGTGCATGTCGTACTTTATTTGTGCACCCTATTTGCTCGATGGTATTAGATTATTTCGATAATCTAGGATTAAAACTACAGTTTTCATTTTCTTTAATGAGCAGTCCCCAATATGGCAGATGGAGAGGGAACAAAATCATCTCTGAATGTACGACCTTCATTGAGTACAGGAACAAACAATGAATAATAAATATTCTGTTCAAAATCACAAATAAGTCATAAACTATTAATTTTTTTGTAATTTATGTGACAGATGAAACAAAGTAACAGGGATATTGGACGGTTTAAAGATGGTTTGTTTATGGATTGTAGCAAATTCCGACCGGGAACAATGGCAATGGCTGACCGTTGAATACGCCGTCTATTTTACTCTTTCGGTAAAATAATTACTATGGATCATCATGATTAGTTCATTGACTATGTATTCAACATAATTTTAACGATAGATGCCCGGATGTAAAACAGATATTAACCGATTTGAAACGTAGGTCAGTACTCAATTCTACTTAAACATGGCGGCCGCCATCTTGGAAAATCAAAAGCTTCGACTTGAATGGACATCCCAATTAAAATTGGCCATCGCACCAATTCACCTGCACCTACATGCATGAGACTTAACACAATTTACGAAAACAATATAAAGCTTTGTTTTAAAGTACTATTTTTATCGTCCCTAATATACTTTATGAATATTAAATGATCAAAGGTGAGGTAAATTTCAGATGTTAATATGTAAACAAAATTCCTGCCGGCACTTTGAAAGATTGCCTCTAGGGGTTTTCCCATACGCTCAGATTGAATTTCCCGGTCTCCAAGAGCTCTGATGTGCGCATGCAGTCAAAATATGACCAGTTTATAACACCTCTGCTGGCTGTTGGTGCTATGCAGTGGGTCACGCTGACTCGTTGAGACCAAAGGTGTGAACGCGACTGCAGTGCGCCACGCGGGTATGCCAGAGCCATATTTAGTAGATTCGTCGGCACATCAACGCAAACCAGAATGATAACTCCAGAGGTTGTGGAGCTTGGGCGTTTATATTGTGCTGGATTACAGTCCGTTATAAAGGCTGGATCAAGTTCACAGATATATAACCTTGATCCCTTTCCCAAGGTTGTAGTTCCACTTCCTTATTTGTGGGTCAGTGCCATTATAAGTACATGCACGAGAAATTTGTAAGAGCGACAACTGGGAATGCGCACGGGAGGACATTTTTTTTTCTTGGTAAATCAAATGAGGAGCATTTGAAATTTTAATCTTGAATATATTCAAAAGTATAATAGATAGAGATGTCATTCCAACTTTTACTAGACGGTTATTGAGCAGTGCGCATCTAATAAATTTATAACAAAAGTTGTAACAATTTATATTATGCTAACAAGCAGCGTTTGAAATTTTACATCTTGAACACTTCAAAACTATATTAGAGATGTCATTTAAACTTGTAATAGGGGTTATTGACCATTGCACACGTAATGAATCTAGAAGAAAAACTGTAGCAATTTTTAATTATGCTAATAAGCAGTATTCGAAATTTTCAAACTTGAATATTTTCAAAACCATAATAAATAGAAGTGTCACTCCAACTTCTTTTAGGGGGTTGTTGACTATTGTGTACCTAATTAGTTAAAACAAAAGTTGTAGCAATTTTAATTTTGCTAAGTGGCACCATTGGAAATGTTAAATCTTGAATAATTTTAAAGCTATAATAGATAAGGATAACATTTTGAACTTCTACTCCCATGTTGTGGACTAGTACGCATTTGACGAATTTGTAGCAAAGACTGTACAAATTTAAGTAATGTAAATAAGGGGCATTTGAAATTTCATATCTTGAATATCTTCAGAAGTATGAACACCAGACAGATTTTTTAGCTCTCTGATAGGTGGTGACACCTGGTGAGAGAAATGAAAAATGCAATAAAGTCTGAAGGTTGACTCAGTCATCAAAAATATAATAGTTACAGACACTGTAGTGCTGAAGTACACACTGTACACTGTCCTAAAATTATCGCACCGATCATACACTGTAGTACTGGTAAAGGTAATAGGTAGTGGGAAGAAAAAGAGGGCGCCCTTTTACACCCTAGGTGGTCTCTTAAGCTGTAATGTCATTCTACAGTGGTCATGTGATAATTACCTTTTCCTTCGTTTCTGTTTGTGTGCCGGGCATGCCGGCCAGGATGACATTGGTTCAGGTGTTACCACTTCCTGAGTTGACAGAAGATTATGTATACTGGTCTGCCCCATGTATATAATTAACATAAAATTAGCTGCCGAGTGGCAGCATCACTTTTCATCCCAATTTTGATACACTTACTATCGTTATACTCTTCAAAAAAGATAACTTAACATGTGTTTTATGTTCTGTGTTGATGTTCTATCTTTGTCACAGGTTTTCAGTAATGTGACACTCTAACAAAACATTTTGTTCTGTTTGGACTTGACCACGGACACAGGGTCTTTGGTCCCGCTCAATACCAGCTCGTCTTCCTGTCTCCATTTTTAATTTATGGGAGCTTACACGCAAGCTTCGTGGTGGCTGCTCGCGCCCAGTTGGGAATGGTGTCTGACCTAGAAAAAAAATTGATTTGCTTCACGGCAAATCTGTCTGGGTGCCTTCAAAATGAACACAATTTTAAATGCCATTTTTTCGCCATTGTTCAACATAATCTAGATTCTGTGTATTAGCTTAATATGCATACATTAAAATGTTACAACTTTGGTTCTAGGGTCATTGGATGTGGCCATGCCACAAACTTATAAACTGAAGTTTGAATGACATCACTATCTTTAATAGTTTTTTTGAGGCTATTCAAGATTATAATTTTGCTTACTTTGCACAAATTAAAATCCTAAAACTTTGGTTCATGGTTCATTGGATGCCTTCATGTCTCAAACCTCCAAATTGATGTTGGGGTGGCATCTCCAATATAAGAGCAGTTTTGAAGTTATTCAAGATTTTAATTCTGTGTAATTAGCGTGTTTGCGTAAATTAGAATTTGATATTTGTTCCTTAGTTCATTATATGTGGCTCAGTCACAAACCCATAAATTAAATTTGGGAATGGCACCACTATCTAGAATAGTTTTTAAGCTATTCTAGAATTAAATATGAGTTATTCACCTAATTTGCATAAATAAAAATGCTACAACTTTGGTTCATGCTTCATTGGATGCGGCACTGTCACAAACCTATAAATTAGAGTTAGAATGGAATCTCTATCAATAATAGTTTTGGAGATATTTAACATTCAAATTTTCAATGCCTCTAATTAGCATAATTTAGAATTCTGCAACTTTCATTTGCTGTCCATTTGATCGGCATGTTGCATGATATGTAATCCTATACATGCACATTAAAAATAGTATGTCTATCTGCAATAGTTTGGATGAGATCGAGCTTTTAAAAGTTATAGTGCCCCTAATTTGCATAATTTCAAACAGCATGACTATCCCAAACGATATGCACAATTGTACTGGTAGGTCAGTCACCATGTCAAGTTTGGTGTTTTTCGGAATAATTGTGTCTGAGAAAATTTAGTGAAATTTGGTCGTAAAGAAGAGCGAAAGAATGAAAGAGAGAGAGAGAGAGAGTAAGAAGAGAGAGAGAGAGAGAGAGAGAGAGAGAGAGAGAAAGAGAGAGAGAGAGAGAGAGAGAGAGAGAGAGATGTCAGGGTTCGCATCTAGGCATAATAAACCTTATGAACACCTAACGTTGGGTTTATTTGCAGGTAATTTCGGACTTTTCTGGTATCCGCTTTACGAATTTGGTAACAATGTTCATGTCTTTCACTTTTTTTGTTTACTGCACTCACACTTCTTATTTGTTCAATCCGAGGGCCTACTGTTGACCTAACTGCCCGGTCTAAATTTATTACCTTGGCTGCATTGCTTTTATTGAAGTCATTCCTGGCGCTCAACTTGTGAATATAAGAAGTCTGCCCATCTGGTATAAAGCCTGTGGCAGGGTTACACCAAGCTCAGCGAGGATCACGCTCATATGTCTGAATGCCAACCCACACATATTTTTCCTTCAGATTCTTGATTTCTTTCTGTCTTTCCATGGCGCTCAAATTTGTTGGGACAAAACTATTATGGATAGAGGTGCCAATCCAACTTCAATACAGTCTAAATGTTTGTAATATAGCCGCGTCCAATGAACCATGAATTAAAATTGAAGAATCTGAATTTATACAAATAAAGTGAATTTGCAAAATTTAAATCTTGAATGGCTATAAAACTGTTATACGTAGAGGTGTCGTTCCAACACCAATTTGCAGGTCTGTGACATAGCCGCTTCCAATGAACCAATATTGTAAAATTTTACTTCATGCAAATTAGGTGAATACACAACATTTAAATCTTGAATAGTTTCAAAACTATTATACCTAGCGGTGAGCATTTCAGCTCTACTTTATGGGTTTGTGACATAGGTGCATCTAATGAACCAGGAACCAAATTATAGGACTTTAATGTTTTGCAAATAAGGTGAAGACACAAAATCTAAATCTTGAATAACTTCAAATCTATTATACATGGAGGTACCATTCCAACTTCAATTTGTACGTTTGTGACATAACCAAATCCAGTGAACCATGTCCTAAAGTTGCAGGCTTTTAATTTTTGCAAATTTGACAAGGGAAATGCGTATTCCCATGAACAATATTACAATCAATATCATTAATCACCATGTGTTAGGTATGCCCAAAACATCATGGTAAAAATGCATGGTAGCATTTTCAGATGCAGATATTCTCTTTTACCATGTTATTTCATGCTCTTAGGTAAGGGGTTGCTATATTTTTAAACATAATCACATGCTCATTACTGCGAGTCTCTTGACTTGATTGACACTGAGGGCTTTTTAAAACTTCAACATTCTAAGCCGGGACTTTCATTGGAAGCTAGCTGGTTAATGATGATGATGATGATGATGATGATGATGATGATGATGATGATGATGATGATGATGATGATGGTCTAGAGAAATGCTTACACTTCGTGCCAAAACCTTTTTATATTCCCTGTTGCCGCACAGTCCTTCTTTTGAAGTTTGATCAGATTTTCGATGATCTGTTTTCCCATAGACATTTTCATTCGTTCGGGTGTATTGTGAGATCAAGTGTGATACCGTTTACGGAGACAGACATAATTTTAAGTCCCAATTATACGTGGAAGGGTGTAAAAATATCGTATGGCTACCCATTCACTTCACAGTAGGGATACATACCATCTGGCAAACAGACTGCCCCTTTTTTTGTCGTCCTGCGGATGAGGGTGCCTTGGATTAATTTTAACATGACACGCGGGGGTCTAACAAAATACTTGAAAATACTTTTGGGTATCGATCTATATTTTCCGGAAGAAGACTTTCAACATAGGCAGCTTTCTAGAATGGTAAGTATCAGTCGATTCTTGTAAAAAAAATATTTTAATTTCTTATTTTACCAGGGTTACTGGCTCAGTGCCGCAGCTCTGATCTTCCGCCAGGCCCTCGATGATATAATGGGTTGTTGAAAACATGAGGCATGATGAACATATAAATTACATATTAATACATAAATTATTGAAACAAGATGAAATATAAAACTCTCAATAAAAATGAAAGATAGGTCGAAACACAAGTGGCGGACAGAGTCCTAAATGTGCAGGATAATACAAACAAAATCAGAGCAAACATATAGTTGTGGGAGGGTAGCACCACGATTTAAATAAATTTATATTTGGAGAACTCCTTAACCGGTAAGGGAGGGAGTTCCATTTAGTGGCGCCCCTGTAGGATATCCTGCTCTTGCCGACATTGAGCTTACACCGGGGAACAAAGAGGGCATTGGTTGATGTGGACCTAGTTACACGAGGATTTAACTCAGAGCTATCTATAAATTTGGAAGAAATATAGCCTGGGAAGAGGTTATTTACTGCTTTGAACATAAAAACATCAGTATGAAAATCTCGTCTTTGTTGGAGTGTAAGGATTTTAGTGGTATTATGCTGATCTGAAACATGTGTACGTCTATGAGATTTTGTAACAATCCGGAGGGCACGATTTTGTAAAGTTTGGAGTTTCTGCTTTAGGCGGCAAGAGTAGGAGTCCTATACTATGTCACAATAATCAAAATATGGTAGTATTAATGACTTATAAAACATCAGACTTGTCTTGGCAGATAGGAACTTCCTTGTCCTTCCCAGAGCAGATAACCGGCAATTAACCTTTTTACAAATATAATCAATGTGCGCTGAGAAGGACAAGGAAGAGTCAAGTAATACACCCAAATATTTAAAAGTTGACACTCGCTCGATGATATCACCGTCGCAATGTATGTTGAGTGGGGGTACCTTTTTGAGCCGCTGGGGAGTGCCGAAAGTCCTGACTTTGGTTTTCTTTGTATTTAAAGGTAGCTTATTTGCCTTGAACAAGTAGGATACGTTTTGCATCTCAGCAACCAGGACCACCAGAGCGTGTCTTATAGATGTGTATGGTTGTTGAACCTGACTCAAATGAGCAATGATCTCTTTTTGTATCAAACATAACTGTTTCTCTCTTTTGTCTGCAACATTGATACACTGTATGCGGTATTTTGATACAGCGAAAGAATTTCAAATATCAGTACTAATAAGTGTATAGCGAATTGAACGAGTTGGTGCTACTCGGTCTATGTATTCTGTTATATGCAACATACTCTGCCTATATTGTCAAGTGGTAAAAGTACAAAAGTTCCACCAAGTTCAATCAGCGAAGGTTCAATAAACACAGACATCAGCTTGCACGTACGCTCAGGCAAATGCTCTCTCATGGCTACTATTTGCATTGTTTCTCAACACCGACATTTTACAGAGACTGACAATATGGCACGCACCAAGTCCTTAGCGCTCAACCACACATCACGTTCGTATCAAACACACGCTCGAGCTCAACACAGATACCTGGCATGGCAGCCTGTGATTAAGCAATGGTCAATCATTATGCAGCCGCTAAAGTTGACGGAAACGCGTCTCTCAAGCGCGCCTCATACATAGAATCCAACGTGAAATCAACACTTAGATGACGGACGTTACTTACGAAGCACCAAGAGTAAATTTGCACAGAGGACTGGGAACAGTAGGTAATTACTGCAGACATATGCGGTACCAATCCGTGCACACATATCATACGTGCCAAATAAATGTCACATAGCGTGTCAAAAACAGTTCCATTGAATATTTAAGTTTAATCTTAACTTATTTATTATGGACTTCTCTAAACGTTTGCGCCTGTCATGCCAAGCAAAGCATATTGAAAAGAATATTTTACCGAGATGAGTTGCTGCGGAGAAATAACATTCAAACATCCAGTAGAGACACGCGAGGGTGTCAGACTGGAAAACATGTGTTGCAAATATTAAAGATATTTTGACGATATCAGTTGGTAAAAATGTGGTTGAGGTTTTGGTAGATATAATGGATGTGTTAGTTAATAAAAATATTTTTTTATTCCATTGATATATTGGAGATGTCATTTTCTAGAATGACGCATCTTACATATCCAGTAGCTGGGAACAATTGCTGAATCTCGTGATTACATTTTATGATGGGGAATTCTCCACGCACAATATAACTGTTGATGTTGTAACGTGTATGATTAGGATAGCTCTTGTTCTGTTCGCTTATGTCAAAGTTGTTCACGGAGTCGAAATTTTTCAATGAAAACAAAAAACAAAAAACAAAAAAAATCCACACTTACTTTTCACAACGAACCATTTCGACTATTTGGTACGGTTTAAAACGACTTATTTGAAACGTTTTTAGTGTGCTTACAACGCTGAATTCTGTCAAAAAGCAAGTTTGCAATTTTAACCTGTTCATTATGTCTTGCAGGGTTTGGAGTAGGCTTTATGATATTTGATGGCTTCCGAATTGCTCAGCTGTTTGAATCGCCACTGGCAATATCATGCATTGGTATATTTCACGTTGTGTTTGTTGCTGTGCGGCTCATTTTTATCTTCTTCCAGCCCTCTTTTGGTTCAAAAAACGTCAAGTCAGTAAAAAAACAAACCCTCCCATCAGTATCAGGTCATGAAACCTATATTTTATGTTCGAAACTAGCGGGACTCGAACCTGAAACCTTTGGCACCAGTCGCCTAGCTGAAATGGGAAACTCACATATCCACTCGAACAAATCCCCATTCCCAAAAAGAATGGTGCAATGGAGGTAGTTATGTGCGAGTGCCATATCAACATGGTAATGCAGTATATTTACTGAGTCGGCATTTATTTGCAGTATCGGGGACTTAAATCAACCAGCATTAAGAAAATGTCAAAAATGTATATTTTATGTTCGGAACGAGCAGGACTCGAACCTGCAACCTTTGGCACCAGTCGCCTAGCAGAAATGGGAAACGCACATATCCACTCGATCAAATCCCCATTCCCAAAAAGAATGGTTCAATTATATTTTTGTGTTTGAAGAGGTCGGGGTAGACCTTGTACAAGAAAGCCTGGCTGACTCCACTTAGCCAGAATTTGACTCCAGTATAGTCTTTTGGTATTTCTTGAAATTGGTGAAGAATGTCAGAACCTGTGCCTCCAGGAATAACATTGGTGTCTCAGCATAATTGTACACATTTTGGCGCACATGGCCACTGTCAAATTAGGAGATGCTCATGGTGATGAGACAATACTAACATATGTAATACTGAGCAAATATACCTTATGCATTGTATTTCACTTGAATGGGTCATTGGAATATTGATACAATGTGCGTTGCCAATACAAACTGGAAAAAATAACATAATGTCTTGGAAGGTTTTTTGTTTATTAAACCATACTTCCATGGCGTCGACCAATTGTTTATTCTCAATAATTTTCGATCAATCCCCGCTTGTTTCCCTTTGTCTTGAAACTATTTGTGGCAGGGGAATTTAGATATTTGAGGTGTTTTCTCACTTTGTACCAACATAAAAATCAAGAAGTCTCTTTTGAACAAAATGTCTTAGCTATGATACATTGGACCTGTTTGAACTGAATGATTCTTACCTTTGTGTCAATCTAACTACGTGCATGCGACAGGAAGCAATTGTGCAAGACGTTCCCCGGATGTCTTACATTACAGTTCAATGCCGCTTCTAAGCTTGTTGAGCAACATTTAGTTCAAAGTACGAAAGAAAGTTATTCTGCTTAACTTTTGGACAAATAGCTTTGTTTTAAAAGAAAACACCACTCGTGGTCATTTGTTCTTAGACTGAATTAGAAGGCACCCTGCGCTTTGTACTTCATTGTTTCTTATTCTTTCCGACACAAGAACCCACACATATTTCTGGTGTCTCCTTACCTGATACTGTGATTGTGTAACTTTGAGTATTTTGAGGTCAAAAGTTACCTAACACATGAAAGAAAAGAAAAATTACCTCTTCTGTTCTGTGACGTCGGTTTGTACTTTCGAAATTAACAAGACTTTGATTGCTTCAAAGATCTAAATCAACAGTCGTCGTGAAAAGTGTTGAGCATTTCCAGGGACTTCTATAGTTCTAACCAACTAAAAACAGAGTGGAAATGACAATAAGGAGACTCGAAAAGAAATATTGAGATCACTTTAATTATTTAATCTTCACGTGCTAATAAGACATGGTGTATGTCGCTAAGATATCTATTTTTTATTACTCTACCACCAGAATCAAAATATGTGAGCAAAGTGTTCCTTCAGTAAAAATGGTGTCTTGGTCTTCAACGTGTAAAATTTCAAATTGATATAATTCTGTGAAAAATTGTGGCGGCGACATACATAAAAGCTTACACTTCATATATTAAAATACGAGCTCTGGAAATCATGTCGCAAAGGGCGACTTTCGTTTACATGCTGTTTTAAATGACTTCCTATATCCTGCTCATTCCATAATGATTACTGACTTATTTTGCTGCCTTTTTGCATACTTTGGACGAACTTGATTGACAAAAATATCAGCTAAATTGTTGTTGTAAAATATCCAAATTGTATCTTGCTTATTGAAGTTTATAAAAATCTATTTCAGATAATGATACGATGTTATGCCAGCTTCAAGATAGGTTGACGAAGAGGACAACTCCCTATTTGTTTTTATTTGTCATAGTTGTGGCTATTTTGAGTCTAATTATCCTCCACGTTTTCTTTATATTGCAAGAGACGTTCCACAACAACCAGACTGTTAATATGGTGTTCCACTTAAAGGAGCCATTCTGTTCCTTCTCTTCATCGTCACTTTTCTTGGATTTGCAAAATTACGCCATCTCAAATTCATCCCAGGTACCAATGGGATTTACGACGACGGGATGCTGATTATCACACTCTTTTGTGAAATACCTTTCCACATCTTCTTGTTGGTTTCGGATGCTTCTAACTTCACAACCTTTTGAGTTATTCCGATACCAGCAATGGTGGACTCGTTTCTTTCCATTGTGCAGGGTCATGTGCAGACGGTCTTTATAATCGATGGTTTTGCACTGCTGCGGAGGCTCAGATGATCATGTGAGGCACAAACAGGGACGGGCATTGGTAACTTTTTTGTTACTCTGCAATCTTTCATTGTGGGCCACTAATACGTTTGAAGTTGAAAGAGCCGAGACGGTAACAATCCCTCATGACTATTACGGTTGCTTCCCTTGGACCTTAATGGTTTATGTATGCGTGACTTTTATCATATACTATCGGTTTTGTTCCACGGTATGTCCCTTTGACATAGGATGATTACTTACAGAAAAAGGATCGTCATTTCTAAGTGAAGTTTGCTTTCTTGAATCCAAAATGTGCAGTTTAATAAAGCAAATACAAAGAAACTGTATACCTCCATCATCTCACATAACTATATGAGGGTCCCTATGCGGTCAAGCGCCAGCTACCTAAACATGGACTTCCGCATGGTCGTTTTGAAAAAGGACCCTCAAATTACAGGAAATACAGATACTGGTATTTCTTAATGACTGGAAGGGGGGGGGGGGTGGAAAAGCTTGCTGTTTTATGTATTATAAGACAGCGGTCTTTAAAGTTTTTTTCGCACGGTAAATTTTATACCTATAATAACAAGCGTTCCACCTGAATTCTATGATTATCATGAACAAATGCGAGGAACAGTGGCCATTTTGCTCCCGGGATTATTCCTCATTTTTGGGAAGTATATATAGCGAGCATGTAGTAAACATCACGCATCAGATCCTCGTTCAGCAGCTTCTATTGATATCACATAGATTGATTATTTAACTTTTGAATTGTGACGCACAATAACGATCACTGCCATTGTTTTATTTTACTTGGTGACGTATTTATCGAGGTCCATTTTCACATGGTGGGCAAAAATTTAGGCCGGCCGAGAAGGATAATCAAAAACATATTATTTGTCTTACCAACTACAATATCACACTCATTTTTGCAAATTTATTGTTACGACACTCACAAACTTCCAGAGCAGTTTGCAGAAAAAATCCAAAGTTACATTTGTTTTGTTATTTTTTTTACTTGATGTCGGATCAGACATGTATGCGGGAGATTAGTTTGTACCATTTTCGGTCTGGCACGGAGTCTCAAAGTTTGCAAAGTTGATCAGATTTGGAGCACAGCACTGCTCGAGAAACGTCGTTGTTAGCCAACGAAAAGTTGAAGGAAACTATTTGCGGTATTTGTATTTGCTCCCAGAGTGCTGGATATGGAACGTTCAGCTTGCAGAATTATTGACTGGGTATTTGTTGCTCTGAAGACAACCACTGGCTATCACATAGACAGAGTAAACAGTTATGTTGATGCCAATAAAACTGATATGGAAAGAGCTAAGTAATCTACCCTGTGCATCTGTATTGGGAATGTTCTCTGGTCTCCCAGCTGTCATCTGTTTACTTACAAAGCACAAATTCTAGTCTTTTGGTGACGCCTGAGGGATTGATCAGGTGCAGCAGACTGGGTGGTTCATTATTATTGGATTTGCCTCACAACAAAAGACACAGGGTTTACACATGGGGAAAAAGATGAAGGCTCCTGTCGTATATTGAGGAAAAGATGCATTCAGAACAAGACATCACAAAACAGATTACATACTTTATATGTGTAAAGTGTAGTCTGTTCATTATCGTGTCGCTTACATTTGTATTTTTAATCCTGATGTACTGTTTACTTACACCAGTGTAGCAGTTAGTTTGTGTTTCTCATGTTATCACAATATTGAATTCGGAATTCTATGAAACAGGTTGTCCTTTGAACGTTGTTTCTTATCGAGCGTGAAACGATCCACTGAACGAGACAGTAATGTCGATTTGTCGCGCCATCTTTGATTGGTGCTTGGGCATTTACTCAACTTTTCATACAAT